>JAEVFF010000078.1:0-96856 GCA_018901945.1 Pugionium dolabratum | reverse complement strand
TTTTTATTCTCTAAGTTGTATAAGTATTTTGGGAAGTAAGACTTTGTAGAGTAAGAGAGAGCGAGTGATAGAAAGAGCAAGAGGAGAGTGAAAGTCTGTAATATTTAGAGAGAGTTTGTGTGTGTTTACCGGTGGAGAAACACACGGGAGAGTCTTGTAAAGCAACTTGAGTATAGTGGATTCCCGGAGACAAAGCTCTGGCGAGACATAGGCTTAACCATTCTTGGTTAAGTTGAACTCGTAAATCTTGTGTGCATTTTACTTTTCTGTTCTAAAATCAATCCAAAACAGTCTGAAAAAACAACTTAAAAACAACAAGACAAAATCAATGATGTTCAATGATTATTAATGACTGAAATCCACTTCATCGTGTTATCGATATTGAATGACAATGACAATATCTAGTATAAGGACATGTATGAAACCTGATTGTAGAAATGGTAGAACACACTTTGTGCCATCACCCACCTATTAAATATCAAACCCAAACACAAAATATAATCTTTTGAAAAGGAATTTCTTATGGAGCTACACAAAAAAATGCAAAATGTAACATAATGTACCTTGAAGGCACAATTGCATCTGTCGGACAAGGTGTGCAAGCTCCTTGAGATCAGCAGAAAGATTAGGTCCCGAGCCTAGTTCATTTGCCTCTTGCTTCACACTCCGTCCCTTTTTTGGATCAAGAACCATCGCATAGGGCCCTCCTGATGTGGTGTCTCCGCGGTGATCCGGTACAATCCAATCCGTTGAAACATCAGAAGATGGTATATCAAATTAGGGAAAACCAGACTTTTCCCTTTGTCTGGTGCATCACCAATGGCCATGATCTGATCAAAAACAGTCTTGCCAAATTCGAATTGCTTTTCCAAAGCATCATGGACAAAAATTGAGCTCTCCCCTTGATCATAAATGACTTGTTCGAATTTGGAAGTCAATTTCTGCAACAAAACTTGTAAAGAATCTGCATAGTAGAAGTTAGATGATTAGAGCAAAACTTTTCCACTTACACCACCTACCACTTTTGAGTGTGTTGACAACCTCATCAACATCTTCAGACAACCATGGATGCGAGACTGTCTTATCGGATCGCACAGGTAGGGAAAATAGATGGTTGATGATATCCGGAGTGAATTCGTACATCTCTCCTCGCACATATATCATATTGATGCCCAATGGATACTCAAGATCACCTATATTAGCATAAAATTCTCTAACGACTTCAACAATATATGTGGCAACATCCAGAACCTGCATTCTCAATGATGTTCTATGCTAGAAAGCTTTGATTCGTAAACGATTTCATATGTTCACTTGCTCTAGCAGACATAAATCGTTAGTTGAATGCATGACGCATTGGCCTCACCATCTCAGGACATTGACGAAGTCTCGCAGCAAACCTTTCCCGCTTCTCAGTGTATCGATCTTCCACCAATGTGTAGGGGTAGTTTCCTCCTTCCTGCGGGTCTTCACAATCCGGCATATCCTCATCGGGTTCAACATTATGCTCTTGCACAGGTGATGTTGTATCCCGAACAGGGAATTTCCCATGGCGGCATCGGCGAGATGTCCGAAATAGTGGTGGGGAGTCGATTTCGACTTCTTCTTCCGAATTGAAGTCGATTGGCACTCTTGGGGAAGCTGATTACATCGGGGCTTTACCTCGGCGATGACGCTGTAACATGCGAGGCGGCGTGACATGCTTCTCCATTGACCCATGTTTTTAGTATGGTTGCATCTCACATCATATGTCGAGAATATCCACTGTCAAAATACCACTCAGAACATTCAAGGTTTGATCCAGAGATATGAGTTACCTTGCAATCAGCTTTCTCTTTCCCATATGCATTCTGTTGTTGCACACAATTTCCCTTTTCAACCCTGTGTGTACCTTCTCATACAACACTTTTTTGTCAATCCACACTATACGATATTTTTTTGGTTCTGGATAGTACTGACCTTCAGCCCAAGCTCTTTTTATGCATGCCTTTAAAGCTGTACACTTCGGTCGAATATGCCCGCTCTTTCCATAATGATAGCATCCCTTGTGTCTGATTCTTGTGTAACCAATTACTGTAGCATTTCTTACGGCCTGAGTTGAGCTTTTTGTAGTAGGGTGATTTTCCCATCCACTGCCATGTCTTTGAACATCAACACCTTTAACAAAGTTTATCAAATTAGTACTGTCACTATTGGAAATTGAGCCATCATTCTTTGCATATCATGTGTAACCGAGTTCCCAATTATGTTTAGGAGATCTCCCCATTGCCAAAATCTGATCCAATGACTCAGATCATTTGTTTAGCATTCGAACCTTCTTGTAGTTCTTTGATAGATCATGTTCCAGCGCTTTGCTCTTGTCCCTTTCCTGACGTAGCAGCTCACTCATCTCGTTCACCCTTGCCTCCATTATCTGGATCATCTCCATCTCGAGATGTTCCTGTTGCACACTGGTTGCTGCTTGCACAGAACATGTTTCTGCCGTGTTTGTGTTGTTGATACTCTCTATCTCTAGAATATTAAAATTGCTTTGTCCTTGACCAACTGCAAATTGATGTTACTCAGCGACACCCAATTGTCGAACAACACTTGATATCCGGTATTTGCATCAACTTCAGCATCATCATCTGAATATGAATCGATTTCATCATTATGATCCAATTCGTCTCCTACAAGTGCAACAAAGTTCATCAGATTACTTTCATCATCACTCTCATCAGATTCTGTGTCACTAAAACTTATAAGAGACTTTTCACTCCCTTTCTTAAAGTTTGGGTATTCAGCTTTTGTGTGTCCAATCCCTTTGCACTCAAAGAATTTGAGTTCTTTCCTCTTATCAAGTGGGTAGTCTGATTTGAAGTGACCATAACCCTCACATTCATGGAATTGAGCATCACGTTTTCGGCTTGGCTGCGTGTTTTCAATTCTCCCCACTCTGTTCGAGATACGGTCAACATCGTATCTTTGTCCCTGTGCAACCAGCTTGGATTGTCCTCTTTCCATTCTTTTCAAAACCTTTTTAAATCTCCTTGCCATCAAGCTCACGCTTTCCTCGATCTTTTGATTCATGTTCTCCTCAAGCTTCTTGATTTGGTCCTCTTCTCTATTTACGGCAAAGGTAATCCCCTTCTCTGGTTTAGGTTGTACAGCTACAGCTTCAATCTCTTCATTCTTTAGCATACCTAACAATTGCGAGAATTTCATATCATTAGTGTTCATAGCCATGTTAATCATAGCCTTGTGTGGTCCAAACTTCGCAAGTAGACATCTCAGCAATTTCTTGACCAGCTTTTTGTGTTTGTAGTCTTTCCTCAAAACCGCGGCTTCATTAGCAAGAGAATTCAACTTAGAACCAAAGCTAGAGATCGATTCATCACTGAAACACCCTTTCCAGATTATCAGTCCAAAGAGGTTGTTCCCTTTCAGATTTACCAAGGAATTCTGAGACTAAGGTCCATATTTTAGGGTCTTTTATTTAGTCTAAATCCAAATTCGAGTTATTCTAAGATTCATGAGTTTTTTAGAGTCATTTATTAGAGTTAAATATAAAAGATCCAGATTTTTATTGAAGTATATGAATTGAATTCGTTACAACATGATAGTTTGCCCGAATTCTTACATATTCAAACGATCCTAACTACCCGGACCAATATACCACCCATATATTCGGGCCACCAGCCTTGCGCTCAAGCCAAATCCTTACCACGATCACCATCTTTTCCTGAAAAATGCCAAAACCGTATAATTATCCTGGACTTAACCAACATTACTCGATAAGGCTTTAGAAAATGCATGAATGAATGCAACTCATGCAAAACCTGTCAATTCTCTAAGTTTAACTTAAAATTCGACCAAGACACACTCGGTTTGGTTTTGGGCAGATCCGATCGACCAACCGACCATGGTAGGAATCACCCGAATCCTTTGGCCAACCAATACTTGCCCTGAAAGACTCGATCCAGTCTATGGGCAGGCTAGGCCGATTATATGACCGAGAAGGTTTCACCCAATCCCGATCACTCGGCCAAGTTTACCCAACTATCCCCCATGAGGTACCTCTTTTCTGACTCTGAGAAAACCTAATCATACGACTTTTCATCATACAACTATTTATATGAATCCATTGGAACCCTAGACCCATATTTAGTAAATCTCTAATAATCACTAAATATGTCCTTCTTTATTGTGCAGATTCTTGTATTGCACAATATTCTCCAGAGCTATCCACTTGTGATGCGTCACATCACAGTTCATGAGCTCCAATTAGATTGCACCATTTGTGCAACGTTCACCTGGACAATCTTTCGTTGTTGGACAACCTGTGCACCGTTCACCATGTTGTGCAAAGTCTTGTGTTGCACAATAATTTTCATTTCTTATCCATATGTGGTATGACTCGCCATAATTCATGAGTTTTAATCATAATGCACCAGCTAGACAACTAGACAATACTTCATGAATAGTAACACAACATTCTTCGTACCAATACAACACTTTTGTGTTTGTCTCTTAAATTATGTTCGCACACGTCACACCAACTATTCTCACATATTTCTTTTTCTTCACATAAAACTCTAAGAAAGTGTTTGTCATACTTATTATGTATTTGATGCATACAATAAACTCACATTGAATGCAATTTAATTGTTTGTTATATTTTGCTTTGCATACGTGACATATAGGTTTTTCTTTTGGGTCGAAAGCATAAAACAACAGATGTATATGAATTTTGTAATCAAATAGCTCAGAGATGGAAGCACACCATACATCTAGATGGAAGTCGCATCCCTAACAACCATAGATAAAGCCACCAAGAACATGGTCACAAGAATTACATGTGGCAAAAGATCCATTAAAATCTTTTAATATAAATCGATGCGGATGTAATGCATGTTGTATTTCTTGGGGAGCGTTAGCACATGTTTCATGGAGGAAGAACTCACATTCCATAGAATAATATAATTTGTCTTCAATGATAGTGAGAACACAAGCTTGGCAAAGCTTATTTTCATCAGAAAATCTATTAACCTCGAGTTGAAGATGATGGCTATGAAGAAAATGAAGTATCATTCCTTCGGTTATCATATTGAACGGTCCAACATCATTTCGTGATATATCATCTTTTTCTTATATATCTTCAAGATCTTTTACATCCCAAGCAACATTTCTTAGGAGAAGATGATGGTGGTGACGTGACATCTTGTTGATGCGTGGGGAATACATTCAATCTTTATGAGCTGCAAAGTTGCATCTGAAACAAACATATGTGGGATATAGATTTCTCAACAAACCAATATAGACTTCAACGATAACCGATATAGACTTTTAAAATCTTGTTTTAGCTGATAGTGATGATGTTTTACAAAGTTGCAAGATTTTTAAGATAATGTGAATAGAGAAATGGGAAGAAATTGTGAGAAAAAATAAAAGAAGTTTAGATAAATGAGATTTAGTAAAGAATAAAGGTAAATAGTGGATGTGTCGATGACATTAAAAACTCTGAACAACCAACAACTATGATGATTGTGTACGATGGTAATTTTATAATTATTTGTAAAAGTGTGTATGTAATTTTCTTTTGCATTTTTAAATAAAAATTAAAAATATAAGGTAATGGCAAAACTGTAAATAGATTTATTGTTGAGAGATAAAGAAAAAATACAAATGTTAGTTTTACAAAAGAGAAAGTTTGAGGTTAGTTTTGTTGGAAATAAATTTTATATCAATTTTGCAACTCATCTTTAAAAATATTCTATAATTTTTGCATTGTTTTTTGAAAAAGTAAGTATAGTTCACAATTTTATAAGCAACGCATATAAAAGTCCTATATATACTAACTATTTTATTTTCACCATACAAAAATATTTTTATATAGAGTACAGCTTATTACACTAACCAATTTAGGACATTGGTAACAATTGGAATTTGACAAGAAACTCAAAACCAAATGAATCCAAGAATTCTTCTATATATGGTAGAAGTACCAGACGTCCAAAAACATTAAACCAACTATGTTAGGAGTTGTTTTCATTGGGGATTTTTATTAGAAAAATATAGAGATTTCAATAGCATCGAAGACTTCTTTTTTAACCCAATAAAATAAATGTTGTGATTTCAATAGCATCACTTTCATCAACTATGGAAATTTATGTTAATAAACTTATTTTTATATATACTTTTTGAATTTTTTTTAATTATATAAATTGTGTTTTTTTTCTATAAACTATAACAACTTCATAAATGACTGAAATTATATAATTTTTTATTAGCGTTTGCACGTTAAATCACTATTAAACTTTGTTTTAATTCGAAAATCTAGTTTTAACTTTGAAATCAACTTAAGTTAAAACGAGATTTTTCAAATTAAATCAGGATTAATAGCGATTTAACGTGTAAACGTTAACAAAATTTGTATAATTTCAATAATTTATGAAGTTTATGTATTTTACGGAAAAAAAATATAATTTATATAGGTAAATCAAAACCCAAAAAGTATGGATAGAAATTGTTTGTGTAACTACTAAGAGAAATGAACCCCCCATTATGTTTTTACATAGAGAGCCGAACACATACAAAGCCAAACACATACAAAGCCAAACACATACAAGGATGTATATATATAACATTTAGTGTTATTGAAGATGGTGTTGTCGCAATGAGCTGCACCGGTGTTGACTTTTACCAAAAAAACTGTGTTGGAAACACAATAAATATTTGAGATAGATTAGGAAACTCGTCAGAGATGAGACAAAATCAATGATGATTCAATGATGACTAAACCATAATGACTGAAATCCACTTCAATGTGTTATTGATATTGAATAACAATGGCGATATCTAGTCAAAGGACTTGTATAAAATCTGATTGTAGAAATTGTAGAAAATTTTTTGTGCCATCACCCACCTATTAAATTTCAAACTCAAACACAAAACATAATCTTCTGGAAAGGAATTTGATCAATATTAAACCATAATGACTGAAATCCACTTCATCGTGTTATCGATATTGAATGACAATGGCAATATCTAGTCTAAAGACATGCATGAAACTTTATTGTAGAAATTTTATAATCACCCACCTATTAAATTTCAAACCCAAACACAAAACATAATCTTCTGAAAAGGAATTTGATCAATATGGAGCAAACACACACACAAAAAGACGAGTGATTTTAGTTTGCAATATTAAGAAGGATTTGTATGAGTTAAAATAAGCTTCACGTGTGTGGTATGAAAAGCTTGTTCAATTCTTTCAGTTTTGCAGTTGTGTGCCATCAAATTCTGATCAAATTCTATTATTTAAGAAGAATGCAGGAGTCCATGTGTGTAGTTCTTCGTGTCATGGATGATATGATGATGATGCTGAAATTATGTGTTTACAAGTAAAATGCTAATATTTTCTCTAGGGTTTCACACGGATGATGACTTTTAGGGAGAACAACATGATCGAAAATCAACTTATATATTATGTTTTCTTATGTGGATAGACAAGTGTTTCAAAGTACAACAAAAAGCAACCAACAATCTTACTTTATGAAACATGATATAAAGCTTCAACAATCGTAGTTCAAGAGTGTGTATGGCTTCAAAAACTCCTTGCGGATTTGTTTGAGTAAATCAATAAGCCTGTTGTAATCTATTGAGATAAACAAATGCTATTAAATCGGCTAATAATCCGGTGTTTCATGTAAAAACAAAACACATCGAGATAGAACATGACTTTATAGGGAAAAGATGTTTGATTGGACAATTGAAGCTTTGAAGCTTCGAAGCAAGAACAATTGCATATATCTTCATCAAGTCATTACCAAAATACCAATTTGAATTACTTTTCTCAAAGCACGGGTTGTTGGAAAAAATCAAGTTTAAAGGGGAATATTGAAATTAAACTTGATTTGGATCTACCTTAAATTGGTTGTTAACCAAATAATTTTTTAGACAAAATCCAAATTAAGCCCAAATAGTATAATATTTCTAAAAACATCATTGTATCTCATCACCTCCTTAAAATGTTCTAACAAATTTCAATAGTTAATTATCTATATATTATTGTAAAAATTTGTAGACAATGTAATATTCAAGTATCTATAAGTTTTTTTCCATATTTTTTTCATATTTGTAGGGTTTATTCTCTTAATTGTTTTCAAATTTCTCGGCCATTACAGTATTGGACTATTACAAAGCACTATTGGTAGTGTTTTTACATTTCTATCTCTATAACAAATGTTTGTATAATAAAATAATTAGAGTAATACCCTAAAATAGCATATTTTCAAGTTTTTCTTCCAAATTTAGCATTTCAAAATTAAACTCCCAAAAATAGCACAAATACTTATGTAAAAATACTTATTTATTTTAAACAAATTATATATAAACTTAAATTATTGTATTTGGGTTCATTTTTTCTAATTTAGGGTTTAGTTTTTTTTAAAAAAATTATAATTTTAATGCATTTTAATCTTAAATTTGTGCTATTATTAAAAATTTAAACTAATGATGCTATTTTTGGAATAAAAACTTAGAAAGATGCTATTTTAGACGTTTGCCCATAAAATTATGTTCTCTTTAAGATTTATCTTCTTCCATTACACACATTCAATACAATGCAATATACTATATCTTTATTTTGAAATTTGTTTCATATATTCGATAATCATGTTCCCAAACATAAACATTAAAGATAAAGTTATTGTATAGCTTCTTCACATATTCAATATACATATTATGATATTTTTTATGCATATTATTATTCAGATTTTTATCTTCATCCATTATTACAGTTTTTTATATTTGTAAAAAGAAATTAAACGATATAATCCCTAGTTATACTTACGTAGAGATGTAGACAACTCGCTAGGTGTTCCTTAAAAACACTTTACGACTACATTTCATTGAACACATTATAATATTGTCTGTCTTGAATATTTTTCCTTGACAAGGATTTTTGCAATAATAGCATAATGGTCGAGAAACATTATTTTTGCGAAGAATATGAATCTTGTGAGCATTTAAATAAAAAGATTGACCAGGCATCACATATGGGTCTTCATCAAGTAAGCATCCGATATGGATAGTGACAAAACACTCGTCGCAACAATAGAAAGCTTTTGTGTTTGTGTTTATTAAATTCCGTTCGCACACGTCACACCAACTATTCTCACATATTTCTTCTTCTTCATATAAAAATCTAAGAAAGTGTTTGTCATGCTTATATCTTGCCTTTTCCGGTAAGGTTACGCAGTTGATGCATACAATAAAACCACATTGAATGCAATTTAAATGCTTCTGACATTTTGCTTCGCATACGTAACATATGGGGTTTTCTTTTGGGTCGAAAGTTAGGAACAACGGATGTTTATGAATTTTGTAATCAAATGGCTCAGAAATTGAAGCACACCGTACATCTAGATGGAAGTCGCATCCCAAACAACTGTAGATAAAGCCACCAAAAACACGGTCACAAGAATTGCATCTAAACAAAGATCCATTAGAACTTTTCAATGTAAGTCGATGCGGATGTAACGCATGTTGTATTTCTCGGGCAGCCTTAGCACATATTTCATGGAGTAAGAACTCACATTCCATACAAGAATATAATTTACCCTCAAAGATAGGGAGAACACAAGCTTGACAAAGCTTGTTTTCATCATAAAATTTGTTAACCTCGAGTTGAAGATGATGGCTATGAAGGAAATGAAGTATAATTCCTTCGGTTATCATATTGAACGACCCAACATCATCTTGTGATATATCATCTTTTTCTTGTATACCTTCAAGATCTTCTCCATCCCAAACATCATTTCTTAGAGAACATTTTAAATGAGCAGCATAATCACTACATTTTTCACAAGTATAAGCACCATAATCACCGTTTATACTTTGCTGACAAACTCCACAAAACCATTTTCCAGAAGAAAAAGATGAAATATAGGAAAGACGATGGTGGTGACGTGATATCTTGATGATGCGTGGGGAATACATGCAATCTTTATGAGCTACAAAGTTGCATCTGAAACAAACATATGTGGGATATAGATTTCTCAACAAACCACAAATGTTGCAAGTTAAATTGGTTTGTCTAGGAAAGAAAATGAGGGGATGGTTATGCCTTTTTGGAGGGTCTATAACAAAAGGTATTGATTTCATTGCACATATTGTATGCATGAAAATGGAACAAATAATACAATAATATACGAGACCCAATGCATGTCTTCCACAACAAAAACACTCTTTAATATTGCCCAATCCGAAAAAATGGAAGTAAAGTTGAAGAGAATGTTGAGAATGATAAGGATGTTTGATTTCAGATGGAGACTCGACACATTCTTTATGGTATATTTTTTCACAGAATTTACATAAATAATAGTGTGTACCATAATTTGACCCCTCACATATACTGCACCCACCATTGCGATCAAATTCTTTATTGTTGCACCAATACAAAGGAAGTAAATGGTGAGCATTGTCATGCTTGTACTCAGGGGAAGAATTGATAGAGACATACACAGGCCACTCCAAATCCCGTGAAAGACGAGAAATTAATTTAGATGTCCATCGTACATGCGGACACAAGAATAGAGATTGACCATTGCTGTTGTTTGCTTCACTGCTAAAGTAGGTTGAGTTTTGAATTTGTTCTATGGGATGGTATTTTGAGTGATAATAAACAAGAAAAAGTTTACCATCCTTTTCCACATCATGAAATCTACCTTCAAAAGCCATGAGATTTTTCAATATTTTTTTTTTGAAATTATTTGTTCAAAAACTTCAACAATTTTCTAGTATAAATAAGAAAATATGACTCGACGAGTCTTCTACTTTTAACTATTTGATTCTTAACGTGTATGCAAAGCATAGTGAGGTAATTTTATAATAGTTGGACAACTAATAAATCAAACTTTTCTTGGCATATGGTTTTCTTCGTTTATGAAAATATTCTATTTTTTTGTTTCTTTGTAAAAGTAAAATATTCGATTTTTCATGATTAGTTTTTTTATCTACAAAAAGTTATATCAAAGAAAGTTTGATGTGAATAGGTTTTTCTCATATAAGTTTTCATATTCAATAGAAAAATAATTTACAATTGTGCAACATAAAAATAATATAGTTTTATAAACGATCGTATTTTTAATTTATCCAATGGAATTAAATTTAGAATGTATATGTGTCGTTGAATATTTTCATTTTATATGTTATATTGATTTAATAGTTGGTCAAAGATATAACATGATTATTAAAACACATGCGAATCATATATGAATCTAATAACATCACTTTGCAGTATTGGATCATACATCAATTTAATATTTTCCACTACTATACTTTACCTTTTTTTGGCAAACAAGAAATGAAGATATTCTATTATTTTATCATTATTTCTTTGCAAACAAGTATTAAAGATATTCTATTATTTTAGCATCATTTCTTGAAAAATAAGTATCGAAGTTCTTCCACTATTTTATCAGTAATATATAAGGTCCTAAATAGGTTTTTCATAATGAAATCTTTCATAAACAAGTTGTACATATTCAAATTATATTAAATATTAAATTTTTATATATATATATATTAAATAAAGAAAAAAATTTATTTTTTACAAATTTAATATTATTTTTTTGTTATTTTAATAAAATATATTAATTCTCTAATCAAATTAATAACAATAACAGATATTTTACTTAGTTAAGTATGTTTATATATTTATTTGAAATTCACTTTTGTGATGACAAATCAGTATACTATTTTTGTTAATAACACATTAAGATAATATAATTTTTTAAAAATATTACTCAAATAATATATTAAAGATTATTATAGTTACATACATCTGTTCTGTTTAAAAAAAATTATTGATAAGAGACGTAAAAATTTAGGACAAGTTTTGAATTAAACTTACTGTAAAATATAATTATATTAATAAGAGATCTCTAATCAATAAAGATGTTTTTATATACAAAGCCAAACACATACAAAAATGCATACATGTAACATTTAGTGTTGGTAATGAGCTGTTGATTTTTTGTTCATGGGAAACAACACTAATTATTGTAACAATTAGTTATCATCTTTTGACAAATTTATGATAGAGTGTATACATCTTTAAAATCGGTTTTTGGTCATAGATTCCCTAAAACATCGATTATGTGGATTTTATGCCAAGGAGTGGCCTTGGATTCAAGAACCAAATCTCTAAATGTCATAAAACTAATTTGATAGCTACACAATTTTTTTTTTTAAAATAACACAAATTTAATAATAAAATAATTAAAAATATTTATTATTAAAAAATTTAAACTTTAAATTAGAAAAAATGCATCCAATTATTATGTTTTAGTTTTATATATGATTTATTTAACATAAATAATTATTTTCATATAATAACTTGTGCTATTTTAAGAATTTTAATTTTAATATTTTAGATTTGGAAGATAAACTTAAAAATATGTGATTTTAGAATGTTATTCAATTCTAGAATAATTCTTTTCAAATTTTTTGTTCCAAATCTAACATCTTAAAATTACAATTTCAAAAATATCACAAATAATTATATTAAAATATTTATGTACTCTAAATAAATTATACATAAAATTAAAACATTATATTCGGATTTATTTTTTCTAATTGAAGATTTATTTTTTTATGTATTTTAATCTTAAATTTGTGCTATTAATATGACTGACCTTGGATAAGTAAAAAAATATATGTCCATACACTAACTTATACATTAATTAATTTTGAAGTTAAAAAGTCATAAAACTTAACATTAATTTTTTCGGTGAGGTTACGACTATTTTGAAACTGTAAAGCTCATGATTATGTGAAGAGTGCAACACTAAAGAATATCTTAATTAGAGTGATCTCAAGACTTGAAATCCTTTGCATTGCATTCTCACCTAACTCTGTCTTCAAAGTAGCAGGAAAGCAATTCAATTTCTGAATATTGTTTCTATACAGAACATATAGATATATATGTTCTTCGTTATATATATGTTTCTCATTCAGATGAATATAACTAACAGTAATGAGCTTCAAACATCTGAAATTTCACTAGACGGATTTAAAGTATTTCAAATCAAACACAAAAAATTTGTCCAAAATATTATTACTCAGAACTATTTTGAAAACTAAATCCATTACCTTGTGAATGACATTCTAGATTGTGAAATTCAGTGCCAACTTGATGGCCAATAGGGATGAATTCAATATCCAGTCTTCCAATTGACCGAGTAAAAAATTCCATATCTCGTACTTTTTGATCATATAATTAGCTTTTTACTTCTCATTTGTAGAACACTTTGTATAAGTAGATTAAAATTAATAGAATAATGACTTTTCTGCATAAGTTCTCTAAAGTGTCTTTTAAATTTCTTATAAATATTTAAATATCTTCTAAACGTATTTCCATGTTGTTCTTAATTCTTATATGGTTTATTCTCTTAGTTTCTTTTGAATTTTTCGGTCATTAAGGTTTTGGACTAGTGCAAAGCATTATTGGTGGTTTCTTTACATTTCTATCTCTATAACAAATGTTTTTAGTAATTACGTTATGTTTAATATTTATCTTTTTCCATTACACATATTCAATAATACTATGTAATATAAGTAGTCAAATAATTGAAAATATTTGAGAGGACCGGGCAACATACCCTTCTTTTAACACTCTTCATGTGTTCATTTGCATTTAAAAGATTGATCAGGCATCACATATGGATCTTCATCAAGTAATCATCCGATATGAATAGTAACGCAGCACTCTTCGCACCAATACAACACTTTTGTGTTTGTGTCTCTTAAATTATGTTCGCACACGTCACACCAACTATTCTCACATATTTCTTCTTCTTCACATAAAACTCTATGAAAGTGTTTGTCATACTTATTATGTATTTGATGCATACAATAAACTCACATTGAATGCAATTTAATTGTTTGTGACATTTTGTTTTGCATACGTGACATATAGGTTTTTCTTTTGGGTCGAAACTATAAAACAACAGATGTATATGAATTTTGTAATCAAATAGCTCAGAAATTGAAACACCGTACATCTAGATGGAAGTCACATCCCCAACAACTATAGATAAAGTCACCAGGAACACGGTCACAAGAATTGCATGTAGCAAAAGATCCATTAAAATCTTTCAATTTAAATCGATGCGGATGTAATGCATCTTGTATTTTTGAGGGAAACCAACTTCTCCAATGATGAAGGTCGGGCCTTCCTTCAGTGGTTTAAACGATGATACTCATCTAGATATCACAAATTTTCTTGTTGATCCTGAAAGTATCAATGGAGACTAAAACGTTTATGATCAATGAGAATTGATAAATTGCTAATAAGACTTGTACTTTATGTTTTTTCGTTGTATAATATGTTTTTTAACAAAACTTAATGATTAGTAATTTATGTAATACGCTTTGCTTTAATCTATTAATGCATCTCTATCAATTATGGTACAAAAATATCATAAATTGGAATTCATGAAAGAGATATCTATCTAGCAGATAGTGTCACAACGTACACTATACTTAAAAATAAATGATATTTTTTCTATTTTGACTTAAGTGACTCTGTTGGAGGCGAGAGTACTATATCAGAAAATCCAAAGATAGTATTAGGCTTCGGAAAAACCAGTTTTTTATGCCAAATGCACGAAATTTAAAATAAATAATGGATTATATTCTCTTAAATCTCATAGAAACTTGTTAAGTTTTAGAGATATCAAATAAAGACGATGAGTAAAAATAATATTGAATATCTTTGCATTACATTAGAGAAAAAACATATACTAGAAAAATTACCAATGTTATCATCTCAATTATATTATACAAAAATAAACATAGTTGAATCATATGTCATAGTAAACCAGAAGTTTACTAGTATATTTAAAGTCTGGCATGAAAGATTAGGGCATCCAAGATCAATTTTGATGAGAAGAATTGTGCAAAATTCTAGTGGTCACCCATTCAAATATGAAAATATTTTTCAATCTGGAGAATTTTCATGTAAAGCATGTTCTCAAGAAAAACTAATAATACGACCATCAACAACCAAAGCTGGGAATGAATCCCCATATTGATTGATGCATCATGTAGATGGTCACATCTTTGTCTTTTGACAACAAGAAATACGGCTTTCGCAAAATTCATTACCCAAATAATCAGACTGAAAGCACAATTTTCTGATTATGTCATAAAGAAGGTTAGATTTGATAACGCTGGTGAATTCACTTCACAAGTTTTTGATGATTATTGTATGTCAATGGAAATTGATGTTGAACATCCAGTGCCCCCATATACCTACACAAAATGGGATGACTGAAACTTTTATTAAATGATTGTAATTGATTACAACATCATTAATACTGAGAACAAATCTCCCAATTTCGGTATGGGGTCATGTTATACTTCATGCGACTAGATTGGTCCAGATTAGACCAAGTGCATATAATAAATATTCTCCATTATAGTTGACATCTAGTCAAGAACCAAATATATCCCATCTTCAAGTTTTTGGGTGCACGGTTTATGTCCCAATAGCTCTACCAAATGGGGCCACAAAAGAGAATGGTAATATATATTGGGTATACATCACCAATTATAATTCGATATCTTGAATCCCGAACTGGTGATATGTTTATGGTATATTTTTCCGATTGTCATTTTAATGAAGATGAATTTCCAGCGTTAGGGGCAGGAATTAAAGAAATGTCAAAAGATGTTACATGGTGTACACAAAGTTTGATGATGAATGTAATGTCGGGTATGACCCGATTGGGAGAAATAGCAAAAGGCGATGAAAGATAAATTACTCTCTCTCAATAAAAGAAATGCATTTGGACATACTATCATTACACCCAAAGATATAATGCTTGTCGGATGCAAGTGGGTTTTCTTAAGAAAACAAATGAGGAAAACGAGATCATAAGATATAAAGCCCGACTTGTGGCACAAGGTTTCTATTAAAGATCACGAATTGATTATGATGAACATGTTATCTGGTTATGGATGCAATTACATTTAGGTAATTAATGAGTTTAACATCATCTAAAAATTTAGAGATGTACCTTATGGATGTTGTGGCTGCATATTTATATGGATCACTTGATAATAAAAAATATATATGAAAATTCCCGATGGATTTAAGATACCGGAAAGATCCAAGATCTCAGAAAATCGAAGAATATTTGTTCGATCAAATTACAACGACCACTTTATGAATTAAAAAATCCGGATGCATGTGGTATAATCGTTTAAGCGAATATTTTTTGAAAAAGAGATATATCAACCATGTGATATGCCCTTGCGTGTTTATCAAGAAATCCTCATTAGAATTTGTTATTATAGCTCTATATGTCGATGATCTGAACATAATTAGAATTAAAAAGGAAGTTAATGATGCAAGAACTCATATGAGAGAATAGTTTGAAATAAAAGACATTGGTAAGACAAAGTTTTGTCTCGGGATTCAAATAGAGCATCTCCAAGGTGCAATATTTTTGCATCAATGAAATTACACCAAAAGAGTATTAAAACGCTTTAATATGTATAAAGCAAATATTTTGAGTACTTTAATGGTCAATAGATCACTTAATATTGACAAAGACTCATTTCGACCTTTTGAAGATAACGAAGAAATTTAGGTCCTGAAATACCTTATATGAGCGCTATCAGTGCGCCGATGTACCTTGATAATTGTATTAGACCATATATTGCTTTTGCTACTAACTTACTTGCAAGATATAATTCATCTCCTACGCGCAGACATTGAACCAGGATCAAATAAATATTTCGTTATCTTCAAGGTATAATTAACTTGGGATTATATTATTCTAGAAACTCTTTGCTTGATTTAGTTGGTTTTGCAGATGCAGGATATTTATCAGATCCGCATAAAGCTCGATCGCAAACATGATACATTTTTATATTAGGAGGTATTGCGATCTTGTGGCATTCACAAAAACAGACATTGGTTGCCACTTTCTCAAATCATGTGGAAATTATCGCACTCAATGAAGCATGTAGAGAATGTGCATGGCTCAAGTACATGACTCGGTACATACAAGAAGCTAGCGGAATAACTACAAATAAAGAACCAATAAAATTGTTCGAATATAATGTTGAATGTGTCGCCCAACTTAAGGAATGTTATGTCGAGAGCGATAGGACGAAACATATCCCACCAAAATTTTTCTCATATACTCAAAAACTTGTGAAAAATCAAATAGTTAACATTAAGTATATTCGCTCAACCGACAATACAACAGATTTGTTCACAAAGACACTTTCTACAACAACATTCAAAAATCATGTTCAGAATATTGTAATGCTTCATCTGCAAGATTTATAAAGGAAATGATATCCATCTTTTCGAGGGAGAGATTGCATATATGTACTCTTTTTTTCTAATCATGATTTTTATCCCATTGGGTTTTTACATGTTAAAATTTTTAACGACGCAATATGTAATACACTTCAATAAATAATCAATAGGTAGTGTTGAAAAAGTCAAATATAACATCTGATTATTTACGTTTACGTTTACCGACTTTATTAATATGGTGCTATCCATCATTTTTAAAATACGTTATTTACTTCTCTCTTTCATCTTTCTTCTCTCAAGTAATAAAAGTTATCAGTTTAATTTTAACTTTTTTTCTCTCATAACAACCATATTATTTTTTATTTTTCTTTAGCTTTTTAGGTACTGAAAGTTTGAAATAAAATAAAATAATATTTGAAATTTTTATTATAGTTTTGTGGTGAATATCTTATAGGATACTCTTTTCCTAACCACACATTTATTTTATTACCAACTGTATTAAATCACGAATCCTTGTTTTTATCAAATTAACTAATATAACTGTTAAATAATATTATATAGGCTTTGTTTATTTGCACGCTGCCGCCGGCTATGGTTGCGGCTGCGGTCAATACTGCGACAGCGGTTGTGATATATGTTGATTGTTTGTCTTCCAACGGCAGTTGCGTTTGCGGTTGATCGCAGATTTTTAATCGTACCGCTGTTTTAACCACCAATCAAAAAATTGCGATGCAAAACGCAACGTCTGGCCGCTGCAATTGACCACATGTAGCTGCGGCAGCTAAATGAACAATACTTTACCTCTACCGCAGCTGCAGGAAGCTGCGGCTCACAAACAAACATGACTATATATATATGAAAGAAGTGGAGGTTTTATGATCTCTTGAGAAACCTTTATTCACGTATCATCTTATTATGTAAAACTATATTTATAGCGTGATTAACCGACTTCATAAGTCGGTAATGTGGTAGATAATTATTCACAACACTCCCCATTAATTATCCATCATCATTATTACATATTATGTATTGTTTCGTTAAAAACCTTATCATAAAAAAACCTAATAGGTTAAAAATTATGACAAGAGAAAAAGAATACAAATAGGCAATCCTCTTTTTTAGAAGATGAATGTATTTCCCGTCATAAATCTCGCATATGACGCATTCTAATACTCTGAACATGTTTCCTGAATGTTTGTAAATAAATATGTTGCATTATCACTTGAACGAATATACTTAATGTCAAGTTTTAATATCTCAGAGGAATATGTTTTGTCGAGTCACTCTTGATATAATCTTCTTTGATTTGGGTTACACATGTAGGATTATCTTCAAATACTTTTGTTGGCTCCTTAATGTTGATTAGTTACTCCTTCTATATGTTGGGTCATAGATATGAGTTATACACATTCTCTACATGTTTCATGAAAGATAATAATTTCTGCATAGTTTGAAAAAGTGGTGACCAAAATTTTTTTTAGGAGAACAACACAATATCGCAATTCCACCATGAAAACATAACCGGTTTGGGATCGAGTTTTGTGTAGATCCAATAAATATCCAGCATCTGCAAAACCAACTAAACCAAACTCAAAGTTTTTAAAATAAAATAATTTCAAATCAATAGTACGTTGGAGATAATGAAAGATATGCTTTATTCCATTCTAATGTATGCATGTAAGTGATGAACTATATCTCGCAAGTAAATTTTTAGCAAACGCTATATCTGGTGGAGTACAATTTGCAAGATACATAAGTCTACCGATATCACTCATATAAGGTACTGTAGGGCTTAATATGTTTTCGCTATCTTCATAAAGTCGCAATGGATCCTTGTTTATATCAAGCGATCGATTAACTATTGGAGTACTCCAAGAATTAGTTGTATCCATATTAAATGATTTTAATATCTTTTTATATAGTTTGAATGATGCACAAATATCCTATCTTGGAAATGCTCAATCTGAAGCTCGAGACAAAATTTTGTCTTTCCAAAACCTTTCATTTTAAACTCTTCTTTCATATGGATTCTTGCATCATCAATTTCTTTTTGAGTTCCAATTATATTCAGGCATCTACATATACGATATCGCATTTCCACCAATTGTGAAAACATAACCGGTTTGGGATCAAACTTTGTGTGTATCTAATAAATATCCAACTTCTACAAAACCAACTAAACCAAATCACAGTTTCTAGAATAAAATAATCTTAAATCACTCGTACGTTGGAGATAACAAAAAGTATGCTTTATTCCATTCTAATATCTGTGTCACTACAAGAAAACTGCCAATTTGCGACTACAATTTGCGACTACATACGTGGTCGCAAAAATTGCGACCAAATTTGCCATGGTTTAACGACCAATTTGCGACTACGGAATAGTAGTCGCAAATTGGTCGCAAATATGTGACCAATAAGTGTGGTCGCAAATCAGTCGCAATATGCAACCAATTAGCGACTGAGATGCGACTGCCTTGAGACTGACCCTGGTAGTCGCTAATCAGTCGCAAAATAGCGACTGAGTAGCGACTACATATGGAAAATCAGGTGGTAGTCGCTAATCAGTCGCAAAATAGCGACCAATTTGCGACTACGGTATGTAGTGGCTCTGCAGTCACAAAATGGTGGCAAAGTGCCACCATAAAAAACATGTGCGAGTTAGGTATAACGACATTTAAGCGACTACATAGCTATAGTCGCAAAGTAGTGGCAAATCAGTGGCAAAGTAGTCGCAAAGTAGTCGCAAAATGTTGTATATATATGCACCATCCCATTCTCTCATTTGCGAAATCAAAAGTAAAAAGTTTTGTAAAACATGTGGGGAAATTATAACAATTCGAGAGATTGGATGTACAGAAGAATTGATAATGAAACAAGAAATATCTCGGCGGAATTTGCACAAGGCATGGAGCAGTTCATGAATTTTGCAAGTAGTCAACCTATAGCTCAAAGTAGTGGAGGTAAGTTTTTCTGTCCTTGTATTAATTGCAAAAATGATAAATTTATTCCGGGACGAAAAATATGGAGTCATCTATATAGTCGAGGGTTTATGCCAAATTATTATATTTGGTATAAACATGGAGAAGAGCTGAATGTTCAGTTAGGGACGAGTAGTACTAGTCGGGGTGATGTACGAAGAAATCAGGGACGTGATTGTAGTAGTGATGAAACAGTTGGTATATCCGGTAATAGATATGTTGAAATGGTGACGGATGCATTTCGTGAGACAACGACTGATGATCAACATCAGTACTATAATCAGAACGAAGAAAATTATAATTATAATTATGAAGAAGAACGGCCTAATGAAGAAGCAGAAAAGTTTTACAACATGTTAGAAGCTGCAAAAAATCCATTGTATGATGGTTGTCATGAAGGGCACTCACAATTATCTTTAGCTGCTCGGTTTATGAACATCAAATCTGATTTTAATTTACCAGAAAAATGTATGGATTCTTGGGCGGAGCTATTTACAGAATATTTACCCGACGAGAATCAGGCGACGGGTTCATATTATGAAACCGAAAAATTAATGCGAAATTTAGGCCTCCCGTTTTATACAATTGACGTGTGTGTTAAAAATTGTATGATATTCTGGAAAGAAGATGAGAAATGGGAAAAATGCAAATTTTGCGATTCCCCCCGGTATAAGCCAAGCGAGGGCAGGACGAGAATACCTTTCAGTCGTATGTGGTATTTACCTATAGGTGATAGACTTAAAAGAATGTATCAAAGCGAGAAAACCGCAGAGGCAATGAGGTGGCACGCAGAGCATGAAGTAGAAGACGGAGAAATGAGTCATCCATCTGATGCTGCAGAGTGGAAAAATTTTCAATATTTACATCCTAGATTTGCTGCTGAATCTCGAAATGTTTATCTTGGCTTATGTACTGATGGGTTCAACCCATTTGGGATGTCTCGTAATCATTCATTATGGCCGGTGATTATCACTCCATATAATTTGCCACCGGAGATGTGTATGAAGAAAGAGTATTTATTTCTAACTATTTTGAATTCGGGGCCAAATCATCCGCGTGCTAGTCTGGACATATTCCTACGACCTTTGATTGATGAGTTGAAAGAATTATGGTCTATCGGAGTTGATGCATACGATGTATCGCTGAACCAAAATTTCAATCTAAAAGCTGTGTTACTTTGGACGATAAGCGACTTTCCCGCTTATGGAATGTTATCAGGATGGACAACGCATGGAAGGCTGGCCTGTCCAATTTGTATGGATGATACGAAGGCATTTCAATTACCAAATGGGAGAAAGACGTGTTGGTTTGATTGTCATCGAAGGTTTCTTCCTAATGGTCACCCGTTACGGAAAAATAAAACAAATTTTTTAAAAAGGGAAGCACGCTTTGAATGACTGTCCTCCACAATCATTGACAGGTGAACAAGTTTTGTACGAGCGAATAAAAACTGTCAATCCTTTAAGAACATCTGAGTGCGGCGGAAACGGTCATGAAAGTAAAGAAGAAGGTTATGGCAGCTGGCATAATTGGCACAAAGAAAGTATATTTTGGGAGTTGCCATACTGGACAGATCTTAACCTTCGACATAATCTTGATGTGATGCATATAGAGAAGAATTTCTTCGATAACATCATTAATACTATTATGAATGTGAAAGAGAAATCAAAAGATACAGTGAAGTCAAGGTTGGATATTGCGAATTTTTGCTCTCGAAAAGAGTTGCACGTGGATGGTCGGGGTAATGCTCCATTCCCTATATTTCGATTGACCCAAAAAGCGAAAGAACGGTTATTGGAATGTATAAAAAATGATGTCAAATTTCCGGACGGCTATGCGGCAGATTTAGCAAATTGTGTGGATATGGATGGACTAAAGTTTTCGGGCATGAAAAGCCATGACTGCCATGTTTTTATGGAAAGACTTCTCCCTTTCATATTTGCAGAACTTTTACCACGGAACGTTCATCTAGCATTATCAGGTAAATATAGTAATAACTATATTTGTAATTGGAAATACGTAAATTAATAATAATTGCCTGAACTAATTCATTGTCGATGGTAATTAATATATATATATATATAGGGATTGGAGGATTTTTCCGTGATTTATGCTCCAGATCATTACAACAAAACCGTGTCCAAATTCTGAAGGAAAATATAGTCATAATTTTGTGCAATTTGGAAAAGATCTTTCCGCCTTCATTTTTCGACGTCATGGAGCATCTTCCTGTACATCTACCATACGAAGCTGAACTTGGTGGACCTGTGCAATATAGGTGGATGTATCCATTTGAAAGGTTATTTTTAAAACTTAAGAGTAAGGCGAAGAACAAACATTATGCTGCAGGATCGATTGTTGAATCATATGTGAATGATGAGATATCTTACTTCTCAGAACATTACTTTGCTGAACACATTCGCACGAAAAACAGGTAACCATGTTATGACGTTTATGAATTAATTACTTTATTATATAATATATAAGTAATATATATAATATATATAAACCATATATGTACAGGTCTACAAGATTCGATGAAGGTGACGTGCCTGTATATCCAGATCCCGGAGTACCGGATATATTTACGCACATGGGTCGTCCAAGTGGTAAATGTAAAGAAATATGGCTCTCCGAAAAAGAATATAAATATGCACATGCATATGTATTACGAATTGTGAATATTTTCGACCACTAGAGAGGTATATGAAAACAATTAATTGCATTTATTACATTTCATTTCATTGTATTAAGAAATATATAATAATTTTCAATATTTACTGTTTTAGCATGTTTGAAGATCATATTCGATGTACGTATCCATATCTTTCGGAAGATGACATTTCATCTAAAAGAGCGGAAGAGTTCCACATATGGGTTAGGGATTATGTATGTTTAATTAATTATTTGACATATATATTATATTTTATTTATTAATTTGGAAATACTAATTAAGTTTAATTTTTGATATATGATTAAAGGTCAATTCATGCAGTTCCACAGATTCACGTGCCTTTCCTATATGGGCTCAAGAATTAGTTCAAGGTCCGATGAATAAAGCATCCACTTGGCCGATGTATTTTACAAGAGGTTATATGTTCCACACGAAGAAACATGGACATAGAGAAAAGACATGTAACTACGGTATTTGTGTGAAGGGGGACAATTACTCAGATGCATCTGATGAAGCTGATTTCTACGGTATTTTAACAGATATCATTCAACTTGACTATGTCGGACTCCTAAATTTGAAGATCACGCTTTTTAAATGTGAATGGTACGATCCTACACCCTTGAGAGGTACTCGGAAGTCGGAAAATGGTGTCGTTGATGTCTTATCATCGGGGAAATACTATAAATACGAACCATTTATTCTCGGTACGTACGTTTTTGGTAATAATTTACTATATATTTTTCTTACAAATTTATAACTAATTTATATTTCAATACGTACGATGTATCAGCATCTCAAGCAGATCAAGTTTGTTATATTCCCTATCCACACACAAAACCATCATCAAAACATACATGGCTCAATGTTTTGAAAGTTAATCCAAGATCTAACATTTTGGGGAAATACAAAAACAAAGACGAGATTGGCCTTTTGCAACAAGAAAATGATGAAGATCTAATGCATGTTCAAGAGATAGAGGTAGATCGGTTGGTCGATACAGTTAACCATACTGAAGAAATTGATTTCGATGTCAGAGATGCGGAACTAGAAGATGAATTTCAATGTAATATTTCATCTTCAAATGATGACGAGAACGAAGAAATGTAATAAATATAGTTATGCTATGTATTTTGTACATATGATTTTCATATAATTTAATGTATTACCAATATCCATATAAATATAGATTTTTTAAGTAATTGAGACTGATTTGCCACCACTTTGCAACTGCTTTGGCAATGTGGTCGCATTTCAGTCACAAAAATTTAATGTAGTCGCAAATCAGTCGCTAATTTGCGACTGATTTGCGACTACATTCTAAAAATTTTATGTGCAGTCGCAAATCAGTCGCAAATAAGCGACTGATTTACGACCGCATATGGTAAATTCATATTTTCCCTAAGTATTTTCAACATTTAAAACTTGTACTTCTATTCTATAAGACTACTAACCATTAGAAGTGATAACATATATTGAAAACCATATTTGTAATGATTTCATATTTAGATAACATTTGGAATGTATATAAGAAGTATAAGGTTAAGTAAATTTGTTAAGGATTTTAGGTAAGTTATTTGAAAATATGGGAAATGTTATTGTTTTCATAGCAATTGAAATTTTTATAACTTATAATCAATTACTCAATCTTATATAGTTATATGCATTCCTTAAAATCTCAAAATTTAGGGTTTAGGATATTATTTGTGACTGATTTGCCACCACTTTGCAACTGCTTTGGCAATGTGGTCGCATTTCAGTCACAAAAATTTGATGTAGTCGGAAATCAGTCGCAAATAAGCGACTGATTTGCGACCACATATGATAAATTCACATTTCCCCTAAGTATTTTCCACATTTAAAACTTGTACTTCTATTCTATAAGACTACTAACCATTAGAAGTGATAACATATATTGAAAACCATATTTGTAATGATTTCATATTTAGATAACATTTGGAATGTATATAAGAAGTATAAGGTTAAGTAAATTTGTTAAGGATTTTAGGTAAGTTATTTGAAAATTTGGGAAATGTTATTGTTTTCATAGCAATTGAAATTTTTATAACTTATAATCAATTACTCAATCTTATATAGTTATATGCATTCCTCAAAATCTCAAAATTTAGGGTTTAGGGTATTATTTGTGACTCATTTGCCACCACTTTGCAACTGCTTTGGCAATGTGGTCGCATTTCAGTCACAAAAATTTGATGTAGTCGCAAATCAGTCGCAAATAAGCGACTGATTTGCGACCACATATGATAAATTCACATTTCCCCTAAGTATTTTCCACATTTAACACTTGTACGTCTATTCTATAAGACTACTAACCATTAGAAGTGATAACATATATTGAAAACCATATTTGTAATGATTTCATATTTAGATAACATTTGGAATGTATATAAGAAGTATAAGGTTAAGTAAATTTGTTAAGTATTTTAGGTAAGTTATTTGAAATTTTGGGAAATGTTATTGTTTTCATATTAATTGATATTTTTATAACTTATAATCAATTAATCAATCTTATATAATTATATGCATTCCTCAAAATCTCAAAATTTAGGGTTTAGAGTATTATTTGTGACTGATTTGCCACCACTTTGCAACTACTTTGGCAATGTGGTTGCATTTCAGTCACAAAAATTTGATGTAGTCGCAAATCAGTCGCTAATTTGCGACTGATTTGCGACTACATNCAATGTGGTCGCATTTCAGTCACAAAAATTAAATGTAGTCGCAAATCAGTCGCTAATTAGCGACCGATTTGCGACTACATTCAAAATTTTTGATGCGCAGTCGCAAATCAGTTGCTAATTAGCGACTGATTTGCCACCACATATGGTTAATTCACATTTTCCCTAAGTATTTTCCACATTTAAAACTTGTATTTCTATTCTATAAGACTACTAACCATTAGAAGTGATAAACATATATTGGAAACCATATTTGTAATGATTTCATATTTAGATAACATTTGGAATGTATATAAGAAGTATAAGGTTAAGTAAATTTGTTAAGGATTTAGGTAAGTTATTTGAAAATTTGGGAAATGTTATTGTTTTCATAGTAATTGAATTTTTTATAACTTATAATCAATGACTCAATCTTATATAATTATATGCATTCCTCAAAATCTCAAAATTTAAGGTTTAGGGTATTATTTGCGACTGATTTGCCACCACTTTGCAACTGCATTGGCAATGTGGTCGCATTTCAGTCACAAAAATTTAATGTAGTCGCAAATCAGTCGCTAATTTGTGACTGATTTGCGACTACATTCTAAAAATTTGATGTGCAGTCGCAAATCAGTCGCAAATTTGCGACTGATTTGCGACCACATATGGTTAATTCACATTTCCCCTAAGTATTTTCCACATTTAAAACTTGTATTTCTATTCTATAAGACTACTAACCATTAGAAGTGATAACATATATTGAAAACCATATTTTTAATGATTTCATATTTAGATAACATTTGGAATGTATATAAGAAGTATAAGGTTAAGTAAATTTGTTAAGGATTTATGTAAGTTATTTGAAAATTTGGGAAATGTTATTGTTTTCATAGTAATTGAAATTTTTATAACTTATAATCAATGAGTCAATCTTATAGAATTATATGCATTCCTCAAAATCTCAAAATTTAGGGTTTAGAGTATTAATTGCGACTGATTTGCCACCACTTTGCAACTGCATTGGCAATGTGGTCGCATTTCAGTCACAAACATTAAATGTAGTCGCAAAGTGGTGGCAAATTTGCGACTGATTTGCGACTACACTCTAAACATTTGATGTGCAGTCGCAAATCAGTCGGAAATGCTTATGTAGTCGCAAATCAGTCGCAAATTTGCCACCACTTTGCGACTACATTTAGTTTGGTGGGACTTTGACAAAATCGAAAACTTTCAAACTCCCAAAAATTAACTAGTAGTCGCAAATCAGTCACAAATTTGCGACTGATTTGCGACCACATTTACAGATTCGATGAATGTAATGGTGGTCGCAAATCAGTCACAAATTTGCGACTGATTTGTGACTGATTTGCGACTACCAGTTAATTTTTGGGAGTTTGAAAAAACCGAAAACGTTCAAACTCCCTCCAAATTAATTCGTGGTCGCAAATCAGTCGCAAATTAGCGACTGATTTGCGACCACAGTAACAGTTTCGATAAATGTACATGTGGTCGCAAATCAGCCGCAAATTTGCGACTGATTTGCGACCACGAATTAATTTGGAGGGAGTTTGAACGTTTTCGGTTCCCACCAAATTAATTGGTAGTCGCAAATCAGTCGCAAATTTGTGACTGATTTCCGACCACAGGTATTTTGCCACTGATTTGCGACCACATCCGTGGTCGCAAAAAAATCTATAAATACCCGATGGTTTTCCCTCATTTTTCACAAATCTCTCAAAACTACATTACAAAACTCTCTCAAAACACTTCCTAAACACTTTAACAAAACAAAATTTCTAGAAATGGCAAGTGGTGGTAGGTCGTTGAGAGGTCGTGGAAGACGATCTTTCGGATCGTCTTCCGGCCGAGGAACCTCTTCGGCCTCCTCGAACCCTTCACCATCCGCTAATAGAGCGGCATCGCGGCTCCCTCCGCAATACAATTTTGTTCCTCATGCCGTTCCTGAAACCCAAACACCTCCACGGTTTCAGGAATCGGATGAACATGAGGACGAACAAATTCCCGATTGCGAAACGGGAACGGATGAACAAACTATCACTCTTGATAGTTTGTTACAAACTCCGGGTCGCGAACAGTATTTGACTGTGCTTTCTCCAGATGCGGCTCCGAATACAACTTGGTAAGTATGTTTATTACAAGCTAATTTTTTAATAAATATTTATTAAAATTTAAATTATATTAATATAATTTTACATTTTTGTAATAAATATTAGGTTTGACCGCGATAACGGGTCTATTACTCGTCAATCGCAAAAATTTTGAAAAATAAGTTTGACGGTCCGTACTACAGTTGGACCGTCGTACCTCCTGAGAGGCAGGAGAAATATTTTATAGAATTTGCGGTAAGTATTTTTTTTTATATTCTGTAAATTTTTAATAAAATATAAAAAATATATACTAATATTATTTAACTTAATTTCAAGCAATCGTACACCTGGGATCCTTTGATCACCTCGGTGGTACGAAAAGAGTTCGAGGCCGTCTGCGTAAGGCGGATGAAAGGGATGGTGAGTACGGTTCATACAACCGGAAAACGTCCCAGATGGATTTTCCCAAGTTTGTACAGTATTATGACTGCACATTGGGCAACCGAAACATCTACCGAGAGGAGTACGAAATCCTCTCATAACCGCAACTCCGCTCGGGACGGTCTTGGCCCACATAAACATTTATCGGGCCAAAAATCCTACATTCAGGTCCAGCAGGAAATGGTAAGTAAAATTTTTTTTTTCATATTATTATGTTTTCTCATAATTAATTAATATTTTAATATCTGTGAAGGAACATAATTTGGGACGACCAGTCTCAATAGGTGAGGTCTTTATAAAGACTCACACAAGACCGGATGGTTCGTATGTAGATTTGAAAGCAAAACAAATCTGTGAAACATACGAACGAAACATCCAAGAGAAGATGGCGATCGTGGAGGTCGATCCAACAGAAACATCCGATGGAACCTCCCGTCCAATTGAGCTGACTCAAGCACAGAAGAATGAGATCTTCTTACAGGTAAAAAAAAATTTTCAAACTTTTTCCTTTTTACATATTTTCCTAATTACAAAATAATTACTTTTATTATATAATTTACGTTTTCGTAATTTTATAGTCATCTGTTCCTGATGAACGAGGCCGTCTTTATGGACTCGGTAGCCTCAACCGCGTACAGTCTACGGGTAGAAGTAGTGGGGTACAAACCCATTCACCCGAGTACGTTATTCTTCAAGAACAAAACGCGTTGATTAAAGCACAAAACGCGGAGATGAAGGAAAAATATGAGAAGATTGAAGAGCTGAACAGAGAAAACCAGAAAAAGATCTCGAGCTTGGAGATGCTCCTCGGATATATCCAACGGACGGATCCCGCATTCGCCTCCTTATTGCGGGATAACGATTGTACAGGGGAACCATCGACGGTCCGCCAACCACCCCATTTTCGCCATCAGATTTCCAATTTCCGCCACCGGACAATTAGAATTTGTTTTTATGTATTTAAAAATTTTGTATAATAAATGTTAAATTTTAAATTTCTATATTTTTTAATTCAATATTTAGTTTATATATTTTTTTCATTTATTATTATAAATTTTTTAATTTATTAATAAAAATTAATAAATATTCTAATAAATATTATAATAATATTTTAAACCAATTATATTAATAGTTAATCTAAATTATTTTATTAATATTTCTAATTTCAAATAATTATTTTTATTATTGAAATTAATTTTCTTCATTTTTATGAAATTTTAATTTTTAAATATTATTTTAAAAATTTTTATATATATATTTTTTTAAATTATTAATATATTATTTCAAATTAATTTTTAAATATTATTTTAGAAATTAATTTTCTAAATTTTTATATATTTTTTTTTAAATTATTAATATATTATTTCAATAATAAAAATAAAAAATATATTTATATATTTTTTTTTAAATCTAATTACAGTGTAGTCGTAAATTAGTCTTAAATCAGTCGCAATTTTTGCCACCGATTTGCGACTCCTTTGCAATTGCGGTTCACCTGTAGTCGCAAAACAGTCACAAATTTTTGTGACTGATTTGCGACTACGTTTCAACTGTAGTCGCAAATCAGTCACAAAAATTTGTGACCGTTTTGCGACTGCTATTCTCCTGTAGTCACAAAACAGTCACAAATATTTGTGACTGATTTGCGACTGCTATTCTCCTGTAGTCGCAAAACAGTCACAAATATTTGTGACTGATTTGCGACTGCGTTTCTCCTGTAGTCGCAAAACAGTCACTGTTTTTTGTGACTGATTTTCGACTACGGTTCACCTGTAGTCGTAAAACAGTCACAAAAAACAGTGACTGTTTTGCAACTGCGGTTCTACCGTAGTCGAAAATCAGTCACAAAAATTTGCAACTGTTTTGCGACTACAAATTTAGCAACCACATCCGTAGTCGCAAAACAGTAGCAAAATTTGTTACGGAAATTCAGTGGCAAATTAGTCGCAAAACAGTGACCACGTTTGTGGTCGCAAATTAGTCGCAAAATACCCACTATGACCGTGGTCGCAAATCAGTCGCAAAATTGCGACTGATTTGCGACTAATTTTTTCTGAAACAAAAGTTGCATAGCTTTGACCAATCGAGTAAGTTCCTTAAGATCATCCAGTATATTAGGCCCAGAAGATGTGGCAGACTCTTTTTTGGTAATGCTCCCCTATGTAAGATCAAGAACAATGTCCACTTGATCCTGAGACACGGTATCACCACGATGGTTAGGCACATGACGTTGAAACATAAGGAGGTTGTAAACGAGATTGAGAGAAATGAGCTTGGCATTTTTATAAGTTGCACTAATCTGCAAAATCTAGTCATACACCAATTTCCCAAAATCAAAGGGTTTTCTTTGAATGAGCATGTGGAGGAATTAGACTCGTCCCTTGATCATATATGTTTTGTTAGAGGTTGGCATTCTTCCAATAACAGAATTTGTATAGAATCTACATGTCATCAGTCATATGCTTAGAGATGAAACCCTTCAAGCGCTTGGGTTTATGATGAGGTCATCAGCCCAAACCCCGGCCAACTGCCCGGCCCGGCCGGCCCAAGGAACACAAAGGCGGCCAAATACGCGCAAAAGGATACATGGGTGTATCTTCATGAATCCAAGCTTAACCAAGAAGCGGCCAGCCAAGACCAAACCTGGCCTATAATCCTGACTCACAGAGGACACGCGGCGACATGCAGCTCACCCAAAACAAGGCCAGATCAAGTCATGTACCATACATCAAATTGGAGTTTTCGAAACTTACCATATTTGGAACTTTCCTTATATGAAAGTCTCCAAACGTTTCTTTGGCGACCGGGAGACTTTTTGGTACTTGTAGGAGTTTCCTTAAGCACTTCTAGAAGCTCAAACACGCCTTGGACCAGGCGGGTCCATCCGTGCCTTCAAATGAACCGATTGGAGCCATTTATGGCAAGTGAGATGACCAACTGGTTTAATCACTTGCAAACCAAAACATGGCGTCCAGGAGATATTATTAAGGCCCTAAGGAAGCCCAAAATAAACCTACCATGCACCAGCCACCAGAGGATCAGGCGAATCCCTTTCCTCCAAGACTTGCCATATATGGACCGAAGTGCACTTAATGTGTTCAGATTGCAATATCTCTATTCCTTGCAAATTGGGCACGTATTGAAGACTTTCCAAAGCATCCAGGATGTACCTAGACACCTTACATTCGCCCCAAAGCTCTCAAGATTCAAGCATATACACTTTCCTTGTTGGCCAAACTAGACATTAATGGCCAACAACCATATATTTTAAATATATGATTTCCTTTTCTCTTTTTTAGGTTTAGGACCGTTGCTAAGGGCACTATATAAGCTCAGCACGACCTCATTGTAAAGATAGACCACCATTGAAATTAAATTTGAATACAAAGTATTTTCTTCAAAGCCTTGTCTTTGAGTCTTGTTCTTGTTCTTTAGAAATAAAGTGTGTGATTCACTTCCTTTCTATTGAAGCCACGGCCAGGTTAGTTTGAGAGATTCAAACTCCCTTGGTTCACCTTTGATCGTGTGATTCGATCAAAACCCCCTCCTTTTAGTTCCCTTGCCCGCTTAAGCCAAGAGAGATTCTCGGTCTTGCGAGTCACGGCCGTACCGCTTGTGAGATTGATATTCAATCTTACATCATTTGGTATCAGAGCTAAAAGCTCCTATCTCAGGTTGTGTTAATCCAACCTTTATCCTTTATTTTTTATGCTTTTGTTTTGCATTTTTCTTATTTACATCTTATCAAAAAAACCAAATAAAAATATTTGTTCTTATTCTTCATTTGCATTGTTTCTTGTTGTTTTTTTGTTTGCTCTTATATAAATCTAAAACCAACACAAAAAAAATTGTATTTCATGTTTACTTAATTTCATTCATCATAAGAAAAAAAAACCAAAAATATAAGCATCACTCATTTTGTTATTTTCGAATTTAGTTATTAGTAAAGTTAAAAAAAAAGATTCATTGAATATTGTTTTTTCGTCCTAAATTAATTTAAAATATCAAAAACCAAAAAAAATATTGTCTTTTAGTTTGCTTTAAAGTTAGTTTCCAAAAGAAACAAAAACAAAAACCTCAAAATATTTACTTGTATCGATTTTAATTTTACTACTTATGTGTTAATATCATATATTCACTAGAGTGTAGTTTCTTTAATTGTTGATTTCGGCCTGATATCTCTTCTTATTGTTGTGCAAGGTACAAAATTTAATGATGGAGAACTATGAAGAAGAAGAAGACACCATGAGCATACCACAAACTGATTGTAGTCTAGACAACGACTATGATCAAAGCCTAACCTCCAGCGAGTGTGACTATGCAGAAGAGTCATGGAATCAAGAATATTTGGAGACTGATTTTAGGGAAGAATCAGATGGAGAAAACCTTGAACCAGAACCACTAGACTATGACCAAGACTTGTCCGACGTAGATGATTCTAATGGATATGGGACATGGCATGAAGACTATTCAGAATATCATTTTGACAATGAAACAGAAGTTGAAGAACTCAAACCAGAGCCACCAGACTACTATTCCACTGACCGAAGCTGGCCAAAGAAAATTACGCCTCGCCACTTCGTTGTGTCAAGCCGAGTGCCAACCTACACCACTCCAACTAGATCAAGAAATCAGACCAGTAAGGTATATATTTACAATTCCAAATCTCTAACCTTTTCAGGGTATAACAAGGATCCAGATGAATACCTCCGATGGGAAACCAACATGAAACAATGGCTGCGCTCAAACAACATCCCCAAAGAAGAGAAGCTCTCATATGCTGTTGATATGCTCGTTGGAGATGCCTACAATTGGTGGTTGAAGGAAAATGCACGGACCTTCTACAACAAACCAGTCCTTGATTGGGGAGACCTTAAGGCACGAATGTATAGGGAGTTTGTGAAGAAGTACCAAACACGCAGAAACATCACCACACAACTTATGCACCCAACAGCATCAAGGAGTGAGATGTCTACACCAAACATGCAGCCCTTTCATAAGCCCAAGCTTGCCTACTGCTCTGAGCAGAACAACGTGTTTTCAAACACCTTAGAAGGACAAAAGGTAGCTAAGCCGATGGTCAAACCAAAAATTGACCAGCAAGTTCAAAAGCCTCAAGCCATAGCACACATGAAACCATCAAAGCCATTGCTTGGAATACACGTCAAGGAAACGCCAGGTAAGTCCTCTAACAATGTGAAAACAGATGAAATTATATGCTATAGATGTCAAGAAAGAGGACACTTTGCTAAGACATGCCCAACTAGACAACTAATAACAAGCTTACAAGTAGAACTCGAAAATATTAAGCCTAAAAGTGTTAAGGCAATGAAGGAGCTTCAATTTGAAATTTCCAGTACTAGCATAATGCACTTGTCTTTGCCAAAAGTTGTTGAAACAGGTGTAACAAAGCAAGGATTCAACAAAGATCAAGAAGACCCACCTCCTACATTAAACCGATGTTCGGAATCAAGAGGAGACCATGGAGAACCCAACACCTTGGAGGCAAAGCAAAGCAACCAGCTGCAATGGAAAGGAGTAATTTCTTCCTTTCTTATCAGGGAGCAACCGCCAGATGCACCATGGCCACATCCGAACCATATAAGGGCCATAAACCAAGGTAATGCCCTAAACCCACAAGTAAATCAAGGTATTAACTTGCCTTCTCTATGTGCAGGCCAAACTGTTTTGAGGACAAAACATTTCGAAGAAGGAGGGTATGATGAGGTCATCAGCCCAAACCCCGGCCAACTGCCCGGCCCGGCCGGCCCAAGGAACACAAAGGCGGCCAAATACGCGCAAAAGGATACATGGGTGTATCTTCATGAATCCAAGCTTAACCAAGAAGCGGCCAGCCAAGACCAAACCTGGCCTATAATCCTGACTCACAGAGGACACGCGGCGACATGCAGCTCACCCAAAACAAGGCCAGATCAAGTCATGTACCATACATCAAATTGGAGTTTTCGAAACTTACCATATTTGGAACTTTCCTTATATGAAAGTCTCCAAACGTTTCTTTGGCGACCGGGAGACTTTTTGGTACTTGTAGGAGTTCCCTTAAGCACTTCTAGAAGCTCAAACACGCCTTGGACCAGGCGGGTCCATCCGTGCCTTCAAATGAACCGATTGGAGCCGTTTATGGCAAGTGAGATGGCCAACTGGTTTAATCACTTGCAAACCAAAACATGGCATCCAGGAGATATTATTAAGGCCCTAAGGAAGCCCAAAATAAACCTACCATGCACCAGCCACCAGAGGATCAGGCGAATCCCTTTCCTCCAAGACTTGCCATATATGGACCGAAGTGCACTTAATGTGTTCAGATTGCAATATCTCTATTCCTTGCAAATTGGGCACGTATTGAAGACTTTCCAAAGCATCCAGGATGTACCTAGACACCTTACATTCGCCCCAAAGCTCTCAAGATTCAAGCATATACACTTTCCTTGTTGGCCAAACTAGACATTAATGGCCAACAGCCATATATTTTAAATATATGATTTCCTTTTCTCTTTTTTAGGTTTAGGACCGTTGCTAAGAGCACTATATAAGCTCAGCACGACCTCATTGTAAAGATAGACCACCATTGAAATTAAATTTGAATACAAAGTATTTTCTTCAAAGCCTTGTCTTTGAGTCTTGTTCTTGTTCTTTAGAAACTAAGTGTGTGATTCACTTCCTTTCTATTGAAGCCACGGCCAGGTTAGTTTGAGAGATTCAAACTCCCTTGGTTCACCTTTGATCGTGTGATTCGATCAAAACCCCTCCTTTTAGTTCCCTTGCCCGCTTAAGCCAAGAGAGATTCTCGGTCTTGCGAGTCACGGCCGTACCGCTTGTGAGATTGATATTCAATCTTACATCATTTGGTATCAGAGCTAAAAGCTCCTATCCCAGGTTGTGTTCATCCAACCTTTATCTTTTATCTTTTATGATTTTATTTTGCATTTTGTTATTTACATCTTATTGAAAACCAAAAAAAAAAAAAATATTTGTTCTTATTCTTCATTTGCATTGTTTCTTGTTGATTTTTGTTGATTCTTTTTGTCTCCTCTCATTTAAATCTAAAACCAAATCAAAAACTTGCATTTCATGTTTGCTTAATTTCGTCCAATTAAGAGAAAAAAACTCAAAAATATAAACATCACTTCATTTTGTTTGTTTTCCAATTTAGTTGCTAGTTAAGTATTTTTTTTTAAAAAAAGAGAAGAAAATATTTATATAATATTCTTATTACTTTTCGTCCTAATTTAATTCCAAAACAAAAAAAAATATTGTCTTTTAATTTGTTTTTAAGTTAGTTGCCAAAAGTGACAAAAAAAAACCATAAAAATATTTTCTTGTGTTGATTTCCTTTTGATACTACTTGTGTGTTAATACCAAATATTCACTCAAGTCTAGTTTCCTTATTTGTGTATTTCGACTTAAATCTATCATCTTCCTTGTGCAAGGTACAAATTTAAAATATGGAGTATTATGAGGAAGAAAGTCCTTACCAATTCTTTGAAGAAAATTATTGTGATGAAAGGCACCAAGACTTGTCTGATGTAGATGATTCCTATGGATATGATACATGGAATGAAGACTATTCAGAATATGATTTTGACAATGAAACATGAGTTGAAGATCTCGAGCCAGAGCCACCAGACTACTATTCCACCGATAGAAGCTGGCCAAAGACAATCACACCTTGCCACTTCGTTGTGTCAAGCCGAGTGCCAACCTACACCACTCCAACTAGATCAAGAAATCAGACCAGTAAGGTATATATTTACAATTCCAAATCTCTAACCTTTTCAGGGTATAACAAGGATCCAGATGAATACCTCCGATGGGAAACCAACATGAAACAATGGCTGCGCTCAAACAACATCCCCAAAGAAGAGAAGCTCTCATATGCTGTTGATATGCTCGTTGGAGATGCCTACAATTGGTGGTTGAAGGAAAATGCACGGACCTTCTACAACAAACCAGTCCTTGATTGGGGAGACCTTAAGGCACGAATGTATAGGGAGTTTGTGAAGAAGTACCAAACACGCAGAAACATCACCACACAACTTATGCACCCAACAGCATCAAGGAGTGAGATGTCTACACCAAACATGCAGCCCTTTCATAAGCCCAAGCTTGCCTACTGCTCTGAGCAGAACAACGTGTTTTCAAACACCTTAGAAGGACAAAAGGTAGCTAAGCCGATGGTCAAACCAAAAATTGACCAGCAAGTTCAAAAGCCTCAAGCCATAGCACACATGAAACCATCAAAGCCATTGCTTGGAATACACGTCAAGGAAACGCCAGGTAAGTCCTCTAACAATGTGAAAACAGATGAAATTATATGCTATAGATGTCAAGAAAGAGGACACTTTGCTAAGACATGCCCAACTAGACAACTAATAACAAGCTTACAAGTAGAACTCGAAAATATTAAGCCTAAAAGTGTTAAGGCAATGAAGGAGCTTCAATTTGAAATTTCCAGTACTAGCATAATGCACTTGTCTTTGCCAAAAGTTGTTGAAACAGGTGTAACAAAGCAAGGATTCAACAAAGATCAAGAAGACCCACCTCCTACATTAAACCGATGTTCGGAATCAAGAGGAGACCATGGAGAACCCAACACCTTGGAGGCAAAGCAAAGCAACCAGCTGCAATGGAAAGGAGTAATTTCTTCCTTTCTTATCAGGGAGCAACCGCCAGATGCACCATGGCCACATCCGAACCATATAAGGGCCATAAACCAAGGTAATGCCTAAACCCACAAGTAAATCAAGGTATTAACTTGCCTTCTCTATGTACAGGCCAAACTGTTTTGAGGACAAAACATTTCGAAGAAGGAGGGTATGATGAGGTCATCAGCCCAACCCCCGGCCAACTGCCCGGCCCGGCCGGCCCAAGGAACACAAAGGCGGCCAAATACGCGCAAAAGGATACATGGGTGTATCTTCATGAATCCAAGCTGAACCAAGAAGCGTCCAGCCAAGATCAAACCTGTCCTATAATCCTGACTCACAGTGGACACAGGGCGACATGCAGCTCACCCAAAACAAGGCCAGATCAAGTCATGCACCATACATCAAATTGGAGTTTTCGAAACTTACCATATTTGGAACTTTCCTTATATGAAAGTCTCCAAACGTTTCTTTGGCAACCAGGAGACTTTTTGGTACTTCTAGGAGTTCCCTTAAGCACTTCTAGAAGGTCAAACACGCCTTGGACCAGGTGGGTCCATCCGTGCCTTCAAATGAACCGATTGGAGCCGTTTATGGCAAGTGAGATGGCCAACTGGTTTAATCACTTGCAAACCAAAACATGGCATCCAGGAGATATTATTAAGGCCCTAAGGAAGCCCAAAATAAACCTACCATGCACGAGCCACCAGAGGATCAGGCGAATCCCTTTCCTCCAAGATTTGCCATATATGGACCGAAGTGCACTTAATGTGTTCAGATTGCAATATCTCTATTCCTTGCAACTTGGGCACGTATTGAAGACTTTCCAAAGCATCCAGGATGTACCTAGACACATTACATTCGCCCCAAAGCTCTCAAGATACAAGCATATACACTTTCCTTGTTGGCCAAACTAGACATTAATGGCCAGCAACCATATATTTTAAATATATGATTTCCTTTTCTCTTTTTTAGGTTTAGGACCGTTGCTAGGAGCACTATATAAGCTCAGCACGACCTCATTGTAAAGATAGACCACCATTGAAATAAAAGTTGAATACAAAGTATTTTCTTCAAAGCCTTGTCTTTGAGTCTTGTTCTTGTTCTTTAGAAATAAAGTGTGTGATTCACTTCCTTTCTATTGAAGCCACGGCCAGGTTAGTTTGAGAGATTCAAACTCCCTTGGTTCACCTTTGATCGTGTGATTCGATCAAAACCCCCCCTCCTTTTAGTTCCCTTGCCCGCTTAAGCCAAGAGAGATTCTCGGTCTTGCGAGTCACGGTCGTACCGCTTGTGAGATTGATATTCAATCTTACATCAGTTTATCTCCAGTAAGTGTGGTCACGGCAGCGGAATCTGTGTTAGATAGAGCAAATGCCTCCGAATTAGGGAGCAAAAACAAGTGATTTATAATGTCAGGAGTAAATTCATACATGAATCCTTGAACATACACCTTGTTAGTGCCCAATCGAAACTCCAAGTCAGCCAAATTTACATAGAACTCACGAACAATTTCATGAACATAAGTCTGATATCAAGGACTGTGTAAATGAAACCTGTCATTTCAATAATAGCCTTGGCCTCCTGCAAATTCGGCACATCAAGCGGAAGATATTGCATATCCAAACTTACGTTTTCCAAAGAATGTCAGGCAAGAATTAGCGGCAACATGTGCAAGGCGATGATTGAAGGCACGTTTCATTGATCGGATGTTTTTGAGATTGCGCATAAACTCTTCGGCTACCGGGAACGATTATTTTCGAATCGAGATTCTGGAATGGCGTAAGGGTAGTCCTTACCAGTGCGAGGGTCTTCAGAATCATCCATCTCTTTATCGGAAACCCAATTAAAGGGGGCGATATGGGAGTTCTTTCGGCACGGCAAAAATCACGAGGAGACTCAAAGAGGTCAATCGACACCGGAGAAACATCGCGAGCAAGAACATCATAGGAGAACGACACTATGGCAAGTTCCAGGGCCTTGGATGCATCGTGGCAAGTGAAAAGTTTTCGAGAAAATGCATCTGAATTAGGGTTTCACGACAAGAGGTATTTTTGTTTGGTGAGGAGGCGTAATTAGAATAGATGCGAATGTCCCCTTCCCTTTTAAAGAGCACAACCAACTCTTGGTGTTCCTCTTCGTATGCGCAATAATAAATGAAAACGTTACATTGTACAAATGAGTGTAAGAATACTTGTATTAACTGAAATACAAAGTATGCCTGTGTAAAGAAACAGAACAATTGATCATGAAACACAGACAGTTCATATTAGGACATTGAATGGAAAAAAAGACCAAGGGATAACTGCTATCAAACCAATCACACAGACTTGATGACACATATTCTTCTCAACTTGTGTAAAGAGGGAAAAGTTTTAATTCACCTCGAGAACACTAATGCTGGATTACAATGTTAAAGTGGTCAACATAACAACCACTTTCAGTAAATGTAAGATGTGTGTGTACTCACCCCAAATGCCTTAGCACCATATTATCACCAACGAGGAATGTTTAGAAACTTGTGGATAATCTATTTCATTTCAAATTATGTTGGCAATCTGACCCAAAAACACACTCCAAATCACTACCCATCTTCTTTGTCTAATTTGGACAGTAATCAAATTCAGAATAAAATGTGGCAGCATCTTGTGCCAAAATGAATATCCAACATTTTAGGCCTTACATACACATCAACATCTCCAACACATTCATCATTAATTCCTTTTCTTTTCTTTATATATATTTGCTCCCTTCTTCATATTTTTTTATTATATAGTAACTTTGAAACATGGTTTCTTCTACTCCAGCTCTAGAGGGGGCAACACAAAACACTCACAAGTTCCAATCATAGCTAATCATGAGGTTTTCATTCTATATAGGGGAAAAAACAGCGTATCTCGTATGAGAATTTCGAACACACTCCCTCTCTTAGCACACATTACAGTTCACACATACCGAGAACCTTTCACAAGGATGCAAATGTGTTTGTATCTAAGGTTTTAGTGAAAATATCTACAAGCTGTTTTTTTTAATTAACATGCACAATCTGTATAATCTTATCCTCCACTAATTCCCTAACGAAGTGATGTCTAATATCAATTTGTTTTTTCTGTGAATATTGGACTGAATTCTTGGATATATTAATTGTATTCATGTCATCACAAGGTACTCAAAAAGGTCCAAAGACATACCGTAATCGGCCAGCATGTGTTTCATCCACAGCAATTATATGCAATAGCTTCCGAGTGGCATGTATTCGGCTTTAGTCGTGGATAACGTCACACAATTTTGCTTTTTGATGTGCTATGAAACCATTTATTTCCTAAGAAGAAACGCCCACCTGAGGTATTTTTGCGATCATTCACGCTACCTGTCTAATCTGCATCACAAAAAACCTACAAGGTTAGTGTTAGTTTATGTTGTGTAATACATACCAAGTCCTGCTAGCCTTTCACATATTTTAGAATGCATTTTACAGCTAAAAGATGTGACATCTGTGGACTTGCTTGGTATCTTGCACATATCCCCACACTGTAACACATATCTGGCTGACTAGCATTTAGGTATAATAGGTTTCTTATCATAGCACGATCCATTTACTCATCCACTTTTTATACAAGCCTTGTTATACAGCCGTGATGCTCTCGGACAGGTTGAAAGGAACTTAGACAAGAAACTCGGTCTTAGATTCTTAGGTTGGATTTAGGCGTGTGTGTTTGATGGTGGGGTGAGGTGAACTACACGAGGGGCCTCGTGATAAATCACAATCTTAGAACTAGGAGGGATGGTCTCGACTAGGTCTAGGCGATAAGAGCTTTGTGAGAAGACTCTTGTAAGAAAATACTTATCTTTATTAATATCAAAAAGATTGTCAAACTACAATAATGAAAGGAGCCTTATTAATATGCTCGGCAGCTTGACCTTCTAGTGTCGACTCAAAAAAAAAATGAAAAAGTTACAAAAGTACATAAAGGAAAATTACAAAATGGAAACAACCAAAAAAGGACAACTACTTAATTTTTCTTGATTCAACAAAAAAACTACTAGATCCTACCTTACAAAAACAAAAAGGCAATATATAATATGAAAACTTACCTTCTTACCTTTTAGCCAAGAAATGGAAAGTGGCCGACTTTGTGGCTTGCACGCGCCTAGTCTTAGATTTGGAGTAGATTAACATATTTTTGGGCCTTGACCTCCTTTGCTACGAGAGCCCAAGCTTCTGGAGCACTTTGATGAGTTGAGAAGCCCTTGACTTGATTGTTGCATTCTCGGCAAATTACTGCTTGTCTTTGTTCTTATAGGAGCTTTTTCACCTACAAGTTGAACTTGTGGAAGAATGCCCGAGTTCTACTTCTTGTCATTGCTCCTGGTGGTACCATTGGGGCAGAACTATCCTCTAGATCCATGCCCTAAAGCTGGCTGGTGATTTGGTTCGAGTCTCCTTGTTTGGAGCTCAAGCTGGTCGTGTTGCCGCGTGAGCCGGCTGTGCTGCGGGTTGAGCTGGCCGAGATGTTATTGGAGCTGGACGGAACGTTAGGTGCGCCGTCCGTGTCGCCAGCCGAGCCGATGGTGTTGACCGCCTCGCCGCCTGTTGGGCTGGCCATTTGGACTGCTTCACCGACGGTGTTGGTCGGCTCGGCCCTATCGCTCATCGGGCCAGCGGTATCGCTTGGCCCGACCAAGTCGCCTATCGGGTCGGCTGTCTTAGGCATGCCTTCTGGTCAACCACCTTCATGATCTAGCTAGCCATTTGATCTGGTGTGCTCATCATCCCCTCCCCGTTCAGTAGGTTTTGTCCTCAAAATTGGATCATCTGCAAGGAAGGAAGCTAAATCAGTTATATTGAATGTGTTAGACACATTAAACTCACATGTAAGTTCAAGTCGGTAGGCTTTGTTGTTGATTCTCCCCAGGATCCTAAATGGTCTATCTCCTGTGGGAGCTAGCTTGGAACTCCTTAGGTGGGGGAATCTCTCCTGTTGTGGGTGTAGCCACATCCAATCTCCTGGTTGGAAGATTATCTCCTTTCGTCTCTTGTTGGCATGAGTCACGTATTGTCCAATCCTCTTCTCTAGGTTCTCCGTGACCTTCTAGTGCAACTTCTTGATGAACTCTATACTCTCCGTTCATGTTGGTCATCTTTGTTGGTGGTAGTGGTGTTTGCTCCAACGGTGTTTGAGGGTTGAAACCGTAGACAATTTCAAAAGGTGTCTTCTTGATGGCTGAGTGCACGGCTCTGTTGTAGGCAAACTCTATGAATGACAGGCATTCCCTTCATTTTTTGAGATTCTTCTCAAGGGTTGTCCTGAGAAGAGTAGATAGGGTCCGGTTGACCACCTAAATTTGGCCATCGGTCTGAGGGTGGCATGTGGTGGAGAACAGAAGCTTCGTGCATAATTTTCTCCAATGGGTCCTCTAGAAGTGGCAAGGAACTTAGTGTCTTGCTCTGATACAATGGTCCTAGGCACTACATGAAAGCGCACTATCTCTTTGAAGAATAGTTCTGCCGTTTGTGTGGCATCATTGACGTTTGTGTGGCATCATTGACGTTTGCATACGGTATGAAGTGGGCCATCTTATAGAAGCGGTCTACCACCATAAAGATGGCATCCTTGTGGTTGATCCTGGGCAGGCCTAGAACGAAGTCCATTGAGATGTCTAGTCATGGATGTGTTGGTATGGGCATGGGGAGATACAACCCATGAGGGTGTACTCGGAACTTCGCCTTTTTGCAAGTGACACACCTTTCACAGTGGGATTCTATGGTCCTCTTGATGTGTGGCCTGTAGAAGTGTTCTTTGACTATGGTCAGGGTCTTGTCAACACCAAAATGACCCATAAGACCTCCACCATGAGCTTCTCGGGTGATAAGCTCTCATAGAGATCCTTGAGAAATGCACAATCTTCTTTTTCGGAACAAGAATCCATCATGAAGATAGAACTTACCGTGACTTCATGTGCCACATTTCTTGTAACTCTCAGCAAATTTTGGATCATCCTTGTATAGAGCATTGATGTGCTCAAACCCTAATATCTTTGCTTCCATGGTTGATATCAAGGCATACCTCCTTGATAGTGCATCGGCTACTACAGTTTCATTGCCCTTCTTGTACTTGATGATGTAGAGGAAGGTCTAGATGTACTCCATCCACATAGCATGTCTCCTTTTGAGGTTGGTTTGCCCTCTGAGGTGTTTGAGAGTCTCATGATCAGTGTGGATCACAAACTTCTTGGACAACAGATAGTGTTACCAAGTCTCAAATGCTCGGACTAGGTGATACAAGCCTTGAATCAAGGTCGTAACACGCGTGGGCTGCTTGGAGAAGATTAGGTGAGAAACTCGACCTTAGGCTTCTGGATAGGAGTTTTCTGGTGGGTATTGGATGGAGAGATGAAATGAACCACACGAAGGATGATGAACCTCGTGATAAATCACAACTTAGAAGCTAGAAGGGCTGGTCTCGACTAGGGTTCTAAGCGCACAATTTTTTAGAGAAAACTCATAGGAAGAAAGTTCTATCTTTATTAATATCAAAAAGTTGTCGAACTATAATGCTGAAGGAGCCTTATTAATATGCTTGGCAGCCTTGACCTTATAGGGTCGACTCAAAAGAAAAATGAAAAAGTTACAAAAGTGCACAAGGAAAATTACAAAAAGGAAATAACCGAAAAAGGACTAGTACCTAAATTTTTCTTGACTCAAAAATGTAAAACTTCTAATTTCTACCCTGCAAAACAGAAAAGGCAAGTATATAAATGAAAACTTACCATTCTTACCTTTCACCCAAGAAATGGAAGGTGGCCGACCTTGTGGCATGCATGCGCCTAGCTCCTAGTCTTCGACTTGGAGTAGGGTTATGAATTGTTGGGCCCTGACCTCTTTTGCCACGAAAGCCCAAGTCTCTAGAGTCCTTTGCAATGTTGAGAAGTCTTTGTACTCTTCCTTGTACTCTTGGCCCAATGCTCCTTGTCGATCATCTTCTAGGAGTTTGTCTACCCACAAACTGAATTTGTGGAAAAGTGTCCTTGTTCTGCTCCTCGTTATGGCTTCTGGTGGCACCACTGGTGTACAGACTTCATCCATGTTCATGTCTTGAAGTTGGTAGCTTCGCTGATCCGAGTCCCCTTGTGTAGATGTGGAAATGGTGGTGCAATCGGCTGGATCGGCTGGACTATGCGAGGAGCTGACCAAGTTGTCATCGGAGCTGGCCAGGTTAATTCTAGAGCCGGCGACGTCACCAGTTGGGCCGGTGGTGTCATTTACGTTGGCGCCAGTTGGGGCGGAGGTTTGGGCCTCTACGCAGGAAATGTTGATCGTCCCGGCGGTACCGCGTAGGCCGGCAGACGCACCAAATGGCCCGGCTATCTCGCGCAACCATTCTGGTCGGCCATTCTAGTCTTCTGGCCGGCCAGACGATCTGATGCCCTCATCATCCCCTCCTTCTTCAGTAGGTTTTGACCTCAAAACTGGCTCATCTGCAAGGAAATGAGCTAAATCAGTCACATTGAATGTGTTAGACACATTAAACTCACCTAGAACCTCGATCCGGTAGGCGTTGTTGTTGATCATCTCCAGTACTCTGAATGGTCCATCTCCTCTTGGGGCCAGCTTGGAACTCCTTAGGTTAGGGAACCTCTCTTGTCGTAGGTGTAGCCACACCCAATCGCCTGGTTGAAAAATCATCTCTCCTCTCCCCTTGTTGGTGTGATTCACGTACTGTCCGGTCCTCTTCTCCAAGTTCTCTACTATCTTCTGGTGTATCTTCTTTATGAACTCTGCCTTACATGCTCCACTCAGGTTGGTCATCTCTGCTGGGGGTAGTGGTGTTTGCTCCAAAGGTGTTTGAGGATTGAAGTCGTAGACCACTTCAAAATGGGTCTTCTTTGTGGTTGAATGCACTGCTCGGTTGCATGTAAACTCTATGAATGCATTCTATCCATGTCTTGAGGTTCTTCCCTAGTGTGATCCTGAGAAGAGTCGACAATGTCCGGTTGACTACTTCAGTTTGGCCATCGGTTTGAGGATGGCAGGTGGTAGAGAAGAGCAAACTACAAGAAAACTACCAAAATGCCACTATATTTTGCGACAACATTTGCCATGATTTTGCGACCAATTTGCGACTACAGAGATGTAGTCGCAAAGTGGTCGCAAAAGTGTGACTAAAACCTGTAGTCGCGTATTGGTCGCAATATACAACCATTAAGAGACTAAATTGCAACTGTTTTACGACTGGTGTTTGCAGTCGCACAGGATTTGCCACAAATTTCCTACCACAGGATCAAAATTTGAACTGTAGTCACAAATCAATCGCAAAATACCGACTGATTTGCGACCACATAGGGTAAATTCACATTTTCCCTAAGTATTTTTCACATTTATAACTTCTATTTGTATTTTTATGTAAGTACTAACCATTATAAGTGACCACATATATACAAAATCATATTTGTATTCATTTAAATTTTTAGATAACATTTGAAATGTATATAAGAGATATAAGGTTAAGAAAATATGTTAAGTGTTTTAGGTAAATGATTTGTAAATTTGGAAAATTTGGTAAATGTTGTTGTTTTCTTATTAATTGAAATTTGTACAACTTATAATCAAGGTATCAATCTTATATAATTAATTTATTTACCAAAATCATAAAATTTAGGGTTTAGGGTATTATTAGTGATTCATTTGCCACCACTTTGCCACTAAATTGAGATTGTGCTGGCAAATCAGTCACAATTATTACTTGTGGTCACAAATCAATGGCGAATTTGCCAATGATTTGCGACCACATGATCAAAATTTGAACTACAATCACAAATCAATCGCGAAATACCGACTGATTTGCGACCACATAGGGTAAATTCATATTTTCCCTAAGTATTTTTCACGTTTACAACTTCTATTTGTATTTTTATGTAAGTACTAACCATTATAAGTGATCACATATATAAAAAAATCATATTTGTATTCATTTAAATTTTTAGATAACATTTGAAATATATATAAGAGATATAAGGTTAAGGAAATGTGTTAAATGTTTTAGGTAAATGATTTGTAAATTTGGAAAATTTGGTAAATGTTGTTGTTTTCTTATTAATTGAAATTTGTACAACTTATAATCAAGTTATCAAACTTATATAATTTAATTTATTTACCAAAATCATAAAATTTAGGGTTTATGATATTATTTGTTACTAATTTGCCATCACTTTGCCACTGAATTGAGATTATGCTAGCAAATCATTCACAATTAATTTGCCACTAATTTGTGACCACAAGATCAAAATTTGAACTGCAGTCAGAAATCAATCGCAAAATAACGACTGATTTGCGACCACATAGGGTAAATTAACATTTTCTCTAAATATTTTCCATATTTACAACTTCTATTTGCATTTTTAAGTAAGTACTATCTATTATAAGTGACCACATATATACAAAATCATATTTGTATTCATTAAAATTTTACAGAACATTTGAAATGTATATAAGAGATATAAGGTTAAAGAAATGTGTTAAAAGTTTTTAGCTAAATGATTTGTAAATTTGGTAAATATTGTTGTTTTTTTAGTAATTGAAGTTTGTACAACTTATAATCAAGTTATCAATGTTATATAATTTAATTTATTTACCAAAATCATTAAATTTAGGGTTTAGGGTATTATTTGTGACTAATTTGCCAATACTTTGCCAATGCATTGAGATTGTGATGGCAAATCAGTCACAATTATTACTTGTGGTCGCAAATCAGTGGCAAATTTGCCACTGATTTGCGATCATAAAATCAAAATTTGAACTGCATTCACAAATTAGTCGCAAAATAGCTACTGATTTGCGACCACATAGGGTAAATTCACATTTTCTCTAAATATTTTCCACATTTACAACTTCTATTTACATTTTTAGGTAAGTAATATCCATTATAAATGACCACATATGTACAAAATCATATTTGTATTCATTTAAGATTTAAAAAACATTTGAAATGTATATAAGAGATATAAGGTTAAGAAAATGTGTTAAGAGATATAAGGTTAAGAAAATGTGTTAAGTGTTTTAGGTAAATGATTTGTAAATTTGGTAAATTTAGTAAATGTTGTTGTTTTCTTAGTAATTGAAGTTTGTACAACTTATAATTAAGTTATCAATCTTATATAATTCAATTTATTTACCAAAATCAAAACATTTAGGGTTTAAAGTATTATTTGTGACTCATTTGTCACCATTTTGCCACTGCATTGAAAATAGGGTGGCAAATTAGTCATAATTATTATTTGTTGCCGAAAATCAGTGGCAAATTTGTCATTGATTTGCAACCATATGTTGTTTTTGAATAAATTAACCGTGATCGTAAATCAGTGGCAAATTTGCCACTGATTTGAGACCACAATGTTTTTCTCGAATAAAGTAACCGTGGTCGCAAATCAGTGGCAAATTTTCCACTGATTTGCAACCACATCTTTTTTCGAATAAATTAATCGTGATCGCAAATCAGTGGCAAATTTGTCACTGATTTGAGACCACAATATTTTTTCGAATAAATTAACCGTGGTTACAAATCAGTGGCAAATTTTCCACTGATTTGTGACCACGAATTAATTTGGAGGGAGTTTGAAAATTTTCGATTCCCACCAAATTATTTGGTGGTCGCAAATCAGTCGCAAATTTGCGACTGATTTGCGACCACGTCATTAATTTCAAAGTTTGCCACTGGTTTGCGACCACAAAAAATCTATAAATACGTGATGGTTTTCCCTTATTTTTCGCAATCAAACATTCTATAAATACGTGATGGTTTTCCCTCATTTTTCGCAATCAAACATTCCTACTTTCTAAAACCTCTCTAAATCCTTATAAAATCTCTCCCAATCTTAAAAACCACAAACACACAAATGGCAAGTAGTGGTAGTTCGATGAGTGGTTGTGGAAGACGATCTATAAAATAATTAATTTAAACAAAATATTTATATTTTATATTAAATATTATATTTATTATTAATTGATGAATAATATAATAATAATTAATGTTTTTTAAAATAAGAAATAATTAAAATATTTTGAAATTAAAATTAAAAATAATAATTTTAAATTTTAATTTCAAAATGTTTTAAATAATTATTTTTTTAAATCTTATTTTGTCATAGTCGCAAATCAGTCCCAAATCAGTTTCAATTTTTTTGGACCGATTTGTGACTACATAATTTTTTCCGAATATTTTATAATCAGTCGCAAATCAATCACAAATAAGTGACTACATAATTTTTTTCCAAATATTTTATAATCAGTCGCAAATCAGTCGCAAATCAGTCGCAATTATTTGTGACTGATTTGCGACTGAGTATAATATGTAGTCGCAAATCACTCACTAAAGTTTGTGACTGATTTGCGACCACATGAACCACTGTAGTCGCAAATCAGTCCCAAATTTTTTGACTGATTTGTGACTACGGGTTTTACAACCACATACGTAGTTGCAAAGTAGTGGCAAAATTTGCTACTGAAAACCAGTCGTTAAATAGTCGCGAACGTATCACCAATGATTGGTCGCAAATCAGTCGCAAATTGTACCATTATTACCATGGTCGTAAATCAGTCGCTAAATTGCAACTAATTTGCGACTACAAATTTGCGACAACATTGCGTGGTCGCAAAATCGCTATTTTCTTGTAGTGGCAGCTTTCTCCAGAGGGTCCTCCAGAAGTGGCTGAGAAATTTGGTGTCTCTGTCTGACACGATGGTCCTTGGCACTTCATGAAGCCGTACTATCTCCCTGAACAACAGCTCGGCTGTTTGCGTGGCATCATTAACATTGGCACATGGGATGAAATGTGTCATCTTGGAGAATCGGTCCACCACTACAAAGATGGCATCTTTATGGTTGATCTTGGGCAGACCTACAACGAAGTTCATGGAAATGTCCACCCATGGATGTGTAGGTATGGGCAGAGGGAGATACAACTCGTGAGGGTGCACTCGAGACTTTGCATTCTTGCAAGTGATGCACCTTGCACAATGGGTTTCTACTGACCTCTTGATGTGTGGCCAGTAGAAGTGCTCCTTGACCGCGGCTAGTGTTTTTTCAACACCAAAGTGGCCCATAAGACCTCCTCCATGAGCTTCTCGGGTGATAAGCTCTCGTAGAGATCCTTGTGGTATGTACAAATTAGCCAAATGTTTTGGTGTACGACAGCTATGAGACCAATGTCCTTTCATGTCACATCTGTAACAAACATTTTCATATTGTATATTTTGGCGTACAGCAGATACGCGACCAACTTCATTTTCGTGGACTTTCACTACAAGAAAACAGCGTATTTTCGACGGCCACATCCGTCGGAAACACGTCGGTAAAACCGATTCTCGACTACTTTCCAACGAAAATAGTTCGTTGGGACTATTTCATCGGAAATTCGATTCCATCGGGACGTTATCGGGAATTCTGACGGATTAGCGATGAAGTTCGCCATCAGAATTTGCCGACAGATTTGCGATGACAACGTTCCGTCGGAAATTACCGATGGACATTCGATGGTCCGCATCCATCGGTAATCACCGACGAATTATCGAGGGCGTTTTTTGATGACTTTTGCCGTCGGGAATATTGTCCGATGATATTTCCTGATGGTTTATAACCGTCTGGATATAGCACCACATTTCCGGCGGCGAATTCTTTCGGGAATTTCCGACGACCTAAGCCGTCGGAAACACCAAATAATTGAAAAAATAAAAAATTTATTTTTTTAATATTTATATTTTAAAAATATTTAGTTATTTAATTAAATATTTATAAAATATAAATATTAAAAAAATAAATTAATAAATTTTTTATTTTAAAATTTAAATTAATATTTTTAAAAATAATCATACAATTAATAAAAATAATATTATAAATATAAATATTATTAAACATTTATTTTAAATTACAAATTATAAAGGAGGAGCGGGAGGAGAAGGAGGAGGAAAAAAGTCATCAGGCAATTTATTTTTTATCATTTCTACAAAGTTTTTGCGATTATTCATCTCTATTTTCATGGACGTCATTTCTTCTTTTAACTGCTCATTTTCCTCGTTTCTAACTGCAGATGTTACGCCACCGATATCTGCAACTCTCCCGAGTCCTGGATGATGACCCTTTGAAAATGGTACTTCCTGTAAAAATAAAAAATATTATTAAAAAATTTAATAAAAATTATTATAATATTAATTATATATTTTAAAAAAAAACTTACATCAAGAACGAGACGGTTAATCTTAGAACGCGACAATTCGGCGACCGAAGATGAAGAACCAACTTGAGACTGTTGGGTTAGAATATCACTTTTTTTCTTTTTTACTTTTTCGATGATCTCGCTAACGAGACCATCTTGGATACGACCAGTCTTTTTGTTCGTGTGGACGGCCTCGAGAAGTTGCAAGTGATCTGGAGGCGCTCCAATTTCTTGTACCTAAAAATAAAAAAAATCTAAATTAATAATTTTAAAACTTTTAAATAATAATAAATAATTAATATAATAATTAATTTACCAATTGATCGGCTCGTCTGAGAAAACTAGTCGATCTGGCATGGTGAATATAAATGTCTTTGTCTCCTCGGTCGCTCTTCCGGTTTCCCAAATTAGTTTTCGAGATGACCTCAGCGGTAGAAGATTCCCAATAACGAATAAAGTCGTTCCAAACCGACTCATTCAATCCTCTTGGTTTATCTTTTCCCTTTTTCTATTTTTGTTTCCATTCGTTCATGTGGTGGGAAAATTGTACTATAGCCTCTTTTTCGAAAGCGTCTTCCACCAATTTTGTGTTCATGGGATCCCATGTAAATTCTTGCTGCGAAATTTTAATATATATTACTAAAAAATATTATTAAAAACTATTTAAAATAATTATATATTTAAAATTTAAATAACGTACAGCAAACGTCCTGAACCAAATCTGACGTTCTTCATACGGAATATCTCGAAATTTGGTATATGGTTTATTCAAAAGAGAATGAAGCATCTTTAATATAGATTTACTTATTCTATTGTTTGAAATACCAAACATATGAATTTTTTATTACAATAGTATTATAATAATTATTTTATATATAATTATAGAATAGTATTAAAATAATTATTTTAAATATAATTATAGAAAATTGAATTTACCATGTCGAGTTTTCTTGACGTCTCGGATCGAGAAATGTGAGAAGTTCACGACCAGGCTGCTGAACCAATTCTTCAATTGTCATTGGTCGGAAAGAATCATTTGCAGATTCTGGAAGTTGGTATAAAACTCGGAGTCGATGACTCACCACGTCTTTGGTAATCTTGATACGACCTATAATTGGGTCATTTTATCAATCTATCTACATTTACTATTTACCATTTGTTTTGAAATATTTAAATTTTAAATACTAAGTATAAACCTATAATTTTTAATGTTTATGATATTTTTGTAAAAAAGTAATTTGTATTGATAAAATTATTATTAAAATACTGCTTAAAGTCCGCAAGAGGACATTGTGACAATTACCAAAAAATTTAAATATCCAAACATATGATTGAATCGCATTGTTCAAATATTAAATCCGATGAACTGTTTACTTAACTACTAAAAATAAAACAATTAACACACACTATCCTGACAACAAACACTAGGATTACATATCCGCCTGACTTTCGATCTAGTTAGTATTGTTTTAGCAACATCGATGAATTTTAACTCGTGAATTCATAAAATGTCATTCAAGTACACCACTATGAGCTGCAATCCTGTTGTAACCTCACAAAGTTACAAATAAGGACCACTAAGTCAATGAACAACACACCATACGGCCATGGATATCTCATCCAAACAACTCTGAATTAAGTCTAACATTCCTCATAATCACAATAACTACAGAACATCAATTTCTACTGAAATTTACTTTTAAAGTCAACTGAATTATGGATCTATTTTAGAGTAAGTTATTACGTGAACAGTATAGTATAAACTTCTAGTTGATTTTAATTTATTTAAGTAAGTTAATAGTATAGTTATTACTTCTAATTTATTTAATTTTTGAAATTTGAAAAGTCCATTATGCCATAAAAAATTAGTATAAACTCCAAAGAATATTTAGTTTAAAAAAGTTAACAACACTAAAATTAAACATCAGAATAATTATCTGCATTATAACTATATTAGTGCAACTTTATACATTTATTTTTTTACGATAGATTTGGGAAGCATATATTTATATAGAGCTTTTAAAAATATATCATCTCACTATCTTATCAACTTATATTAATTTAAAACTATTTAATTGTAATGTGTATGTGTTTGGGTCATGCATTTATGGCAGAAACAATATTTCTACTTGAAAAAATGGTGCCGGAGTTTTATCCCTTGCGGTTCAAAGATCTGCCTGTGACAGCTTATGGATCTATGGAAAAATTAATGATACTTTACGATAACATAAGCAATAGAGCATCATGTTCTGGCATAATACACAACACTTCGAGTTGCTTAGAGAGATTATACATATCAACTGCACAAGACAAGTGGAAAGTCCCTTTCTCTCTCACGGGACTTCGATAACGTGAAAACTTTTATTTTTGATTCCACAATCATGTGTTTTAACAGTTTGCTTTGAACTTATCTTATCCTAATTGAACGCACTACACCGAAATCGATTCTAAAACATTCATCCTAACAGATCACCGAAACCGAATCTACTTTGCCTTGTAAATGTCTAAAATCGATCGAAATAATAGAATAAAAAACTTACATGTTGACGACGTGAAACGGCGATGACAAGAACTGGCGAGGAGGAGAAACGGCGAGAAGGAACGGCGATCCACAGAAGTGAAGAGAAACATGAAACGGCGAGAGAGGAGAAGAAGAAGTCGTAGGTTATATTCCATATTTCCGACGAAAATTGCCGTCGGGAATCCGTTGGTCCATCAATTAATTTTCGCGAAACCCGCGTTTTTAATTTTGTTTACCGCGTAAATCCATCGGAAATCCATCGGAAATCCTTCGGATTTATTATAACTCCGTGCATGATTGACACATGGTCTGCCCACGTTGCAAACGTGTTTCAGACGGATTTCCGATGGAATTACAACGGCCGTCGGAAATTCGTCGGGCAGTAGAGTCAATAATCCAAAAAATAATTTTAATTATAAAATTGTCGACGGCTTCCCGACGGAATTACTAAAGCCGTCGGGAAGCCATCGGTAATTTTAATCAATATTTCAAAAAAATATTTGATTTAAAAAGTTACAAAATATATAGATAAATTTATTTTTAAAAAAGCACTTTTAATTATAATATTGTGAAATGTTTGTGCACATAGATTTAAAAATAAAATCATAAATATTTATTTACAATATTTCAAATTAAAATCATAAATATCAAAATAAAATCACAAATTTAATCTGAATCTGATGAATATTCCGAATTAGCTGAATTTTGGTCCTCAAACTCGCCAATCTCTTCTTCTGAATCTTGAAACACGTTGTAATCTTCGTTCGTGGTATCATCAACAACAAGGTTAACTTCAAGAGAAGTGTCTATAGAACCTAAGTTACCAATTGTGCTTTGTTGCATAGGCTCTTGTTCGGTAATACCACATATCATTCCTCTAGGATGTATTGAGGTCGCTGTAATCCAAGGATCTTGCTTGTTTCTCACACGAGGATATCGAATGTAACAAACCTGGTCCGCTTGTGATGCAAATATAAAAGAATCATATTTTCGATGTCGCTTACGAGAGTGGACAGATGTAACACCGAATTCGTCTTCACGTTAACCCATGACAGGGTCATACCAGTCACAATAGAACACAATACACCTCAAATCAATCATTCCTGGATAGTGAACTTCTAATATTTCACGAAGAAGACCATTGTATACAATTTCTCCCGATTGAGATGATGCACCATAATTACAAGTTGTTTGTGAGTTTCCTTCGCGATGACTCTTAAAAGCATATCCACGAGTGCAGTACATTGGATAAGATTTTGCAGTAAATATAGGACCACTCACCAACTCAACTAACCACGTGAGAAACATTATATCCCTAGAAGGACCTATAGTAACCTACAAAATAATAGAATGTAGTAAATTATAAATATATATATATATATAGATATATAGTAAACTATTATTGAAAATTATATAATTGTGGTAACACTAACATAAAAATGCAACCATTTTGCAAATTCGGTTTTTTTAAGTTCGGCCAACTCATTCTCGCTGTAATCTGAATAATGAACACATATTTGTTCCATGTATATCCTGTTAATTATGAGGAAAAAAATTAACAATAAATTATAATAATAACTAAAAACAAAATTAAATTGAATGTACCTTTCATATTCTAAAACGTCATCGCAATTTGTCAAAATTTACAAATGCAAGTGATTGTGTTCCTCCTCTGATAGGCGTCGCGTCTTCCTTTTTCCACTTAAACGTCCAATTTGTGCAAATATTTCTGGCACATATACTGGATAGCTTGGTTTTTCTCCTCCATCATCATGTCGTGAAGGTCTTCTATTTTTTTTTTGCATTTGCGATGGAAAATAGTAGCTAGCAAAGTTAGATGTTTCTTCATTAATACTTTGTGCGACGATTGAACCTTCAACCCTGACAAGATTTTTAACTTTTTCTTTAGGTGGAACATATATCTCTCAAAAAGATACATCCATCTGTACTGAACAGGTCCTCCAAGGGCTGCTTCTCTAGGGAGGTGAATAGGAAGATGCTCCATAACATCAAAAAATGTTGGTGGAAATATTTTCTCCAGATTACAAATGAGAACCGGTATTTTTTCCTCCAAATTTTGGATATCGTCTACAGTAAGTGATCTTGTACATAAATCTCGGAAAAAAGCACCAATCCCTACATAAAAAATATATTTTAATATCATATAATATATGAAAATATTATTATATATATATAATAATGTAAATTTAACGTCGTACCTGCAATTGCTCCGTGGACGTTTTTAGGCAGTAGATCGCTAAAGGCAAATGGGAATAATCTTTGCATGACAACATGACAATCATGACTTTTCATCCTTGAAAATTTACCTTCAATAGTATCGACACAATTACGAAGATTAGATGCGTATCCATCTGGAAATTTGACACTATGCTTAATCAAGTCAAAGAATTCATCTTTTGCATGCGCATCCAACCGGAATGCGGGAGACAATGATTTTCCATTTGACATTACATGTAGTTCCTTCCGGGAACAAATATCCGGCAAATCCAATCTAGCTTTCAAATTATCTTTTGTTTTCCTTGCACATTTAGAACGGTATTCATTATGTTGTCGAAAAAATTCTTCTCAATGTGCATAACATCTAGATTATGGCGCAACAAATGGTCCTTCCAATATGGTAAATCCCAAAAAGTGCTTTTCTTGTGCCAATTATGGTATTCGCCACAACCATCAACAGAGTAATGTCCGTTACCTCCATCTCTACATCCTTTATACAAAGGCTGCTTGGATGTATCTAACATATCAAAAAATTTTCGGGCTTCCAAATTAGGTTCCTCTATTCTGCTAATATCTTCAATGTACGATTCTCTTTGTTCAAGAAATGCATCATTCACCATCTGAACAGTACCTTCGTTTATATCAACTTTTGATGCCAGTTCCTCTACCCTAACATTAGTATTATCTATCCTTTTTGAAGTACTACCATAATATTGCATCGTTGCATCAGCTTCTCTACGTGAATACCAAATTTTGTAACCCGGCATAAATCCATTCCTATACAAATGATTACGTACTTCTCTAACAGAGATTAATCTATGATTTCGACATTTAATACACGAAAAATACATTTTACCGTATTCCGATGTCATGCTATTCTTTGATGCAAATGTCATGAACTCTTCAATACCTTGCGCAAATTCATCAGTCAATTCTCCCGTGGTTAAATCATATCGAGGTTTATCCATCCACGATCGAAAATACTCAAAAGAACCCGAAAAAACACATTTTCTTAAAATTTTTGGTTCTGTTAAAATTTTGAAAGATCATAGCTTATTTATAGTGAAAATTAGATATTATCACGAATTTTTAACAGATTATTAAGAATTTTTAACAAATAATTACAAATTTTAAAAAGATTATTCTTCAAAATATTCTCTATTTCCGACGGCATTCCGACAGTTACCGACCACAACCGGATATTCATGTATTTTGAATAGATTTTATCTTCATAAACCAACGGATTTCCGATGGTTTCCGACCATCGACGGATAAACACAACATTTTAACAGTGTACGTAAATTTCCGACGGATTGCCGACGGTATCCAACAATGGTCAAACATTTCCGATGGTTTTCCGATGATGTCTGCTGACGGATTCCCGACGGCCTCTAAAACACAGGATCCGTCGGGACATCGTTGGAATATTACCGATGGCTTCAGATACATCGGTAACTTTCCGACCGTTTCAAGAGGATATCCCGACGATTAGGCTTTCGTCAGAAATGCAACGGTTTCCCATCAGTTTTTACCATCGATTTACCGATGATCTTTCTGGCATCGGAAATTACCAACGGATCTCTGACGGTTTTAGTTCCCTTGGCTATCCGTCGCATATCCGTCGTAAATTCGTCAGAAAAGTCCGACGGTTTTTTCCGTCGGAAATGCTGTCGGGAATGTTAATGTTTTCTTATAGTGTTTATTCTTTCTCCCGAATTTGAATTCATTGGAACGAAAACCTCTTCCTTTTTCTCATCCACGTCCACATCCTCGTCCACGTCCACGACCACGACTATGGCCTCGACCACGTCCATGTCCTTGCCAATTATTGTAACTGGATGATGCAACATTCACTTCTGGGAATAGAGTTGATCCAGTGGGACGAGATTGATGGTTCATCATCACAAGTTCATTATTTTGTTCAACAACAAGGAGAACTTGCATTAACTCCGAATAACGAGTATATTCCTTTGCTCGATATTGTTGTTGCAGGATTACATTTCCAGGATGAAATGTTTGGAGAGTTTTTTTAATCATATCATAATCACTTACTTTTTCTCCACATAATATCATCTTAGAAGTGATTCCGAACAATGCAGAATTATATTCACTTACACTTTTATAATCCTGAAACCGGAGGTTTAACCACTCATGTTTGGCTTTTGGTAAGATCACATATTTCTGGTGATCAAACCTATCTTTGAGTGATTACCAAAGATCTGCAGGATCTTCTTTTGTGATATATTCATCTTTTAAACCATCATGGATATGGTGGCATAAAAATATCATGGCTTTTGCTTTTTTCTCATCGGATGTTGTTTCCGACCTATCGATGGTGCCAAGAAGGTCTTTTGCCTTTAAATGCATCATTCACCATCTGAACAGTACCTCCGTTTATATCAACTTTTGATGCCAGTTCCTCTACCCTAACATTAGTATTATCTATCCTTTTTGAAGTACTACCATAATATTGCATCGTTGCATCAGTTTCTCCATGTGAATACCAAATTTTGTAACCCGGCATAAATCCATTCCTATACAAATGATTACGTACTTCTCTAACAGAGATTAATCTATGATTTCGACATTTAATACACGGAAAATACATTTTACCGTATTCCGATGTCATGCTATTCTTTGATGCAAATGTCATGAACTCTTCAATACCTTGCGCAAATTCATCAGTCAATTCTCCCGTGGTTAAATCATATCGAGGTTTATCCATCCACGATCGAAAATACTCAAAAGAACCCGAAAAACACATTTTCTTAAAATTTTTGGTTCTGTTAAAATTTTGAAAGATCATAGCTTATTTATAGTGAAAATTAGATATTATCACGAATTTTTAACAGATTATTAAGAATTTTTAACAAATAATTACAAATTTTAAAAAGATTATTCTTCAGAATATTCTCTATTTCTGACGGCATTCCAACAGTTACCGACCACAACCGGATATTCATGTATTTTGAATAGATTTTATCTTCATAAACCAACGGATTTCCGATGGTTTCCGACCATCGACGGATAAACACAACATTTTAACAGTGTACGTAAATTTCCGACGGATTGCCGACGGTATCCAACAATGGTCAAACATTTCCGATGGTTTTCCGATGACGTCTGCTGACGGATTCCCGACGGCCTCTAAAACACAGGATCCGTCGGGACATCGTTGGAATATTACCGATGGCTTCAGATACATCGGTAACTTTCCGACCGTTTCAAGAGGATATCCCGACGATTAGGCTTTCGTCAGAAATGCAACGGTTTCCCATCAGTTTTTACCATCGATTTACCAATGATCTTTCCGGCATTGGAAATTACCAACGGATCTTTGACGGTTTTAGTTCCCTTGGCTATCCGTCGCATCCATCGTAAATTCGTCAGAAAAGTCCGATGGTTTTTTTTCCGTCGGAAATGCTGTCGGGAATGTTAATGTTTTCTTATAGTGTTTATTCTTTCTCCCGAATTTGAATTCATTGGAACGAAAACCTCTTCCTTTTTCTCATCCACGTCCACATCCTCGTCCACGTCCACGACCACGACTATGGCCTCGACCACGTCCATGTCCTTGCCAATTATTGTAACTGGATGATGCAACATTCACTTCTGGGAATAGAGTTGATCCAGTGGGACGAGATTGATGGTTCATCATCACAAGTTCATTATTTTGTTCAACAACAAGGAGAACTTGCATTAACTCCGAATAACGAGTATATTCCTTTGCTCGATATTGTTGTTGCAGGATTACATTTCCAGGATGAAATGTTTGGAGAGTTTTTTTAATCATATCATAATCACTTACTTTTTCTCCACATAATATCATCTTAGAAGTGATTCCGAACAACGCGGAATTATATTCACTTACACTTTTATAATCCTGAAACCGAAGGTTTAACCACTCATGTTTGGCTTTTGGTAAGATCACATATTTCTGGTGATCAAACCTATCTTTGAGTGATTGCCAAAGATCTGCAGGATCTTCTTTTGTGATATATTCATCTTTTAAACCATCATGGATATGGTGGCATAAAAATATCATGGCTTTTGCTTTTTTCTCATCGGATGTTGTTTCCGACCTATCGATGGTGCCAAGAAGGTCTTTTGCCTTTAAATGCATTTTTGCAGCTACTGCCCATGTCATGTAATTTTTTCCAGATATATCGAGGACAGCAATCTCGAGTTTTGCCAAATTTGACATTATAACTATACACATAATAAAACAATATGTTAAACATCAGTTTTATATAAAATCATTTTACAATTATTTTTAATAAATAATCATGATAAAATTTTGGGTATAAATTTTGATTTATTAATATTATTATTATATATATTTTTAATAAATATGTGTAATCAGTTTTAAGAATTTAAATATAATGATGACATAAATTAATTTATGATAAAATTATAAAACATTAGTGAATATAATAACACATAAATTAAAATAATTTCAGGAGGCATGACCTACCATATAAATGAGGAGGCATCGTCTACCATATAATATCCAGGCGGCAGAGCCTACCATATAATATTTAGAAGGCAGAGTCTACCATATAATATTCAGAAGGTAGAGCCTACCATATAATATTCAAAAGGTAGAGCCTACCATATAATATTCAGAAGGCAGAACCTACCATATAATATTCAGAAGGCAGAGTCTACCATATAAAATTCAGAAGGCAGAGCCTACCATATAATATTCAGAAGGTAGAGCCTACCATATAATATTTAGAAGACAGAGCCTACTATATAATATTTAAAAGGTAGAGCCTACCATATAATATTTAGAAGACAGAGCCTACTATATAATATTTAGAAGAGAGAGCCTACTATATAATATTGAGAAGGCAGAGCCTATCATATAATATACATATGTATTAATAAAACAGAATTTTACCTTATTTTAGGATCTCGAGTAGATAGTAGAAACACTCGTGCTGATAACGTATCGAATAATAATAGAGATAGAGATTTTATTATTATATTAATTTTATTAACTTTATAAATCTTACAGAGGAAGAACAGAGAAAAAAGGAGGAAAAAAAAGTTATATGTATTTATAGAGAAGGAGTAAATCAGCAAATATAAATTTATAAAATAATGACTTGAGAAGCCATAATTGTTGACTTTCTCAACATGGAAAGTGTTTTCCAAAGTGTTAGAATTATTCTAACAGAAAGTGTGATCTGGAGAACCATATTCACTTTAGTTACTGAATATTTTTTATTGTCTTTAATTTCTATTTTGTATTGATTTTATTAGATTTGTTTAGCACCATACATTTGACTTGAGATAATGGTGCATCTATAGATTAAAGTTTAAAATATATTAATTTTATAATTTCTACCCTTCACGTATAACAATATCGATACAATTCTAATGTACTATTTTAGTAAAGTCTTTTTTATTTTGTTTATCTTTTAAAACATAATTAGTATACAATAAAATATATTTAAAACTTATCAAAACAAGATATTACTATATATAATTAATAAAATATTTTAAATATATAATATAATTAAAAACAATTTTTTTAAAATATCATTTTAAGTGTTTGTTCCAAAATTAGTATCATTAGTATAAAATTCTAATAATAACATAAATTTAATATTAAAATATACTCAAGTTTATTGCTACTAAAAAATAAACTCTAAATTAGAAAAATGAACGTAAATATAATTTTTTAAATTTATGTATAATTTATTTATATTAAATAAGTATTTTTATATAATTATTTGTGTTATTTAAAAATTTTAATTTTAGGATGCTAATTTAGAACAAAAACTTCAAAAATGTTATTTTAACGTATTATTTTATAAATAAATTCACTAGAAATAACAATTATTTTATCCTAAATAAATACACTACGCATTAATATATACATAACATGTAAACTAAATACAGCAACTCCAATAACAAAATTTATTTTTATAAGTTATAAATTAATTACATATTTAATTTATAATTAAAAATTATAAATATATATATGTAATATATATATATATATATTTTATCATGCATAAACGACACATCTAAATCTAATTTAGTGAAGAGTAGTAAGTGGTATGGTAGTTGTATCACCTTTACATCTATTCTAAATGGATGGAGTTTAATTTTTCCTATTTTCATATTAAAGAGTTAAATATTCGTATAAAAATATTAAATTATTGAACCGGTTTTGTAGTTTGAATTACAAAAAATATCTATTTTAATGTAATTTACAAATTTCAAAATATCAAATAGTGGGTTTTGAAGATACGTGATATTTGTCAAATCTTTCTAATTCACAAGTCAGAAGTCAGAAGACATTTTAAATATTGCGTAGAAATCAACAATTAACTGATGTCAGAGCTATGAATTCGGGAGTTCGGTGAAAAAAAAAAGGAATATTGTGAAACTGTTAAAGCACAAATTTGTGGTTAAATTGTAACCTACACTAATGTTGCCACGATTGTTGACCAGATTCTATTTAGACTGTCTACATTCATCTCATTTCCCTCTCTTTCTCTCTCTTTCTCTCTCTTTCTCTCTCTTTTCTCTCTTTCTCTCTTTCTCTCTCTTTCTCTCTCTCTCTCTCTCTCTTTCTCTCTCTTTCTCTCTCTTTCTCTCTCTTTCTCTCTTTCTCTCTCTTTCTCTCTCTTTCTCTCTCTTTCTCTCTCTTTCTCTCTCTTTCTCTCTCTTTCTCTCTTTCTCTCTCTTTCTCTCTCTTTCTCTCTCTTTCTCTCTCTTTCTCTCTCTTTCTCTCTCTTTCTCTCTCTTTCTCTCTCTTTCTCTCTCTCTACGATAAAATTACGCATGTGACCTCTGATCACAAGTTGAACCATAAAGATAGACACACCACGTGACACGTGATTCACCCCTATCAATATCTTTTATCATATCTTCTTATTTTCTAATTACTAAGTTTACAATACTTACTACATCTTACAAGAAATCGTTACGAATATTTAGAGATTAAGAATGGGTCAATCAGAATGTATTATTGGAAATAGTAAGAGAATAATGTGACCGTTATGTTCTAAATTTGTTTTGATATGACAATAAGATAAGTTGATAACTTTGTTGGTTCTTATCCGGAAGTATGATTGGATTATTGTCAATGACTAAGACATCTATTATAGAAATAAAAGCTTATAAATGTTTAAAGACTTTCTTAGTTAAAAGTTTAAAAGTAACCAAAGTATATGCATTTGAGACTAATTATTACCTTTTTAACAAAAAATTGCATTTCTTCTTTTAAACTTTGACAAGACTGAAAAAACCAATCAGAATAAAAACAAAAGTGTCGTTGATGACAGATGGTAACGTATCACTAATATTTACGTAGTCAAGTTTTTGTTTTCCTTCAAAAACGATTGTGAAGAAAAATGGAAATAGTGTTATAAATGGTAACGTATCTCAATTTATTTGTAATAGTTGAACACGTTTCTTCAAATCTCAATTTACTTTGAATTTTAATTGTATTTTGTGGTCCTGTGAATTACCACATTTTTCCTATATAAGTACACATAACAACGTCACAATAGCCACAACAACAAGAAGAAAAATTATTTCATATCATTAAAAAATCTTTTTGGCGAGGAACGAAAATGAGTCCTGTGGTGGAGAACAAATGGGTGAAGGTAAATAAAATTCATGGTTTTTGCTTTCTTTGATTGTTTAATTACGATTGTATAATCGAAGAGTGAATGAAAATTTGATTTTGATTTTGTTAATCAGATGGGTCAAAAAGGAATTGGTCCAGGACCAAGAAGCTCACACGCCATTGCCGTCGTGGGGAACAAAGTTTACTGTTTTGGTGGTGAGCTTAAGCCGACGATTCCAATTGACAACGATCTTTACGTTTTCGATCTCGTGACTCAAGAATGGTCTATAGCTCCTGCAACCGGAGACGCACCTTTCCCCTGTTTCGGAGTCTCAATGGTCACAATTGGTTCAACGATCTACGTTTACGGTGGCCGCGACGACTCTCGGAGATACAATGGTTTATATTCATACGAAACTCTTACTAACGAGTGGAAAATGTTATCTCCGGTGGAGGAAGGGCTTCCTGGTCGTAGCTATCACTCTTGTGTGGCTGATGATCGGAAAGTTTACGTCTTTGGTGGTGTTACTGCCAAAGGACGTGTGAATACGCTGCATGCTTATGACGTGGTTGATCAGAAATGGGTTGAGTATCCGGCTGCCGGAGAAGCTTGTAAAGGAAGAGGAGCACCGGGACTTGCGGTTGTGAAAGGAAAAATATGGGTTTTGTTTGGATTTGACGGTAATGAATTGGGTGATATTCATTGCTTTGATTTGGCTACTAGCCAATGGACCGCCGTGGAAACCGCCGGGGAAATACCCGCTGCAAGAAGCGTTTTTCCGGCTGTTTCTTTGGGGAAATACATTGTTATTTACGGTGGGGAAGAAGAGCCGCATGAGCTTATGCATATGGGAGCTGGGAAAATGTCTGGAGAGGTTTATAAGTTTGATACAGAGACATTAGTGTGGGAGAAGATTGTGGTTGGGACCGACTCGGAAGAGAAACCGAGCCCACGCGGGTGGTGCGCGTTTGCGCTTGCAGTTAAGGATGGTGAAGAAGGTTTGCTGGTTCATGGTGGGAATAGTCCGACCAATGAGCGGCTTGATGATTTGGTGTTTTTGGGTTTCTCTAGTCTTAATGTTAATTAAAGTAATGAATTACCGTTGTGTCGTTTTTCGTATGTAATCTGTGTTGTTTTAATAAATATGTGGTGATGGTATGTTAATGCATGATGAGAATTTGCTACATAATCCAAATATTTTTTTTATCAAATTTGGTGTTTTGCTAATATAATATAAAAAAATAACTTGTTGAGAAATGACTTGGCGATATTATCAATGCTACTCTTCTTCGGTTTGTTTAATCAATACGAAGTGACAATTGAACATTTGTCTACAAGTTTCAAACGGAATAGCCAATCACACAAAATCCTTATTTTCTTATGAGTGATGGGTAAGTTAGATAAGTTTTGGTTAAAGATATATTAATAATTTTTTATTCCTTGTTTTATTAAATTATATGAAATTCTTCGTTACATTATTCTATATAAAGTAATCACTTATCATAAATAATAAAACCACAAAAAATTTTGTGTAAATTTCCATAATAAAAAGTCACAAAAAATTTTGTGTAAATTTCCATAATAAAAAAGTCACGAAAAAATTTGTTCGCCTCAAACAACACCTAAAGTCTTAACTACAGAAAAGAAATTAGAAGTGTAAAAATTCAAATAACTTTAGAACGATGCATCAATTTTAGACAAACTCTTTCATTCGTGTACTTCGTCATAAACTCTTTCAAAATCACTTTATTTACTCCTAATAAAATATATTATGCAGTCTCGATCAAAAAACCTTTTTGACTCATCTCTCATGTGTTACTTTTATTTATTTTATTTTTCAATTTTTATTTTTTTTCTATCTACTTTATCACTTATTTAAGATTGATTTCTCTCTACTTTTTATGCTATCATTGTATTTTTTTATCGAATTCTTCCTCCGATAATCGATTTCTCCCAATTTTTATAGAGTATCATTGTATTTTTTATCGATCATATGAGACAAATTTTCAAGAGATCCAAAAAGAATAAAAGTTTACACCCTGCTTGAGATTCATGTCCACTTGAATCACGTATAATTCAGCATAAGGGATCTACAAATTTGAAGGAAGAAGAAAAGGAGAACCGTATTTACCGCATACAAGGGTGAATCTAGTTCAATGTATACCAAACCACATGATGAGAAAATTAAATTTATTCGGGTTGGAGTTAGCGTTGGATCATTCGAATTCTCAAATGATATGGTCGCCTCGGTAAGTTAATTGCTTATGGGTTTCCATTCAGGAAAATATGCGGTCAAAAGATATTAGAATGGTCACAAAAGTTAGCATTAAACAATTAGTTCTAAAGTATGGTTAACATTTTTTTAATTCACTCAAACACCAAAGAGAAAAAATAGGTAAGCAATAAACATCCTTCCACAGACTTACTTCATACCGTACCGGTATGAGAAAGAAAATTAAGAGAAAGAATGAAGATACTTAAAAAATCAAAGAAAAAAGAAAGAAAAAAAATGATAGCAATGAGTTGCCTCCCATTAAATGTTTATTTACAGTCACCAACTTGACTTTGTCACACTTCAGTCAGGGAAAACACTGGAATTCGCTATGAAACAAGTCACATTATCCATCAACTTTAGTTTCAGAATCCTGCTCCTCAAGTTCTTAACAGCATCTTCGCATTTTCCTTGTATTTTAGGAGTAAGAATCGTGCCTTAGAATAAAATTTTGAAGTCTTCTTACATTTGATCTTGTACTCGATGTTGTTTCCAACACATTTCTGATGCGCGAAAGTGATAGGAGGGTCGCCCTGCTCATGATTTTGTTTTTCACCTTTACCTTGTGAACAATTTTCACTGTTGTGATAGCATAATCTTCATTCGGGGCTTCTTTGATCACATCTTTGTGTATGTAATGGTTTCTTGCTTCTGCATTCAACAAATCTTTGGGGAAGATAGTAGTACAGGAGACAGAATGTGAAGTCATTGCCTTATGTAAATCATTCCTAGAAACGGGAGGGGGCCTAATCGCATATCGGTTAGCGTAGAATGCATCTGGCATGTCATAATTTCCTAGAGTATGACGACCACTAGCTTCATGATGTCGCTTTTGGTTGGCTTCAACTCTATGCGCATTGGATGTTGGGAACTGAGTTTGATTATCTGTATAATCAAGATTATCAGCCATGTTGAATTGTCTACATTTGGATTTTCTGTTCCCCCTTTCTAGTCTCGCTTCCTCGTAGTATAAAGCAATGAGATTGTCAAATCCTTTGCTTTTGGTCATACACTAAAACACACAAGGAAAAACGCTATATATTAGTAATAAAATTTTTTAAGACAAAATATTAATCCTATACTTATAGGCAACGTTATTGGTCTCTGCCAACTGTGCAAAAAAATTGATATCTCAACGTTTTAACCCAAAAAAACTTGATCTCTCAATATTTTAACCCAAATAAACTTGTTACAGGTGCACATGCAAGCACAATAGTACTTATGGATCGAATCTACAAGGACCAATTGCTACTGTATAATTCTCATAATAACAATTATGCTTCGACATCTAGGCGAACTCCTGACGGGATCGGCTGATGTGCCAATCGCTGGAATTCTAAGAGGGCAATGCACAGGCGATGGGCCGGTGTGATCAGCCGATGGTACGATTAATGGGAGACAACCCCTTGGTAATCATATTTTTTTATTCTGTCCTTTTGTTTATTTTTAGTATGCTCCTTCCTTTTCTTTGATTTATTTTTACATGGGACGGTGTAAATTAAGTCTGGGGGAACATGTTTATTACTAACCTATTTTTTGTGTTTTAATCAGCATGTATATTTAGACTTTAATTATTGTTGTGTCGAAAAGTTTTATTGGAGACTATAACCATCCCTTAGAACTAATGTTTTGGTTGCCAATTTTCGTGACCATTTTAATAGCTTTTGACTGCATAATTGCATAAATAGAAACATGTAAGCATATCAACTTACCAAAATGACCATATATCTTGAGAATTTGAATTATCTAACGTGAACTACAATCCAAATGAATTAAGTCTTCTTATCACACTACAAGAAAACATAAAAGATTTCAACGATATTTCCGATGACACTTACGTCGTTGGAAATTTTCGACGAATTTCCGACGGCTTACTAACGGATGAGGTGTCGTCGGTAATTCATTGGGAACACGTCGTTTTTTCCCGACGATAGAAGCATCGTTGAGAATTTGATGAGACTGTTTATCGGTTTTCCAACATATTTCCGACGATCATAGTTTCATTGCAAAACCGTTGGAATGGTGTCGGTAATTTCCGACCGCCCTGTCCGACGAGAAGATTTTTGGACGGTATCAAAAATTTTGACAGCCGTGGGGGTCCCGTTCGGCACTCTGTCGGAAATCATTTGTTTGACTGAGTACCTAAATATTTAACTAAATCAAGAACATCGTTAGAAATCCATCCGAAATTCCAAAGAATTTTCGACGGCATCAAATTTTTTGTTGCATGTCCGCAAACTGTTAGAAATCCATTGAGAATCTATCGGAAGCCTGTTATTTGCCAAGTAGAAATATCTGAAGAAATCTACAGTATTGTTAGAAATCCGTCGGCATCTATCACAAAGGCCATCGAAATCTGTCGGAAAACCATCAGAATTTATGTTACTCGTATACGATTTTCCTCAAAAATACTAAAAAATCCATAAATTTTTCGTGAATCTTTCTAATTTTGATTATAAATACGCTCGCTTCTCTTCACAATCTCACCAACACAAAAATCTTAACAAATATCTTCTTCAAAGTCTTATGATTATTTTTGATCATCGTATGATTCAATGATGGGAGAATTGACGGATGAATTTGCACAAGATGTGGAGGAGTTCATGATATTTGCGTCACACAATAACATGACATCGGAATACGATAAAATATATTATCCGTGTACTAAATATTGAAATCATAGATTATTATTTGTTAGAGAAGTACATAATCATTTTATAGGACTGGATTTATGTCGAGTTACAAAATTTGGTATTCACATGAAGAAACAGATGCAATGATGCAATATCATGGTAGAACTTCAAAAAGGCTAGATAGTCTACTATTAGAGTAAAGGAGCGAGCATTAGAAGTTGATATAAACATAAATACTGGACACATGATGAATGATGAGTTTCGTGAACACAAATCATCGTACAATGAGGATGGGAGTAGAATAGAGGAACCTACTTTGGAAGTACAAAAGTTTTTTGATATGTTAGATGCATCGAAATAGATATTGTATAAAGAATGTAGAAATAGATTACCACCCTTATTAGGTGCAAGCAATTTGATGACTATAAAACGGATTTCAACATGGCTGAAGATTGTGTGAGTGCAATAGCTGATTTGTCACAGATAAATTACCCGAAGATAATATTGCACCAACTTTATATTATGAGGTTCAAAAACTTGTAGTTGGTCTTGGATTGTCGTATAAAATAATTAATGTGTGTATTGATAATTGTATGATCTATTAGAGACAAGGTGCAAAGTATCGAGACAAGCAGCAGAGTATCGAGACCCTGATATCGAGACAAACATTAGAGTACTTATTCTGTATAAATGGATGTGGTATTTGTCAATAGCAGAGAGGTTAAAGAGTTTATATCAATCTGAACACAAGGAAAAGCCTATAAAATGACACGCTGAACATAACTCAAATAGAGAAATTGTGCATCCCTCAGATGCGGAAGCATAGAAATATTTTTAAGAGATTTATCCCAGTTTTGTATATGAGTCTAAGAAAGTATTTCTCGATTATCTACATATAGATTCACTCTTTTTGGTAAGCATGAGAGATAATATTCGTTGTGGTCAGTTACCGTGACACCTTGTAATTTACCATCATCGTTGTAAATGGAATGAGAGTTTTTGTTTATAACAATTTTCGTCCCCGGTTCAGAGCATCGTAAGCGATCGTTTGATATTTTCTTGCATCTATTAATTCATGAGCTGAAAATGTTGTGGAAAAATAGTGTCGAATCATTCGATGTTTCCACCCAACAAAACTTGTTGATGCGAACAATACTTATGTGGACTATAAATGATTTTCAGCATATGTTATGTTATCAGGATAGTCGACATATAGAAAGTTAGCAATAATCATATTGTCAAGATAATACATATGGATTTCCGACAAACCTTAGTATTCGCCAATTTGACTGATAACATGGCGAACATACAAAATCTATCGGAATTTCGCCAGAGTTGTTTGACGGAATTCTGAAAAAAATGAAATTTTACGCGGTTCAACGCTACAGTTAATTTACACATTTCCCAATTAATTTATCTGTCAAGAATCGTCGATATAAGCTACGCTCCTCACTTTTTCTCCTCTAGATCTGCGGTCGTTTTCTTCTTCTCTTCCTCTTTTGCGGTTTTCTCAATTATTCTCTCCTCTCCTATCTCATTTCTTAAGAATATGTAAGTTTTTTTGGATTTAGTCTACTATCTGATTAAGAGTTTGTTGCATATCGATTTTAAACTATACAATCAGCTATTTAAATTGAGGAGTTTAGCAGATGCTTCCAATCGATATTTGGAAGAAATGTTCTATTCTGCTCTGTTTCGGATTTGCCCTCTTTTTCATCATTGAGTTTCTTTATCCGTTGATTATAGAGTTTCCTTTTCTATCAAATATTCACAATTTACAAATCTCCGAAGATTTATGTCGTCTCTTGTTACCATCCACCATTTATTTCGAGAACATAAACAGACATTATAATATAGTAAACTTGTTCATTTTTTGTTTATTTTTGCAATTCAAATAAATTTAGTAATTGTTGTGTTTTTTGGGTCGAAATGTATAAATAAAACAAAACGTAAGTATATTGACGTCTGCGTAACGAGTATAAACTAGTTATTTATCTGCTAAATTAATCGAAGTCTTCATAATATATATAAGAATACATAAAACACAACTTTAAACTGGACATATATAATATTAATTAAATTTTTAAGTAAAAAATGTTTTAAAAAATGAAATAACTATTATTATTTTGCAATTTTTAAATTCTTCTTCTCTCGAGCATTCATGTGACCGTTTTGAGATTTTAGAGCGTTTAAACATATTATATTTAAACGTAATATTTTCAATTCGCCCATTCAAATCACCTCATTTTTTGGAAAACAATATTTTTAGTGTTTCAGTTTCGTGCACACTTTAGAGAGTATGAATTTGAGTAAAACATGTCTAAGACAAATGTTGGAAACATAAAACAAATTCATATAGTTTATATTAAATTTAAAATTTATTATTAAAAATAAAAATTCGGTTCAATCGTTCTGGTCAGTGTTTCAAAATCACATCTAGTTTGATCAAAGATCTAATTTTAAAATTATTAAAATATATAATTTTATAATTTTTTAGAAAAATCATATTTTTTTCTGCTGTGATGTTCTTTTATTTTTGAATATTCGGTTTTTTTTTAAAAGAATACGTTTTCTTTAATTAATAACCAAATTTTGAAATAAAGAACAAGTAAAAACTAAATTAATAAGTGAAAATAATTAAATTCATCTAATACTAACATATTTTGTAATTTTTCTATCTTATTTTAAAAATTAATTTTATAGAATTTTTTTGGTGCAATAAAAAAATTCAGAATTTTGTATGTTGTTTTTATTAATATAGAAGACATCATAATCAAATACGCTTTAAATATATGTATATTTAAATATACGTTTTAAGGTTATATAATAAGTATCAAAAACGTGGCGATTTGTCACGTTCGAATCCGAATCTTTTGCAGAATCAAATTTTGGAATCTGAGAACAATGCATTTCGAACAATTGAAGAGTTAGTCCAATAGCCGAGACGAGAATTATTTATCGTATTCGATCCGAGACGTCAAGATAGTTCGACATATTATAATAACTTCAATTTATATATAACTATATACTGAAATACATATTTTTAATATTTTTCTAATTAATATTTGTAGCTTTGATATTTCAAACAATAGAATTAGAAAATCTATTCTTAAGATGTTACATTCCCTTCTCAACAAACCATATACAAAATTTAAGGATATTCCATATGAAAACGTTAGATATGGTTCAGGACGTTTGCGATTCGTTTAAATTTGATTAGTTTATTTTAAATATATAAATGTTTCAAATATATTTTTAGTAATACATATTTTTTTTAATATATTCCGCAGCAAGACCTTTCGTGGGATCACATCAACATAAAATTGGTAGAAAAAGCGTTTGAAAAAAGTTACGGCGTAATTTTTCCGCCACATGAACGAGTGAAAGCAAAAATGGAAAAAGCGAAAAGACAAACCAAGAGGGTGAAATTAGTCGGTTTGGAACGAATTTATAGGTTATTAGGAATCTTCTAGCACCGAAGCCATCTCGAAAACTAATTCGAAAAATAGGAAGAGCGAACGAGGAGGTAAAAGATTTTACATTCACAATGCTGAATCGACTACTACTCTGAAACGAGTCGACCAATTGATAAATTTTAATATTATATTATTTTTAATTATTATTGTTTTAAAAACTTTTTAATACTAATTTAGTCTTTTTTATTTTTAAATACAAGAATTTCAAATACCTCCAGATCACTTGCAACTTCTCGAGGATGTGCATACCAACAAAAAAATTGGTCTCATCCAAGATGGTCTAGTTAATGAGATCATCTTGTCCAAACACTCAAATGGACTCCAACTCTTTCGTTGAATTGCCTCGATCCGAACTAACCATTTGGTACTTAATGTAAGTTTTATTTATAGTTTTATTTATTTATATATTTTGTTCTAATATTTTTTAAAATTTTTACAGCAAGTACTATTTTCGAAGGGTTTTCATCCAAGACTCGGTAGAGTTGGGGATACCGGCGGTGCAACATCTTTGACCCGATTGAACATCAATGACGAGCTCATCCAGACGAACACCGAGCTTAAGGAAAATATGTCGGCCATAGAGATAAAAATGAGTAGGATGAAATCTGTAATAGATTTAAATCCAAATTTCCAGATTAGCCGGATGAATTTCTCCTCCGATGTAATTTCAAAACAATTAAAATACTATATTAAAATTTAAATATTGTATTTAAATTACATCTTATCTTAATTATTTTTAAATAATATTTGAATTTATTTATAGTTTAACTAAATTGAATAATTAGTTATATTCATTTTAATTAATTAAATCGAATAGATAATTATGTTTATAAATTAATAAAATTAAATAATTAATTATTTTTTTAAATTATATTAGAGTCGTCGGAAATCCGTTGGAAACACCGATGGAGGACTTCGTCGGAATTTCGTCGGGCGTATTTTTTGACAGTGAAAGTCGTTTGGAGGTCGTCGGACTTCTGAGCGGTTCTCGAGGAGCCATCATTGGGAATCGATCGGAAATGTCTGACGGCTGAGATACCGTCGAGAATTCTTGGCAGATGGCCTTCATCGCGAGTTCGTCGAGAATTACCGACAGAGAACACTCATCGTTTATCCGTTGGAAATCTCTGACGGACGTATGTCATTGCAAGTCCGTCGGAAGTTACCGACGGATCAGTCTCATTGCTGATCCGTTGGGAATTACCGATGGTGTTGCGCCATTGTTAATCCGTCGGGAATGACCGACGAATTCCAAACAGAATTTTTTTCAAGATATAGTCTCGACGGACAAAATCCGTAGGTAATCATATGGAAATGTATATTTCCGATGAATTTTTGATAAATTTGGCCATCGAAAATTTGCTGTTTTTCTGTAGTGTCATGGGGTTACATGGATTGACCCTGACTCACTTTCTGAGCGTGAGAAGACATAATTGTGGTAAAAGAAACTCATATTCTCCTTTCTGTTTCTTTCATATGTAAACTAGGATAATATCTGTGCGATACACATGAATAATGAATTTTTAAAATATATACAAACTATTGACATAGGAAAATCAAATAAGACCTATCTTGACCTACAAGGCAAGTGTGAGCACGAAAATTCAGTTTGAATAACAAGGGAAATGAAAAAGGATGGTTATTATTAACCACATGGTTGAAATGGTTAAATAGCTACCTTGGGAGAAGAATCAAGGTGAAAAAGTCATGCCCATGCTGCACACAGTCTTGGCAACCACACCAAACAGTCATGCCCATGCTGTCTCCTCTCTTCTCATTGGTTGTTGACAGGCTCCTCCTCTATTCAAACTCATCCCCAAGTTTGAATTCGTTTTCTTTTGTGTTCACATTGTAAATCCTCTATAAAAGGGCTGTAAAGACTCAATGTATAATATACTCTTAGGAGATTCTTTTCCATAAGTCTAAGTCATTTCTCATTTTCTCATACTTCTCTTTGAGTTTTCAGATTCAATTCTTCACATTTCTCCTCTATAATCTCAATATTCTTTCATGGTATCAGAGAATAAGATCATTCTCTTATCTTTTCTACTCAAATCTCTCAGTTTCTAATCTAAAATTCTGTAAAAAATCTCTCAGTCTTTAGACTAAAAACTCACGGTTTCATTCAACCATAAAAGCTGCTTCCTTTGAGCTCTTCAAAGCCTAACAATGGAGGATACAGTTCAAATTAGTTCCAGCCTGAAACCTACGGTGATAGCAGTAGTTCTCAAAGGCTTGAACTACACATTATCGTCAAGAACCATCAAGACAGCCATTTGTGGCAAAGGACTTTGGAATCACATCTTGGAGGATAATACTCCATCTATAGATGATCCAAAGGAGAAGAAGGATGAGGCAACAAGAAAAGAAGAAGCTAGGTGGTTCCAAGAAGATCAATCAGTCCTTGGAATCTTCCAAAATTCATTGGACCCATCCATTCTTGAAGCTTATTCACATTGTGAAACTGCCAAGTCTCTTTGGGACACTCTCAAGAGGGTGTATGGGGATGTTTCAAACCTCAGCCGTGTGTATGAGGGTAAGAAGGCTCTCAATGATCTACACCAAGAGGATATGGAGTTCACAAAATTCCTGGGCAAGTTCCAGTCAACATGGTCCGAGCTTGACATGTTGAGACAAGTTCTATGGATCCAAAGGTGCTTAATGAAAGGAAGGAACAAGACAAGATATTTGGGCTCCTTCTCAACCTAAATCCAGCCTTTAAGGATGTGATTAAGTCCATCCTCAGAGAGCCAAAACTCTCTGATTTCGAAGAGGTGTGCTCACGGATTCAAAGGGAGCAAGGCAACATTGGTTTGTTTGGTGGTAAAGGAGAACTAGTCATGGCCAACAAAAGCGTGTTTAAGCAAGATGATAGGAAGAGTGTGATGTGTGAGCATTGTAAGAGGAATGGCCACATCAAGGACAAGTGCTGGATACTTCATCCTCATCTCAAGCCAAACCGGTTCAAGGATTCAAAGGCTAACATTTCTCAAATGGTTGCGACTGAACCGGCAAGTTCATCCAACCAAGGAGGGGAGCTAGCTATGAATGTATCCATGGAGTATGTTAAGAAGAGTGACTTGGAGGATCTCTTCAAGGCCTATGCCTCAAAACTCTCCGGTATCACACTCTACTCCCATAAATCGCTTGATAAACCAGATCATAAGTTGGTAGTGGATTCAGGTGCTTCTCACCATATGATTAGCAATGCTAGGTTGTTAAAGAACATTGAACCATGTCTAGGACAAGTAACTATAGCTGATGGTAAGGGTATTCCAATTGAAGGAACCGGAAAATTAAGACTATTTTGACAAAGAAACTAATGCATTCTTTGTACCTAAATTTAAGTCTAATCTAGTTTCTGTCAAAAAGGCTACTAAAGACCTCAATTGCAATGTTACATTTGGGCCTAACAATTTTTACTTTCAAGATATTAAGAGTGGTAAGATACTTGGAGGTGGTGTAACTCAAGATGAGCTCTATGTTCTTGAAGACCCTCCAAGCAATTTGGATTCTTTAGCTTTCAAATCCTGTGTTTTTGCTAATAAAGATGTCTTATGGCATGCTAGATTAGGACATCCTCATGCTCGTGCTTTAAGCTTAATAATTCCTAATGTCGCTTATGATTACTCAGTTTGTGAGGCTTGTATCCTTGGCAAACATTGTCGTGTTGTTTTCCCTAAATCGTCTACAATTTATGAGCATTGCTTTGAATTAGTACATTCCGATGTTTGGACCTCACCTTACATGTCTAGAGATAGGAATAAATACTTTGTGACCTTTATAGATGAGAAATCGAAATATACATGGGTTACATTACTTCCATCTAAAGATAGGTTTTATGAGGCATTTATAAACTTTCATAATTATGTTACTAATCAATTCAATGCCAAGATCAAAGTGTTAAGATCAGATAATGGAGGGGAATACACATGTCAAAGATTCAAAGCTCACTTAAACAAACATGGAATACTACATCAAACTAGCTGCCCACACACACCACAACAAAATGGAGTTGCTGAAAGGAAGAACCGACACTTAATGGAAGTAGCAAGATCCATGATGTTTCATACCAATGTTCCTAAAAGTTTTTGGGAGATGCAGTCTTGGTTGCTTGCTACCTCATCCATTGGGTTCCAACCAAAGTTTTGCAAGACATATCCCCATTTGAGGTACTCAATAAAACTAAACCTTCCATTGATCATTTACATGTATTTGGGTGTGTGTGCTTTGTGTATGTTCCAGGTGATCTAAGAAACAAGTTGGAGGCAAAGAGCATCAAGTGTATGTTCCTTGGATATTCGACAACACAAAAGGTTATAAGTGCTATGATCCGAGCAACAACAGGACATATGTGTCTAGAGATGTCAAGTTCATAGAAGAACAAAGCTATTATGATCAGAAAGATTGGGAAGGATTGAAGGATCTCTCAAGGTCACCTTCTGATTTGGCTATAAGTTTGAGGTTTCTCTTGAATCATTTGGGAAATGATCTGCCAAAGGATTCAAGACACGAAGAAACAAGAACCTTAAGTAGTTCACAAGATACCCAAGAGAATGAACAAGGGGTGGTAACTCAAGAACCAACTCCAATCCAAGAAGAAGCTATGGCCCAAATCAAGAACAAGACGACTTGGAAGTGGGTATAGAGGAACCTATTCACCAAATGGAAGAGGAAACGGTTGTAGAGGAGGCTGCACCACCTGTTCAGCATTTAAGGAGGAGTACTAGACTTAGGAACACTAGGGTATTCTACAACAACCAGGCCGTGGCTCATCCCATACAAGCTGTTTGTTCCCTTGACCTCTGCCATCTAGTCATCAAGCATTCCTTGCAAAGATTGAACAAAGTCAGATTCCAAGGACTTATGAAGAAGCTGAGAGCAAGAAAGAATGGTTAGATGCAGTAAGAGATGAGAAGGGAGCTATGGAAAGGAATCATACATGGGATATACAAGAACTTCCCAAAGCAAGAAGGCTGTGAGTTCCAAGTGGGTGTTCACCATCAAGTATAAGAGCAATGGGGACATAGAAAGGTACAAGGCACGTCTAGTTGCAAGAGGTTTAACTCAGACATATGGAGAGGACTATACTGATNGTGGACGAAGATAGGGCAGATGATAGGAACATTGAGACGGTAAATGTGTTTGTATAAAAAAAAGTAATACTGAGTAATACTGCGTAACACTAATTATGTTGATTATAGTGTGAGAAGGACGGGGATGTGGAGAAAAGCGTTGAGAAAGGCGTGGAGAGAAGTCCAACAACAGATGATGATACAACCGTTGATATTGGAATGGTAAATATGTTTGCATTACTTAGATTCGAATAAGAATTAATAATTTATATATATATTAAGTATAACTATTTGTTTTGATTATAGGGTTCAAAGGACGGAGATGAAGCCATATGCGGTGGAAAAGGTGATTTGGAGGTGGAAAGCGCTAAAATTCCAGAACCGAGGGAGATACCAACCGAGGATGCAACCAAGGATGCAACCGAGGATGCAACCAAGGATGCAACCGAGGATGCAACCAAGGATGCAACCGAGGATGCAACCGAGGAGCGTACTATACAACGTACGTTCACTAGAAAGAGGAAAAGAAACCCTTCCGGTGCTGTGAAGACTCCTTACACAAGGTGGCCAACGCGAATAAGGAATGCTGATTGAGAAAATCATGGTTGAGAAGATCATGGTTGATTGATTTCGTAACTCTCTTGTTGTTATTTTGTAAAACTCGTATCATTTGGTAGAACTACGTAAAACTAATGTTGTACTTTTTCAAACTTATTTGGAATTTAAAAATTTAAAAATTATGGTTGATTAAAATTTAAAAATTTAAAATGTTGTAGATTAATATAATTTTTACAAACTTTAAAACTTTCGAATATTTTAAAAATTAAGTTTTCTTAAAAAAAAAATTATAAAAAAAAATTAATTTTAAAAAATTCATACAAATATTCCAAATTTTTGAAATTTTAAAAAATATTTTTTTGGCACTTTCTATTTTTGGCAACCGTCATTTTTTTTGTAGCCGTCATTTCCTTTTTTGGGAGCCGCCGATTTCAACTAGTTTTACAGAAGTTTTTAGTAATACGGATTTTGTACATAGTGTTATTTTAGGGTGTTTTTGATTTAAATTAGTTTTACCAACTAAAAATTGAAGTTTTTTAGTTTTACATTAGTTTATAATCAGTTAAATTATGATTGTTACATTTTGTATATTAATATTTATTGAAAGTTCTGTTATGTGTGTTTTCGTTTTGAAATGAGTGATTATGAGAGAGTGGTTATAAAAGTATAAGGTGTTTAGTGGAATATATTCTTCAAATACTTATTATGACTTGATTTTTAATTGTTATATTGAATACATATTTTTGAGATTTTATAGTTCCTTATATAACAAAAATTGGTTTATGTTAACTTTTATGTTTGTTTTGTGATAAATTTGTGAAATCAAATTGAATTCATTATTTACAAGTTTTGAATAACAGTAATACGAGTGTTACGTAGTTTTACTTCATAGGTTGAGTAATACCAATGTTACCTAGTGTTCCGATATGATAGTAGTACAACCTAGTGTTACGTAGTTCTCCAAAACAGAAAGTTGTCTTTTACAAATGTTCACAAATAAGCATTACTACAAATAACGTAATGAAAAATACAATTACTCATACACTATTAGCGTTACCAAATAACCAATATGACAAATTCCGTCTTGGCACCCTTCTATTATTAGTCCGTTTGCGGCGTTCTCCGGTAGATGGAAATCTCTTTAATCTCCTTCTTCCTTTTTTATTGTTATAGTTCGGAGGCATATTGATGTAATCCGGGATATTCCACTCAAACTTATCCGGCACTACATAAATTGTCCTGCTATATGCTAGTGCCCACAACTCCACGAAATAATACTTTGAGCACAAATCATGAAAAACGATATCCCGTGCTCTATCTTCACGCTTCATGTATTCCATGACAGCGGCTGTTGCATGTACGCAAGGGTACTTGTCGATATCAAAACGTTTACAACTGCAAGTTTTCCTTATCAAATTCACCAAGTACGTCTTTCCATCACTTCCGTTCACAACGTACTCTAACTCAAAACTGTTTAGCTCCGTCAAAGTTAAGACAGCTGCTTCTTTACATGTATTGTGAACTAAATTCTCCACAAAAGGCACTAGTTTGTGGTAGTCCGATCCAGAAACCGCATCTTTCCTATGCTTGTTAAACCATTCAGAGATTTTTGAGATAATCACATCAATCATGGGTAGTAAGGGATACTTCCTACAGTTCGAAAATGCACTGTTCAATGACTCCGCACAGTTACTTGTGTATATGTCGTACCTTTGGCCTGGGAAATAACACCTCGCCCAATGTTTAACATCAGCTGTTTCATCCAAATACTTGGCTGCAGAAGGATATCTAGTCCTAAATTCACCATAAACCCGCATGAACTCAGCCTCTGTATATATCTTACAACACTCCATGAATTTCCAAGCAACTACGTCTTTGTTTACGTTGGAAACGTGCCCTTTCACATTTTGAGACAGATGCCATATGCAATATCCATGATGCGCGTTCGGGTAAACTTCAGTAATTTCTTGATGAGACTTGCATTTCTGTCACTGATAAATACCAAATCTGAAGAATCGGGAACAACGATTTTCAGGCTTTCAAAAAACCATGTCCAACTTGCGTAGTTCTCGCCATCAAGTACCCCAAAGGCTATGGGATAGTGGTGACAATTAGGATCTTGAGCTGTCGCAAAAATTAGGACACCACCATATCCATTCTTAAGAAAAGTTGCATCCACCGTTATCACTTTCCTCATGCATTGAAACCCTTCGATGCAAGCTCCCAATGCGATAAATAGATATTTGAATTTTGTTGCTTCGTCCAATTTCACTCTTGTTAATGTACCATGATTAACCTTTTCCAACATATACAAATACTGGTACAAAACCTCATAACTTTCTGCTGGAGTACCACGAACATCAGTAAGAGCTTTCTTTATCCCTCTACACGCTGTCAAATATGATACTTTCACACCAAATTTACCTTGAACGAGAGATACAAGACTTTTAGCAGTAGGGGTGTGCAATTGTCCTGGAAAATCTGCATGCAAAACATCTGCAACTAATCTTGGTGTGCCTTTTCTTTTACTGTTGCTTGTACTCGAACTAGCCCGAGAGCATGTATGCATGTTGTTGTAAGTTCTAATCGAGAAATAATCTGACCTTCCAATCTTCGCAGCTCGTAAACGCCATTTACAGCTTTCTTGACGACATTGTAAAACTAATCTTGTTTTGTGAGATTTTTTTATCGTAAAACTAAAACAATTCTGAAATGCGGCTCTGTCCACCAAATCTTGCAATGCATGCTTCGTTGTAAACTCTTGTCCGACCACAATACCCATACCGTCTTCCCATGCATCTATAAACTGACTATCATATGGAATCTCAACATAGTTATCATGCATAGATGAGCTATCAAACTCGTTACCCATATATGTACCATATCGTACATTCTCTCCATCTCTAGTACCATCCTCATCATTTTCGCCATCACGTTGTTCTGCTCCACCTACGTAAGGTACAATGGCACATGCATTAATTTCCTCATCTATTGAATGCAAGACGTCATAGTTCACACCGCACGAACTATCTCGGCCCTCTTTTGAAAATTGCTCCAAGTAATGATCTGTTGTGATGACTTCCACGTACAAAATACATCTACGCTTCTCATTATCCATGGTATCTAGATAAACAGACACATCCTCATCATCGATAATAACTACTGGTATTTGAGCTCCCACTAACAATGGAATGTAACTCAATTTTAACTTCGTCCTACTTTCATCTGTCGCAATCTTCCTGCATATGCTAGCTTCTAACATCGCCAACGTTATATCCTCCGCACTTGTATTCTTAAATATTATACCATACATACGACCTTTCGAATTCCATATACAATCCTTTGAAACAAATTCCCCGTGGTCAAAATGTATGGTTACGTTCTTGCTCATTGTCTCCTACAGAAGAATATATAAAAGAGTTAGCAAGTTCATTCAGTAATACTAGTTCTACTAGTAATACATTTTTATCTACCAAATATTCATTACCAGATTCCCTTTAGTAATACCAGTTCTACTAGTTTTACTTTTTTTTGTAATACTTGTTTCATACTGTCGTCAGTAATACCAGTTTTACTAGTTTTACTTTCCTCATCAGTAATACCAGTGTTACTAGTTTTATTTTTCTTTTTAGTAATACTAGTTCTACTAGTTTTCCTTTCCTCATCAGTAATACTAGTGTTAGTAGTTTTACTTGTTCTAGTAGTTTTACTATCTTCATCCCGTAAGTTCTAGTAATACCCAGTTCTACTTAGTTCTCCTACGACTGTACAATGATTTTGGCCTCAAATCTTTCTTAATTCCAAACGATTCGCTAAAATTCAACATCCACAATACATCCCATAGTAATGCGTTCGAGATCGGCCCATACAACATAGATATAACTTCAATGTGGATCAAAATAGTGGTTTTATCCTAAATTTACAAATAAATCATTTTTGCACAAATCTTTAATGTAAACCTTAATTTAAGTTTGTTGAAGATCGTGGCAGCGTCGACGGCGAGCTGGATGATCGATTCAGTGGTGCTGGAGGAGAAAGGGAGAAGGAACGTGGCGGCGTTGATGGTGGCCGTCTTCTTTCCGTCGTCGATCGTGGGAAAGAGGAGAGATGAGAGGAGAGATGAGAGGAGAGAGAAAGTGTGAGAGGAGAGAGAAAATCGCGAGGAGAGAGAAAATGGTGAGGAGAGAGAAAGTTTCGATTTTAATTTTTTTTTTTTAATTATTGAGTAGAATTTCATTAAGGGTATTTTAGGAATAACACATTTATGAGGGTATGTAGATTAAATGAGGGTATGAGTGTTTGTTTTTTATAAATTAGGGGCATTTGAGACGTTGCCTCCACTGCATTAGTTAGGGTTTTCAAAATTGTGAGAAAAGCGAGGAAAATCTGATCAAGAAGCAAAATAAAAATGGGAAGATCAGCAAAGATGCGAAGAAAATTGTTTAGATGTCATCAACCTATTAACTATTCATTTTCTAATAATTTTATTAACTAATTTAATTTTAAATATAAATTATTTATTTTATTATCTAAATATTTTAATTAATAACTTAATTATAGAATTTAATGAGTTTCCAAACACTATTTAATTTTCAAATATACGAAGATTCAAAAATTAGGAAATTTTGAGTTAGTAAATTACACATTTAATTACTTGCCAATTTTAAAAATAGAAATTATTTTTTACATAAATAATTAATTATTGCACACATATATAAGGAAAGTAAATATGTCGAATTTTTATAGATATAGAAACTTTATTAACACTATTTAATTCTATTTTTATATTATATGCAACTTTACTTTTTAACTCAATAATTAAATTCAATATATTGTAGTAATAATTGTTTTATAGAAATATATATATATATATATATTGTGTAATAATATAGTCGGCATATCTAAATCACAAATCATATAGAAATTATATCACTCAATTTTTTTTGTTTCAAAAAAATCAATATATTTACAAATAAAATTTTATATTATATCATTTGTTTGTAATATTAAATTTGAATAACTAATAATTATTTTTTAGTATGACTATTTTATATATAAATAGATTCTATAACATAATAAAATTAATTAAAAGTACTAATTTTATTAATTTAATTTAAAACATGTTTTAAATATTTTACTAAAAAATTTATAAATGTATTTGTGATTAACGTATCGTAAAAACAATGATAAAATAATGCAATATTATTTGAATAATATATAATAATAGTAATATCATTCTTTTATAATATAATATTTTAAATTAAAATATATTTATAATTTTTTCATTCAAATAATAAAAAATTTAAAATATTAATTTTAATCTGTGCATATCACATGTAGTATTCTAGTATAGTATTAAAAATTGAGTTGGAGATTTTGGAATTCAATATAAGTTGCAGTTTATTATGACTAAATATAATTTTGATAGAAAATTATTTCAATTATTTAAAAAAATATTCAAGCTAACTAAATATATTTTATTTTAAAATGGAAATGTTTTTTTTCCAACAAAATAACTTTACTTTCCAATATCAGTATTTATAACGGAATGTAAAAAATATGGACAACAATAAAAAATATTCTACTCTTCAAAAGAATACATTATGCTAAAATATCCGCAGCTTGATTTTCAGATATGCTATAATAGTAAAATCGAATGCCATAAAACATAGATTCCCAAAGATGTAAAGTCTTGATATAATGTTGTAGTTGTAGGTAGTATCTGTGCGATTAACCAGATTGTTAAGCGTTAAATTATCTCCTTCGAAGATAACGTAATGGTAACCCAATGACCAAGCTGATTGTATGACCCAAATGAGTGCAGTTAATTCATCTTCAGTTACCGTTGTCGACCCTAGAATTTGCCTTTTCCAGCATTTAGAAAGAAACCTTTATAGTTGCGGATAATCCAGTCTAGCCCCGAAGATTCGTTACCCAAACGATGAACTGCGTCATAATTACATTTTACACCGTTTCTTGGTGGAATCTTCCAAAGGCCTCTATTAGTTATCTTAATCGGGCGAGAAAATATGTTTTCAATATGAGGTTTATTTTGCAATCATTCCATAGAATCTTCTTGACTTTTTAAGAGTATTGTGTCTTCCGAAATATTGTTATTGTTAAAGAGTAGATCACTCCTCGACTTCCAAATCTTCCAAAGTAAAAAAACAGCAAAGATCTATATGGAGATTCCTTAGCACATTGCTTATAACTTGTCAGCAGATATCTGATGTTGTCATGAATGTTGGAGTTGTTGTGACAAATGGAAGAGATTTGAATACCCATCTTTCGCCACATTGTATGGGCATAAGGACAAATAAAAAAGTTGTGTGTTTCTGTTTCCTCTGAATCACAACATCGGCTGCATTTATAATCCGTAGAAATCTTTCCAGTGTACAAATGAGATTTCAAAGAAAGACTTTTAGATAGTAAACACCACAAAAAGTGTTTATACTTTGGTGGCATTTGAATTGTCCATATGTCTTTTGCGAGATCGTGATGATCTACTAAAGGAGGGTGAGTTTGAGAAATGTCATTATGAAAACTTCCCACTTCTTGATGATAACCCGACTTAACATAATATATATCGTTTTGATTATAACTCCAACTATCTGCCATCGGTACAAAAGGTGTGAAAAGTTTATAGATGAGATGATGATCTTCTTTTTCGATTAAATGATTTATCATTTCCTCATCCCATTGACCAGTAATCTGATTAATAAGTATACCAACCTTAAGAGTAGGATTTGTGTATGGTAATAATTTTGGAGGTCGTGGTATTGAAACCGGCAACCAGTTTGAATCCCCTATTGCTGTATTAAAACCATTTCCAATAACCTTCTGTAGTTCTCATGTTAATAACTGACTTCAATGTAAAATTGACTGCCAACCAAAAGATGAACGATAACCAATAGTCGCTAAAAAGAAATTCCCTTTCTGATAATACTGACTCTTTAATATTTTTGCAAGAAGACTATTTGGCCTTTGGATAATTTCCAGAATAGATTAGCCAGTACAGCCTGGTTAAATTTCTGAAAATCTCGAAATCCCAAACCACCAATAATTTTAGATGTAGTGATTTTCTTCCATGACATCCAGGATGTTTTCCGTTGAGTGTCGGAAGAACCCACAAAAAATGAGCTAAAAGCCTATCCAACGTATAACATATGTCTTTCGGTAACTTAAATACATTCATTGAATAAACAGGCATAGCAAAGACAATAGCTTTAATTAAAGTCTCTTTCCCAGTTACTGATAGGAATTTATATTGCCAACACATAATACGCGATTTCACTTTATCAATGATATATTTAAACATCTGGCATCGATTGCGGTGAAACTGCTCTAGTAATGCTAGATATTTTTCTCCTAAAACTAGTAAAGTAATTCTGAGCATATGATGTATTGAATTTCTAGTATGATTAAAAACTTTATTCCCAAAAATAATCGACGATTTCTCAAAATTGATAACAAGACCTGAAACTCTGTCATATTCATCTAAAATCTTTTTTAGATTCATAACATATTTCATGTCAGCTCTGATGACAAAAGTGAGTCATCGGCGAATAATAAGTGAGAAATTGTAGGACCATTACGATTCAATCTAAGAGATTGAATAAGCTGGTTCTTTTCAGCATTACTCAACATTGAGCTTAAGACATCCGTGCAGAGAATAAACAGATACGGTGATAAAGGGTCACCTTGTCTTAGCCCACGACTTGGTCGGAAACATCCATAAGGACTCCCATTGACAAGAACAGAGAATGAAGTTGTCCTTACGCATAGCATAATCCAAATAATCCATTGTCGTGAGAACCCTTTCTTAAGAAGAACTGATTCCAAAAAGTTCTATTCAATACACTCATATGTTTTACTAATACCTGTCTTAACAGCCATGAATGAAGTTGCACATGTTTGCTGAACTTTTAATGAATGCAAAGCTTCATGTGCAATAAGCACATTATCAATAATTTGTCTTCCCGGGATGAAAGCACCTTGATTTTTAGAAACTAATTTTGTAATTATCTTCTTTAGAAGTAATACCAAAACTTTTGAAATCACTTTGTAGATCACATTGCATAGAGAAATGGGTCGGAAATCTTGGATTGTGGAAGGGCGATTCATCTTTGGAATCAGACAAATGTTCGTATGATTAAAGTCTGATATCAATTGTCCAGTACTGAAAAACTTGTTAACTTCGTCAAAAACCGCAGACCCAACTATATCCCAATGTTGTTCGTAGAAAGATCCCAAAAATCCATCTGGTCTTGGAGCTTTATTTGCTCCTATAGAAAACACTGCTTCATGAACTTCAGCTGGAGATACACTCTTGGTGAGCTCCCTGTTCATATCAGCAGAGACAACTGAGTTTACATTGGAGAGTACTAAATCCATATTCTCAGTGGAAGAAGCTTAAAATAGTGTGGTAAAATAGTTCAGAGCTTGATTTGCAATAGCCGTATTTCCATAGACATTTTCCCCTGCATAATTCTTAATCGAAACAATATTATTTCGAGAACGACGATTTTTGGTCACAACATGGAAAATTTTTGTATTTTTATCTTCTTTCTGAAGCCATTGACTCCGACTTTTAAGCTTTCAGTAGATCTCGTCGTCTAAATAAGCCTTAACTAAATCCTTCTTCATATCGGCAATTTTCTTTGAATCATAATCCGGACTAATCTTAGCTGAGTTTATAACTCTACTAACCTCACGTATTTGGTTACGTGAATTAAAGGAAGAATCCCTCTTCCAAGCGAATATATGCTTCCGACAGGTACTAAGTCTCATTGACAAATTTGGCATCTGGGAGTTTGATAAATCATACCAACTACTCCTCAACAAATCTTTGAATCCCAGTTTTCCTGAGCATCGAGGATCATACCGAAATAATCTTTTCCCATACTCTAAATTTCTTCTATTAATTTTAATAATATTTGGACGATGGTCAGAGTCGATCATATTCAAGTATTCAACAACTGAAGCGGGGTAAATAGATTTCCACTCAACATTAGCCATTGCACGATATAACCAACACTGAATTAATTGATCATTCCTTTTACCAACCCACATCATATTATTCCCTATAAATTGTAAGTCTGACATCTGACATGTGGAAACCATATTTTGGAAGTCAAATAAACTCCAGGGTTTTTTGATAACTACACCAATTTTGTCATGTGCATTTAAAATTTCATTAAAGTCTTCACACATTATTCATGGACTATTTCGAAGAGAACTAATTCTCTCTAATCTTTCCTAAAGATTTGACCAAAATTTTCGGATAGGATGACCATATACACATGACAAATAGAAAACAAAGCTACTCTTATTGATTTTACAATCGATAATTCTATCACCAGCAGTTACAACATTCAGAGCAACCGACTTATTCCATAATAAGGCTAATCCGCCACAATTTCTTTTGGGAGGATACAAAATATACATTCATAATTTAAAATACTAGCTACATCATGAACGATGTTGTTATTGTTCTTGGTTTTCACTAGGAAGAGTACATCCGGGGAATAATTTTTCTTTATTCTCTTGAGGCGTCGAAATACCAGAGACCCTCTTAAACCATGACAGTTCCAAAATGCAACATTCATTCTGAATCTGGTGGATTATGGCCCACCAAGCCGTCACCTAAATAGCTCACAGATATACCAACATAAATATTTTCCATGGAGCAGTAGCCCGTAATTAATAATACTGACAAGTGGCCTGGTAAACCGGAGATCGGAGGGGATGTTTTGCGATGTTTGGAGGGTGAATGATGATTGTCTGTGATACGGCTACGCTTCTCAGAAACGGTGTTTCCCGGTGAATCAGATCCACGTACTGTGGAGGAAGGACTCGGATCGTCTGTAGAAGGGAGAGGAGGAAATCCCGGAGGCGGTACAAAATCATCATCGTCAGGGTGGAATATCACTGGGGTGATTATCTATCGGAGCCTCCAAGATCGTGGTAGATGGGCAATCGGAGGTGTCGTAGGTTAAAAACCCACATTTGGAACAAAAATTCTTTAATTTTTCATATCGGAATTTAAGTGTGGCTTCGATATTCTGAAATCAGAAAAGTCTCTGAAATTGGAATGGTGATTCGATATTCATCAAGACACGAACTCGCACAAACTCCAAAAGGTGTGAACTCTCAGCGTTGAAGTCGGACTCCAACACATCTCCAAGAGTTTCTCCGATATATACGACCATATGATAAGTGAGATATTGAATCGGGATACCCCTGATTTGGACCCAAAAGAGAATAAATTTTATATCGGCATCAGAGATTGACGGAGGCCACTTTTTAAGGATACACATCCATTCATTGAAGGACCACGGTCCTCGACGGAGGACGGAAATCAGAGCATCTTCTGTTTGAAAGAGAAATTGTGTCTGATTTCCAGCAATAATGCAAGAAACGATGACCTCGCCGGCACTCCAAAGGCGTGGCAGCGTCGTCCATCATCGCGCGGAGATTTTGTTTCTTTGGGTTGATTGGTTTAGCGATTAAAGAAAATCGAGTCTCCGACACGGCTTGTGTGCATAACTCCGGTGGAAGAAAAATGGGGGGTTCATTGATCCCTAGATCAATTTCTTAAAGTTTTTAGAAAGGTAATCAGACATTTTAGAATCAACAACAAACGATTTCGAGAAAGAATAGAAAATGAAAAAAGGGTTATATAGAAAATCGAAAAAACCAATTTCCTAAGACAAATCTTTGTTCGTCTTTTTCTTCTTCTCTCTCTATCTTTTCTTTTCTCCTTCTCTATCTCTCGTTTTCTTCTTTTTCCTCCTCCTCTTTTCTTTTCTCTGTTTCTTTCTCATTCCTTCTCCGCTCTCTCTGTTTCTTAAGGTTTTCTCCTAGGTTGCACTGAAACGGGTAAGAGAATTAAAAACAAGAATGGGAACGGGGACATAAAACGGTAAAATCAAAATTTTTAAAAGCGGGTACGGTATAGATATGACAAAAAAGTATCCATAAATTAAAATTAAAAAGTTATAACATAAAAACTAAAAATACTCAAGTTTAATATCTAATTAATGAAAAATAAATTAATCAATGAGTAAATCATTTTCAAAATCGGGTTCATCTAGGAAGAGATTTGCAAATTCTAAAAATTCCACATCTTCCATAGAATCAAATGTATCTCCACCCACATCCCAAATCTTGGTTTTTTTATCCATATATTGATCAAAATTCCTTGATAAAAGACGTTGATTGTTATGGATGTAAACCAAGTCTTGAGCATGACTTGGATTCAACCTATTTCTTTTCAATGAGTGAATGAATGAGTAAGTACTCCAATTTCGCTCAACACAAAAAGATAAACTAGGTTGCCCAAGCAATTTAAAAGCTAAAGACTAGAGGAGGACAGTCTGGACACCAAAGTTAGCCCACCAAATCTTGGGTTCCATAGTAGACATCATTGTAATGCATATTAAATCTTCAAAAGGACCAATCTTCATCGAGAACAATGCATATTCATTCAAAATTTTACTATGATCGTCAGAATTAGGAAATAATCTTCGAAAACATTTCATCCTGTCACGAGATATTTCTTTGTCTCGATGTGGATCATTCTTGTATGATCTTCATTTAACCATACATCACTATAATATCTACACCATAAAAATAATATAATTTATTGGCAAAAAATTAAAAAGAAAAAATTAAAACATATAATTTAAAACAGCATACCTTTGTTAAAGAGTGAGCTAAACAATGTAAAGGAGTGTTGTTTTTTGCCCAACGACCCACTAAAATTTGATAAACAACATCATAGAAGATACTAAATTGAGACATTGGACATTTTTCTTTTTTGTAGATCTCAATCTTCACTTTCTCAATCATGGAATCCCACATCTCATATACCAAGTGAAGACATGACTTATCGGTGTCACAAAACCTAATCATTTCATATATAAGTTTTGTAAAATCAATAATATAAGACATTTTTTCCCACCAAGCATCATTCACAATCTTCTTTTTAACAAAGTTTGCTTTTCCCATGTCGTCTTCTCTATAAGAAGACCATTCATCACTTATAACCATGGATTCGAGACCTCTTCTTATTAACTTCAATCTCTTAAGCATCACAATGATGGAGGCAAAACGAGTATCAGCCACCGAAAGCAAATTAAGAGGGGAAAACCTATTAAAAGTTGCTAATCTCATATTATGGTTCATGATAAAATGTTTTATTGCAAGTGCATCGCCGTGAATGTCAGTTATCCAGCTACACTGTTCAAACGTTTCCTCGTTCTCTTCAACATTTTTTGATGCACAAATATTTTTTAATGCAAGATTAAGAGTATGAACAACACATGGGATCCAATAGATGTGAAGATACATATTCTCAATAAGTTCTCCGGCCCCTTTGCAATTTGCTGCATTATCAGTGATTATTTGCACAATATTTTGATGACCAACCTCATTGATAACTTCTTTCATCAAATCCGCAATAAAAAATTTATCTTTCACTTGGCCAAAATAATTCACAGCTTTAAAAATATGGGACTATTTCTAGAAGTAGCCATGAAATTAATCAAATGTTTTCTTGTAGGATCACTCCAACCATCTGTCACAATTGTCACTCATTTTTCTTTCCATGTTAATTTAAGTGGTTCTAATAACTTATCAACATGGATTTTTTTCTTGTTGTAATAAGGTTGTTCTGAGCTTATTATAACCAGGAGGTATATAACCATCAATATTGTTCGTAGCAGCAAATTGGTAAGACTTGTGGTAATGTGGATTTCTTGCAAGATTAAACGGTAAACCTCCGGTATAAAACATTTTTGCAATTTCTTGATCCAACTGGTCTCTCACCGCAATACCAAAAGCTTTAGTGATAGGTGAAAAACTAGACTTTCTTTTCCTAGAATAAGAATCGATTTCTATTTGAGATTCCTCTAGGCCTAAAATCCTTTTTTTTGTTTTTCAAATTCTTCTTCTATCTGCTTTATATCAAATCTAGCACTATTTGTTACTTTCGTACAAATAAAAACACCAGCATTTTTTATCCGTGTAAAAAGAAAAACCGTTTTGACTTCACTTTATATTTCAGTTTTGTGATCGATTTGTAAAACAGGTTACTGTAATCATATTAATTTATTTAAACTTGGTCATCTTTTTGTCGAGGTTCTTGAAAATTTCAGAAAGATTACTCTATGCTTTATGAATGTTTATCAAGCAATTTTCTTGCCAATTCCCTATGAAGAATAATCAACAAGTATAGATTTCGTATGAAATGGACTCATGTGATATATTGTCTTGTTTTCAGATCTTAGTATATCTTTTACGGTCTCTCCTCCATTTCTTGGCTTATTTGGAAAGGTTCTGATGCATTATTTCTTCTATTTGGTGCAGTTTATGTAGGTAACACGCATATCAAGTGCTGGAGTCGAGATCACAAAAGTTCTATCGGGTGATCTGGGCTGCTCTTTTGCATTTATTGGTTGTGTCTGTTGACTTTTAGCTGATCGTGGTTTTCCATAGTTTCCAATGGTGCTCAGTTAGAAGGTCAGTTTGTCTCTTTTTTCATCGATGAAAATTGTTTTGGATAAAAGGCACCTCAACTGCTGCTAGGGCTAGAGATCTTTCTGCATCCATGCTGGTAGAGAGCATGCGTGGATACTGTGTTTTGGGTGATGCCCCTGACAAAATTAGTTCCCGATGCATTCGGCGTGGTGACAATATGTTTAGTTGTTCTGCTAATACTTCTGGGTTTCCTTTGCATCGCTTACTCCTTCTATTTCCAGTCTCACGTTTGTAAGCAAGGGTATATTCAACTTGGTTTCTTCAGCGGTCCCTGGATTATCCGAATCACATTTATTCTGTTTGCGCTATCTGGTGGGCTGTTGGTGAGATTTTTCGATTGAGTTTGTTTAGGCATCACAGAAGGCTATTGTGCGGGTTGGATTTGAGATGGCAAGAAAACGTGTGCAAATGGTACATCGTTTCCAACCTAGGATTTGAGTAGACTAAAAATACTTGTTGTGTTTGAGTTCTAAAGAGAGACTAGGAAAGAGAGAGTCGAATCGGAGACCCCAAATAACCATGGTCTCTATGTGTTTGAGTAGGAAAGTTGTTTCGTGCTTTTTTATGTGCTCTTTCAGTTAAATTTATTTGATTTCAACCATACTACCTGGATTAGAGGTTTAGCGATAATTGAGTGTTCGTAAAAATTTAGTGTTGAGGTTTTTTTAAAACTCTAGGTTCATGAGGTTAGAAGGAATAAGAACAGTCTGTGTAAAGTTGTAAACTTGTTAAGCATAGCATTTCCAAAGAAGAACATTTCTCAGGTTTTAATTTTTAATTTCCGGTCGATCTAGTTTAGTTTTCTTTTTTGATTTTGTCATCGTTGACTCAAACGACTGGGAGAACACTAGATTATTTTGAGTTAGGAATTGATTAATTATAGGTGTTTAAAGGGAATGAGTTTTGAGTTGTTGTCGCAAATTTCTTTATAAACCAAGATTTATGAAGTTTTAAGGATCAACCATTGTCTGTGTAAGTGTAGACTTCATTGTTGTAGCTTTTACAGAAACGAAAATTCCTCAAGTTTGGTTTTGTTTTGTAGTCAATTTATTTTAAGTGTCTTCGTTGACTTTGTTAATGGCTGGATTTAGTGACCGGAGAATTAGTTTATGATATAACCATATATCTCACAATATATTAAAATATGGTAATGTACATAGAATTATAAAGTCAATTGATAGTTTACAACTTTACATAGTTTTAGTTCAGTCATTATTTTATTAGACCAATATCTTTATTTTTGTAACGAAGAAGCTATGTAATTTTGTTCGATAACTTTTTTAGAATTAAACCAAGAAAATGACTATCAATTGAACCAAAACTTGGAAAACCAAATTAAACCAAAAAAATTGAACCGAAATTAACAAAAAATTTTAAATACCAAATAAAAAACTGATTAAACTTAAATTTAAAACTATTAAATCAAAAATAAAATTATATTTCAGTTTAATTTGAAACGGTTTTTTATATACTAAAAATCAAATCGATTAAATCGAAAAAAAATCCGAAACGAACCGAAAAGCCAAAATGCCATTATATTTTGCGATTATATGCGTAGTCGCAAAAATTTGCGACTACATTTGCTACGATTTTACGACCAATTTGCGACTACGGAGATGTAATCGTAAAGTAGTCGCAAAAGTGTGACTAAAACCTGTAGTCGCATATTGGTCGCAATACGCAACCATTAAGAGGCTAAACTGTGATTGTTTTGCAACTAGTGTTTGCAGTCGCTAATCATTCGTAAAATAGCGGCGATTACTTGTGGAAGAACCGCATGTTAGTCGCATATTGGTCGCTAAATATGCGATCAATTTGCGACTACATTTGGAGTGGCTCTTTAGTCCCAAAGTGGTGGCAAATTGATAACATAAAAAATATGTGTATGTTAGGTATACCGACATTTAAGCAACTACACTGTTGTGGTCGCAAAATAGTGGTAAAATAGCGACTGATTATGATCACATAGGATAAATTCATATTTTCCGTAAGTATTTTCTACATTTGCAACATCTATTTGCATTTTTAGGTAAATACTAACCATTATAAATGACCACATATATACAAAATCATATTTGTATTCATTTAAAATTTAGAGAACATTTGAAATGTATATAAGATGTATAAGGTTAAGGAAATGTGTTAAGTTTTTAGATAAATAATTTGTAAATTTGGTAAATTTGGTAAATGTTGTTATTTTTTTAGTTATTGAAGTTTGTACAAGTTATCATAAATTATCAGTTTTATATAATTCAATTTATTCATCAAAATAAAAAAATTTAGGGTTTAAGTTATTATTTGTGACTGATTTACCACCACTTTGTCACTGCATTGATAATGTGATGACAAATCAGTCATAATTATTATTTATGGTCACAAATCATTGATAAATTTGCCATTCATTTGAGACCACATATTTTTTCCGAATAATTAATTGTAATTTCAAATATCCAGATCCAAGTAAGTAATTTCAAATATTTAAATTTAATTAAATTTTTTTATTACTATTTAATTAAAATTTATTTCAGTATATGTTTAGGGAAATAATTTGGGATGAACTGTCTAAATAGGTGAGGTCTTTACAAAAATTCACAGTAAACCGGATGGTTCGTATGTAGATTTGAAAGCAAAACAAATATGTGAAGCATACGAACGTAACATCCAAGAGAAAATGACGATCGTGGAAGTCGATCCAACAAAAACGTCTGACGATACTTCCCGTCCAATTGAGCTGACTACATAAGAGAAAAATGAGATCTTCATTCAGGTAACAATTTTGTTATTTTTTTTATTTTTTTATTTACATTAAATTATTTATATATATTCTAATTATTTAATTTAATATTTTATTTTATTTTAATTTTTTTGTAGTCTTCCATTGTGGATGACCGAGACTGTCTTTACAGACTTGGTAGCATGAACTGCATGTACGGGTCGGGTAGGCATAGTGGATTGCAATCGATTACCATCGACTATGTTGCGTTTTAGGAGCAACTTCTAGACGTGCAACGCAAAATCGAAAAACAAAACGCAATCAACGTGCGTAATGAAACGAAATATGTTAATTGAAAAACAAAACGCGCAAATTCTGGAAGCAAATCGGAAGATGCAAGAAGAGGATTAAAAAATCAAAAGAAAATCTGCAACTTAGAGATGCTCGTCGGGTATATTCAACGAATGGATTCCGCATTCGCCTCTTTCATTTGGGATAACGATTACCCCGGTGAACCGTCGATGATTCCAATCCCATTCTCGCTTTTGGATTTTCAATTCCCACCGCCGAAGAATTAGTTTTATTGTTTTTTGTAAATTGAATTTTAATTAATAAAATTTATATTTTTAATTTTTAATTTCTTTTTATTTTATAGAATAATTAATTAATAATTTAATTATTATTTACTTATAATAATATTTTAAAATTACAAAATAATTAATTTAAACAAAATATTTTATATTTAATATTAAATATTATATTTATTATTAATTAATGAATAATATTAATAATAATTAATGTTTTAAAAAATAATAATTAATTAAAATATTTTGAAATTAAAATTAAAAATTGGTATTAAAAAATAATAATTTTAATTTTAATTTCAAAATATTTTAGTTAATTATTTTTTTAAAATCTAATTTCGTCATATTCGCAAATCAGTCCCAAATCAGTGTCAATTTTTTGGTACCGATTTGTGAGTACATAATTTTTTTCGCATATTTTATAAACAGTAGCAAATCAATCGCAATTATTTGTGGCTAATTTGCGACTAAGTATAATATGTAGTCGCAAATGAGTCACTAAAGTTTGTGACTGATTTGCGACCACATGAACCATTGTAGTCGCAAATCAGTCACAAACTTTTGTAATTGATTTGTGACTATGGGTTTTGCAACCACATACTTAGTCGCAAAGTAGTGGCAAAATTTATTACTGAAAACCAGTCGTAAATGTAGTCACCAACAATTGGTCACAAATCAGTCGTAAATTGTACCACTATTACCGTGGTCGCAAATCAGTCGCAAAATTGCGACTAATTTGCGACTACATAGATTTGCGACTATGAATATGTAGTCGATGTTTTCTTGTAGTGTTTGGATAACTTTTTCACAAACCGAAATAACCAAAAGCCGAATAAACCGACCCGTTTGACCCGAATAAACCGAAACCTATGTCTACTCTGTTATAGTGTTTTTCGCCACCGCATCATTCATCCTCCTTATTCAGGGTTACTAGTAGGACTGGGTTTTCAGTGAAAATCAAAAAAACCGAACCGACCGAACTAAAATTTTCGGTTTTGGTTTTAATTTAATTATAGCCACTTAACCGATTGGCTAAATAATTAATTTTATTCGGTTTATATTTTGGTTCCCTATATAAATCGCAATCCTAATTTTTTCAAAAACATTTTGAGTTTCTCTTCTATGTTTGTGCTCGCCGATCTTGTCATTCTTTTTCTTCTTTTTCTTGTTCTTCTTCTTTGTCTTCTTCTTCTACTTACTTTACCTTGCGACCTAAAAAATCTCTTTTTTCTATTGTCTTGTCTTCGTCTTCTCCGACCGAATTTCGAAAAGAGTTTGAATGTAAGATTCTCGTTTTTAACCTTTAATTACTAGCTTTTTTTTATGATTTTTTTCCCTTTTTTCCCATTGCCAAACCTTTAATTCCTTTCGAAAATAGAATTTTTTATTTCAAATTTAAGAAGATTGTGGTTGTGTGAATTTGAAGCCACACATCGTCTTGGAGTTCTTAAGTTTACGGTGAACTTTTGTTGTTCCTCTTACTCTTATTCGATTTGGCAATATTTGTTGTTATTCGTACCGATTTGAACCGATTTAGACCATAAACCGAATTAAACATAATTAAACAAAATTTAATCGAATTAAACCGAATTAAATCAAATTAAATCAAATTAAATCGAATTAAACCGAGTTAAATCAAATTAGACTGAATTAAACCAAATTAAACCAAATTAAATCAAATTAAACCAAATTAAACTGAATTAAATCGAATTAAATCGAATTAAACCTAGAAATTGAACCGAAAAACCCGACCTACCAATGGGTCAGACCTAAAGCAACTCTTTTAACACTACCAATGCAAGAAGTTAACAAACAAATTACTCAAGAAAATGCTGTGCATCTTTGGATAAAATTAAGAATATGCAATGGTCCAACCTAATTTTCTATATATATGTAATTTTTTTCCTCGATCTCCAAACTCATTTTTCTATTAAAATTTATTAAAAAAAAATGGACCTTCATCTCAAATTAAAACTCTCAGATATAAACGGAAGGAGAATTCGACTAAAATTGGGGAGGGTGTGAGCTGCGTTTGACGACAAACAAAGACAAGTCATGAGCCAACAAACTCAACATCTTCACATCAATCGATACTCAAAATGGAAACAGAGAGAGTTCGTTCTGATTCTGTTTTACGCCGTCGCCTTTTACGCTTGTGCCATACGTATATCGCTTCGTCTCTCTCACGGTAAAACTCCAATTTCGCACAATGATTTTGGGTTTAAAATCTTTCAGTCATCTGATCTGATTTGTTGATGAAATTTTTACTTTAGATCATTACTTCAAGCTTTTCGGTTTAGCTCCTGGCTGGCTCATTCCTTATCGCCGTAATGTAATGCTCTGATTCCTTATTTACCGATTTTTTTTTTCAAACTATTCTATGGTTTTATTACTTTGAAGCTTAGTTTTCTGTTTGGCTGTAGGATGTCTCTGATGCTCAATGGAGGAATTTTCGTGGAAATTTGCCTATTCTCACCTTTGTTTTTGCGATTTTCACTTTGATTGCAAATGGGTTTAGGTCTTTTTTCCAGTTAAAAGCCAAAGGAATGTCGATCCTGTGGCTTTCCTTGTCACTTTTATACTTGACTTATTTACATGGAGCATGGTATGCTGATTCCATCCCTCTGTCCTTCTCAAGCGTTACATTGTGTATCTAAGTTGATTTATTTCACTACTCTTTTGCAGCATCATTTACATTATCTCTATTGCAACTGCTAATTTCGTTCTTGTAAAGGTATGTTCCCTTTCAAGTTTTAAACTTTTCCTTGGATTTTCCTTCTGCATAGTAAGCTTGGTATATTGGTAGTTTGGATTGTCAGAGTATATATAATGTAAGGTAGCTTATCTCAGCTTCTTGTGGGTGGCATACAATCGTTATGCCTATTTTTCAGTTAAATATTTTCTGAGCTGATCATAGCTCACTAGATTTACATTATATAACAGGTTTTTGTGCGGAAGAATTACTTTACTTATATGCTTTGGAGTTTCAACATATTTTTTCTCTTGTGCAATCGCATTTATGAAGGATATTCGTTCTCCATTTTCGGGTGAGTCATGTGCAATCGCTGGTTTTTTTAATTCATGTGACATATAGTTGGAGTTAGGTTAGCATGATGGTTGCGATAAAGCCTAACAGTTTAATTATTCATCTCTTTCTCCAAGGCGACAGTTTGAATTCCTGGACAATTTTCGCGGCACTTTCAGATGGCATATATGCTTTAACTTTGGTATTTATTTATACTGTCTGTCACCCTTACAATTTCTCTATATCAGGTCTTACAATGGTATTTTGGAAAACTCAATTTCGCATGTTCCATATTTGTTTTGCAGTTGTCCTTCGCATGATAAGTTTTGGATATGATTATAACTGGGGTCAATTGGATTCTCATTTTGATCAGGAGGTGGGTTGCCTTTCATGATACATCTTTTTATTTGATTTTAATAGTAATAATAGAGAGAAAAGGGGAATGTTAGATAGGAGAACATAGTCTATCAATAATTTTTGAATATGTGCTCATCAAATATTATTATTGAGTTCGAGGGTAAAATGGCATCTACACACTCGTGTCTAT
>JAEVFF010000779.1:92151-145832 GCA_018901945.1 Pugionium dolabratum | reverse complement strand
TCAATGTATAATATACTCTTAGGAGATTCTTCTCCATAAGTCTAAGTCATTTCTCATTTTCTCATACTTCTCTTTGAGTTTTCAGATTCAATTTTTCACATTTCTCCTCTATAATCTCAATATTCTTACATGGTATCAGAGCATAAGATCATTCTCTTATCTTTTCTACTCAAATCTCTCAGTTTCTAATCTAAAATTCTGTCAAAATCTCTCAGTCTTTAGACTAAAACTCACGGTTTCATTCAACCATAAAAGCTGCTTCCTTTGAGCTCTTCAAAGCCTAACAATGGAGGATACAGTTCAAATTAGTTCCAGCCTGAAACCTACGTTGATAGCAGTAGTTCTCAAAGGCTTGAACTACACATTATGGTCAAGAACCATCAAGACAGCCATTTGTGGCAAAGGACTTTGGAATCACATCTTGGAGGATAATACTCCATCTATAGATGATCCAAGGGAGAAGAAGGATGAGGCAACAAGAAAAGAAGAAGCTAGGTGGTTCCAAGAAGATCAATCAGTCCTTGGATTCCTCCAAAATTCATTGGACCCATCCATTCTTGAAGCTTATTCACATTGTGAAACTGCCAAGTCTCTTTGGGACACTCTCAATAGGGTGTATGGGGATGTTTCAAACCTCAGCCGTGTGTATGAGGTTAAGAAGGCTCTCAATGATCTACACCAAGAGGATATGGAGTTCACAAAATTCCTGGGCAAGTTCCAGTCAACATGGTCCGAGCTTGACATGTTGAGACCAAGTTCTATTGATCCAAAGGTGCTTAATGAAAGGAAGGAACAAGACAAGATATTTGGGCTCCTTCTCAACCTAAATCCAGCCTTTAAGGATGTGATTAAGTCCATCCTGAGAGAGCCAAACTCCCTGATTTCGAAGAGGTGTGCTCACGGATTCAAAAGGAGCAAGGCAACATTGGTTTGTTTGGTGGTAAAGGAGAACTAGTCATGGGCAACAAAAGCGTGTTTAAGCAAGAGGATAGGAAGAGTGTGATGTGTGAGCATTGTAAGAGGAATGGCCACATCAAGGACAAGTGCTGGATACTTCATCCTCATCTCAAGCCAAACCGGGTCAAGGATTCAAAGGCTAACATCTCTCAAATGGTTGCGACTGAACCGGCAAGTTCATCCAACCAAGGAGGGGAGCTAGCTATGAATGTATCCATGGGGTATGTTAAGAAGAGTGACTTGGAGGATCTCATCAAGGCCTATGCCTCAAAACTCTCCGGTATCACACTCTACTCCCATAAATCGCTTGATAAACCAGATCATAAGTTGGTAGTGGTTTCAGGTGCTTCTCACCATATGATTAGCAATGCTAGGTTGTTAAAGAACATTGAACCATGTCTAGGACAAGTAACTATAGCTGATGGTAAGGGTATTCCAATTGAAGGAACCGGAAAATTAATACTATTTGACAAAGAAACTAATGCATTCTTTGTACCTAAATTTAAGTCTAATCTAGTTTCTGTCAAAAAGGCTACTAAAGACCTCAATTGCAATGTTACATTTGGGCCTAACAATGTTTACTTTCAGGATATTAAGAGTGGTAAGATACTTGGGGGTGGTGTAACTCAAGATGAGCTCTATGTTCTTGAAGACCCTCCAAGCAATTTGGATTCCTTAGCTTTCAAATCCTGTGTTTTTGCTAATAAAGATGTCTTATTGCATGCTAGATTAGGACATCCTCATCATGCTCGTGCTTTAAGCTTAATAATGCCTAATGTTGCTTATGATCACTCAGTTTGTGAGGCTTGTATCCTTGGCAAACATTGTCGTGTTGTTTTCCCTAAATCGTCTACAATTTATGAGCATTGCTTTGATTTAGTACATTTCGATGTTTGGACCTCACCTTACATGTCTAGAGATAGGAATAAATACTTTGTGACCTTTATAGATGAGAAATCGAAATATACATGGGTTACATTACTTCCATCTAAAGATTGGGTTTATGAGGCATTTATAAACTTTCATAATTATGTTACTAATCAATTCAATGCCAAGATCAAAGTGTTAAGATCAGATAATGGAGGGGAATACACAAGTCAAAGATTCAAAGCTCATCTAAACAAACATGGAATACTACATCAAACTAGCTGTCCACACACACCACAACAAAATGGAGTTGCTGAAAGGAAGAACCGACACTTAATGGAAGTAGCAAGATCCATGATGTTTCATACCAATGTTCCTAAAAGTTTTTGGGGAGATGCAGTCTTGGTTGCTTGCTACCTCATCAATCGGATTCCAACCAAAGTCTTGCAAGATATATCCCCCTTTGAGGTACTCAATAAAACTAAACCTTCCATTGATCATTTACGTGTATTTGGGTGTGTGTGCTTTGTGTATGTTCCAGGTGATCTAAGAAACAAGTTGGAGGCAAAGAGCATCAAGTGTATGTTCCTTGGATATTCGACAACACAAAAGGGTTATAAGTGCTATGATCCGAGCAACAACAGGACATATGTGTCTAGAGATGTCAAGTTCATAGAAGAACAAAGCTATTATGATCAGAAAGATTGGGAAGGATTGAAGGATCTCTCAAGGTCACCTTCTGATTTGGCTACGAGTTTGAGGTTTCTCTTGATTCATTTGGGAAATGATCTGCCAAAGGATTCAAGACACGAAGAAACAAGAACCTTAAGTAGTTCACAAGATACCCAAGAGAATGAACAAGGGGTGGTAACTCAAGAACCAACTCCAATCCAAGAAGAAGCTATGGCCCAAAATCAAGAACAAGACGACTTGGAAGTGGGTATAGAGGAACCTATTCACCAAATGGAAGAGGAAACGGTTGTAGAGGAGGCTGCACCACCTGTTCAGCATTTAAGAGGAGTACTAGACTTAGGAACACTAGGGTATTCTACAACAACCAGGCCGTGGCTCATCCCATACAAGCTGTTTGTTCCCTTGACCTCTTGCCATCTAGTCATCAAGCATTCCTTGGAAAGATTGAACAAAGTCAGATTCCAAGGACTTATGAAGAAGCTGAGAGCAAGAAAGAATGGTTAGATGCAGTAAGAGATGAGAAGGGAGCTATGGAAAAGGAATCATACATGGGATATACAAGAACTTCCCAAAGGCAAGAAGGCTGTGAGTTCCAAGTGGGTGTTCACCATCAAGTATAAGAGCAATGGGGACATAGAAAGGTACAAGGCACGTCTAGTTGCAAGAGGTTTCACTCAGACATATGGAGAGGACTATACTGATACATTTGCACCGGTGGCTAAGCTACACACTGTAAGGGTTGTTCTTTCACTAGCTACGAATCTGACTTGGGACTTATGGCAAATGGATGTCAAGAACGCATTCCTACAAGGAGAACTTGAAGAGGAAGTGTATATGACTCCACCACCAGGCCTTGAAGATTTTTGCAAAGAGGGACAGGTTCTAAGACTTAGGAAGGCAATATATGGGTTGAAGCAGTCACCAAGGGCCTGGTATCACAAATTAAGCTCCACACTTACTGATAATGGGTTTAGGAAATCCCATTCAGATCATACTTTGTTCACTCGTCAAAACTCCAAAGGAATCGTGGCGGTCTTGGTTTATGTGGATGACCTTATCATCACAGGAGATGATAAGGAAGGAATTCAGTCCACAAAGGCCTTCTTAAACAGATCATTTGACATCAAGGATCTTGGAGAGTTGAAGTACTTCTTGGGTATTGAAGTGTGTCGGTCTCAAGAAGGGCTCTTTCTATCCCAAAGAAAGTATGCTCTTGATCTGTTGACAGACACGGGAAAGCTTGGGGCTAAACCGGCCAAAACTCCTCTTGAAGATGGCTACAAGGTCAACGGAAAGGGGGAGAAAGCTGATGAGTTATTTAAGGATGTTTCTCAGTATAGGAGACTAGTTGGGAAGCTGATCTACCTCACCCTCACACGACCAGACTTGTGTTTTGCTGTGAATCAAGTAAGTCAACATATGCAAAAGCCTACTGTATATCATTGGAGCATGGTAGAAAGGATCCTTAGATACATCAAAGGATCTCCTGGTCAAGGTATATGGATGGGCAAGAATGGGAACACTGAGATTGTCGGGTATTGTGATGCGGATTGGGCTGGTGATAGGGTGGATAGGAAATCAACCACTGGGTATTGCACCTTCGTTGGTGGGAACTTAGTCACTTGGAAGACTAAGAAGCAGAAGGTGGTATCATGTTCTAGTGCTGAAGCAGAATATAGGGCTATGAGGAAGCTGACAAATGAAGTAACTTGGCTCAAAGCACTCTTGAAAGATTTCGGTATTGCACAACCAGGGCCAATTACCTTCCATTGTGATAATCAGGCAGCCATTCACATAGCTTCAAACTCAGTGTTTCACGAGAGGACCAAGCACATAGAGATCGACTGCCATAAGGTTAGGGAGAAAGTTCAAGATGGAACCATTCTGCCATGTTATACAAGGAGTGAAGACCAACTAGCTGACATCTTCACAAAGGCAGCAAGTCTCAAAGTTTGCAAGAACATCTTTAGCAAACTTGGGCTTGTTGATTTATCACACCCATGATCAAAGGTCTCCTAATCCAAGAGCAACACACTCTTTTTCCCTTATTAAGGTTTTGTCCCAAGTGGTTTTCCTTAATAAGGTTTTTAATGAGGTGTTGCCTTGGGTTCCCAAGCTTAAGACTTTAGGGTGATTCCAAAGTCTTTAGCTTGAGGGGGAGTATTGACATAGGAAAATCAAATAAGACCTATCTTGACCTACAAGGCAAGTGTGAGCACGAAAATTCAGTTTGAATAACAAGGGAAATGAAAAAGGATGGGTTATTATTAACCACATGGTTGAAATGGTTAAATAGCTACCTTGGGAGAAGAATCAAGGTGAAAAAGTCATGCCCATGCTGCACACAGTCTTGGCAACCACACCAAACAGTCATGCCCATGCTGCACACAGTCTTGGCAACCACACCAAACAGTCATGCCCATGCTGTCTCCTCTCTTCTCATTGGTTGTTGACAGGCTCCTCCTCTATTCAAACTCATCCACAAGTTTGAATTCGTTTTCTTTTGTGTTCACATTGTAAATCCTCTATAAAAGGGCTGTAAAGACTCAATGTATAATATACTCTTAGGAGATTCTTCTCCATAAGTCTAAGTCATTTCTCATTTTCTCATACTTCTCTTTGAGTTTTCAGATTCAATTCTTCACATTTCTCCTCTATAATCTCAATATTCTTACAGAAAGAGCTATGACAAATCCTCCATGAATTTGAATCCACACTACGTGCCACGCAATGCAATATGCTTCATTTATAAGCTTTTACTCAAGGAGCACCAATGGTCAATTTAGAATAATCATTTTAACTAGATGATGAACTTGACATGTCCGCACTAAATCGTCTTTAACTTTTTGATTTAGAGCTCAAAATGACATGAGTCCAACACTAACGTTAAACTAGCTGAATTTTCAATATTGTGACAACATTTGATACTGAAAGAGCTACAACAAAACCTCCAAGTAATCCAATGTATCCCTAACTGCGTGATGCCATGCATTATAAGCTTTTACTCAAGGAGCACCAATGGTCAGTTTAGAATGATCATTTTAACTAGCTGATGAGCTTCACATGTCCGCACTAAATCGTCTTTAACTTTTTATTTAGAGCTCAAGATCACATGAATCCAACGCCCACATTAAGCTACCTCAATTTTCAATTTTGTGAAAACATTTGAGACTGAAAGAGCTAGACAAAGCATCAAAGTAGTGCAATCTAGACAAAGCATCAAAATTAAAGACTAAATCGTCTTTAACTTTTTATTTAGAGCTCAAGATGACATGAATCCAACACCCACATTAAGTGCTCTATTTTCCATATTGTGAAAACATTTCACACTGAAATAGCTATGAAAAATCCTCCAATTAATCCAATCTATCCCAATCTGTATAATGCTATGCATTATGATTCATTTATACGGCTTTACTGAATGAGCACCAATGATCAGTTGAGAATGATCATTTTAACTAGATGATCAACTTGACATGTCCTCACGAAATCTTCATTAAATTTTGATTTGGAGCTCAAAATGACATGAATCCAACACCCACGTTCAGCTAGCTCAATTTTCCATATTGTGACAACATTTGAGACTGAAAAAGCTATGATAAAGCCTTCAAGTAATCCAATATATCCCAAATTCCATGATGCCTTGCATTATGCTTCATTAATAAGCCTTTACTCAAGGAACACCAATGATCCATTTGGAATAATCAATTTAACTTGCATGTCTGCACAGCATCGTCCGTAACTTTTGATTTAGAGTTAAAAATGACACGAATCCAACACCCACGTTAACCGAGCTCAATGTTCTATATTGTGACAAAATTTAAGACCGAAGTAGCTACGAAAAATCCTCCAGGTAATCCAATCTATCCCAAAATGTGTGATGCGATGCATTATGATTCATTTATAAGCCTTTACTCAAGGAGCACCAATGATAAGTTTAGAATGATCATTTTAATGCTGATCAACTTGACATGTCCGCACTATATAGTCTTTAACTTTTGATTTAGAGCCTAAAATGACATGAGTCCAAAGCCCACAATAAGCTAGCTGAATTTTCCATATTGCGAGAATTTGAGACTGAAAGATCTATGAAAAAGCCTCCAAGTAATCCAATGTATCCCAAAGTGCATGATGCCATGCATTACGCTTTATTTATTAGTCTTTACTCAAGGAGCACCAATGATCAGTTTAGAATGATCATTTTAACTGTCCGATAACCTTGACATGTTTGCACTAAATTGTATGTAACTTTTGATTTAGAGTTCTGAATGATACGAATCCAACGCTCAAGTTAAGCTAGCTCAATTTGGTATATTATGAAGACATTTTTGACAAAAAGAGATAAGACAAAGCCTCCAATTAATCCATTGCATCCCTAACTACGTGAAGCCATACATTATATTTCATTTATAAGTCTTTACTCAAGGAGCACCAATGATCTGTTTAGAATGACCATTTTAACTGACCGATAAATTTGACATATCCGCACTAAATCGTTCGTAACTTTTGATTTAGAGTTCAAAATGACATGAATCTAACGCCCACGTTAAGCTACCTCAATTTTCTATATTGTGACAACATTTTAGACTGAAAGCGCTACGACAAAGCCTCCAAGTAATCCATTCTATTCCAAACTGTGTGATGCCATGGATTATGCTTCATTTATTAGCCTTTACTCAAGCATCACCAATGATCAGTTCAGAATTATCATTTTAGGTAGCTGAGCAACTTGACATGTCCGTACAAAATCATTTTTAACTTTTGATTTTGGTTTCAAAAGGGCACGAATCCAATACCCACGTTAAGCTAGTTCAATTTTCTATACTGTGAAAAAATTTAAGATCAAAATAGGTACGACAAAGCCTCCATGTAATCCAAACCATCACAAACTGTTTGATGCTATGCATTATGCTTCATTGATACGCCTTTACTCAATGAGCCCTGATGATCAGCTTGGAATTATCATTTTAACTAGCTGATGAACTTGACATGTCCGCACTAAATCATCTTTACTTTTGATTTTGAGCTCAAAATGAGTTGATTCCAACACCCACGTTAAGCTAGCTCAATTTCCCATATTTTAACAATATTTGAGATTGAAAGAGTTATGACAAAGCCTTCAAGTAATCCATTGTATCCCAAACTTTGTGATGCCATGGATTATGCTTCATTTATACACCTTTACCCAAGCAACACCAATGATCAGTTCAGAATGATCATTTTAAGTAGCTGATCAACTTGACATGTCCGTACCAAATTGTTTTTAACTTTTGATTTTGGTTTCAAAAGGGCACGAATCCAACACCCACGTTAAGCTAGTTCTATTTTCTAGATTGTGAAAAAATTTAAGATCAAAATAGGTATGACAAAGCCTCTATGTAATCCAAACTATCACAAACTGTTTGATGCTATGCATTATGCTTAATTGATACGCCTTTACCCAATGAGCCCTAATGAACAACTTGATATGTCTGCACTAAATCGTCTTTATTTTTGATTTTGAGCTCAAAACCAAAAGTTGATTCCAACACCCACGTTAAGCTAGCTCAATTTTCCATATTATAACAATATTTGAGATTGAAAGAGTTATGGCAAAGCCTTCAAGTAATCCAATGTATCCCAAACTCCGTGATGCCACACGTTCTGCTTCATTTATAAAGCTTTACTCTAGAAGCACCAATGAACAGTTTGGAATGATCATTTTAACTAGGCGATCAACTTGCGCGGCATCATTCGTAACTTTTGATTGAGAGTTCAAAATGACATGAATCCAACGCCCACGTTTAGCAAGCTCAATTTTCTATATTGTGACAAAATTTTAAGACTGAAATATCTATGACAAACCCTCCATGTAATCCAATCTATCCCAAAATGCGTGATGCCATGCATTATGCTTCATTTATAAGCATTTACTCAAGGAGCACCAATTTTAGAATGACCATTTTAACTAGCTGATCGACTTGTCATATCTGCACTAAATCTTTTTTAACTTTTGATTTAGAGCATAAATTACACTAGACCAACACCCATGTTAAGCTAGCTCAATTTTCCATATTATGCAACATTTGAGACTGAAAGAGCTACGAAAAAACCTCCAACTAATCCAATGTATCCCATAGTGCATGTTGCCATACAATATGCTTAATTTATAAGCCTTTACTCAAGGAGCAGTAATGATGACTTTAGAATAATCAATTTAACTGGTCGATCAACTTGACATGTCCGCACTAAATCGTCCGTAACTTTTGGTTTAGAGTTCAAAATGACACGAATCCAACACCCACGTTAAGCAAGCTCAATTTTCAATATTGTGACAAAATTTTAATACTGAAACAGCTACGACAAAGCCTTTAAGTAATCCAATCTATCCTGAAATGTGTGATGCCATGCATCATGCTTCATTTATAAGCATTTACTCAAGGAGCACCAATTTTAGAATGATCATTTTAACTAGCTGATCGAAATTTACATGTCCACATTAAATCGTTTTTAACATTTGATTTAGAGCATTAAATGACACTAGTACAACACCCACGTTAAGCTAGTTTAATTTTTGGTATCGTGTAACATTTGAGATTGAAAGAGCTATGAAAAAGCCTATAAGAAATCTAATGTATCCCATAGTGCATGATGCCATACAATATGCTTATTTTATAAGGTTTTACTCAAGGAGCAGTAATGATGAGTTTAGAATGATCATTTCAAATGGTCGATCAACTTGACCTGTCCACTCTAAATCATCTGTAACTTTTGATTTAGAATTCAGAATGACACGAATCCAACGCCCACGTTAAGCTAGCTCAGTTTTCTATATTATTACAATGTTTGAGACTGAAAGAGCTACGACAAAGCATCCATATAATCCAATGAATTCCAAATTGCGTCAATCTAGGCATTATGCTTAATTTATTAGCTTTTACATAAGCAGCACCAATGATCATTTTAGAATGATTTCGTTAACTAGGCGATCAACTTGACATGTCGCATTAAATCGTCAGTAACTTTTGATTTAGAGTTCAAAATGATACGAATCCAACACCCACGTTAAGCTAGCTCAATTTTTTGTATTGTGACAAAATTCAAAATAAAATAGCTATGACAAATCCTCCAAGAAATCCAATATATTCCAAAATGCGTAATCCCATGCATTATGCTTCATTTATAAGCCTTTTCTCAAGGAGCACCAATGATCAGTTTAGAATGATCATTTTAACTGGCCGATCAACATGACATGTTCGCACTAAATCGTCTGTAACTTTCTATTTAGAGTTCAGAATGACACGAAACTAACACCCACGTTAAGCTAGCTCAATTTTCTATATTATGACATTATTTGACACTGAGAGAGCTAAGAAAAAGGCTCCAACTAATCCAATGTATCCCAAACTGCATGATTCCATGCATTATGCTTCATTTGTAAGCCTTTACTCAAGGAGAACCAATGATTAGTTTAGAATGATCATTTTATATGGCTGATCAACTTGTCATGTCCGCACTAAATCATCCGTAAGTTTTGATTTAGAGTTCAGAGTGACACGAATCCAACGCCCATGTTGAGCTAGCTCAATTTTCTATATTGTGACAACATTTGAGATTGAAATAGCTCCAAAAAAGCATGCAAGTTATCCAATGTATCCATAACTTTGTGATGCAATACATTAGGCTTCATTTACATGCCTTTAATCAAGAAGCACCAGTGATCAGTTTAGAATCATCATTTTGACTGGCTGATCAACTAGACATATCCACACTAAATCGTCCGTCACTTTGATTTAGAGTTTGGACTAACAAGAATCCAACGCTTGTGTAAGCTAGCTCAATTTTCTATGTTGTGAGATCATTTTAGATTAAAAGAAATACGACAAAGCTTCCAAGTAATGCAATGAATACCAAACTGTGTGATGTCATGGATCAGTTTAGAATTATCATTTTAACTAGCTGATCAACTTGGCATGTCCGCACTAAATCGTTTTTAACTTTTGATTTAGAGCTCAAAATGAATTGAATCCAACATCCACATTAAATTAGCTCAATTTTCTATATTGTAACAGTATTTGAGATTGAAAGAGCTACTACAAAGCATTCAAGTAATCCAGTGTATCCCCAACTGCGTGATGCCATGCGTTATGTTTCATCTATAAATAGGGATGTAAAAATAGGCTTAAAAGTTTATTGTTAACCCGGCCCGTTCAAATACGTGTAAACCCTAATCGTGAATTATTGTATAGAAAAGTTATAGGGTTAATTTAAGGTTAGATTTAAAATATTAGGGTTATAAAGAGGTTAGACTTGTTATATTTTAACATTTTTTTACCAAAGATGCAAATAATACCAAAAATGTAAAATAATGTTTCTCATCAAAACAAAAATTAAAATTTTTTTTATCAATACTGAAAATAATGTTTCCCGCCAAAACTACAAATATCGTTTTTTGGTGAAAACCACAAAATGGCATTTTATCACCAAATTCGGAAATGATATTTTCTCGCAAAAATGTAAAATAACGTTTTTACGCAAAATAGAATTTCTTATTGAAACTAAAAAATATCATTTTATCAAAACTGCAAAATAACGTTTTTTTTTGCAAAAACGGAGAATAACTTATTATTTTCATAATCGCAAAAGAACGTTTTTCTTGCTTAAATTGTTAACATCATTTTTCGCCAAATCCATATACTGAGATTTTGGAAAGTAACGTTTTCTAGCAAAAATCGCAAAACAACATATTCTCGCCAAAATCTCAAAATCTCAAAATTATTTTTGTTAATTTAGAAAACTAATAATATAATTTATACAATATTTATATATAATTCGAATGTAAAATTATGTTCTATCATAAACATGTTACTTTTAACTTTCAAACGTGTTTGTTACAATTATTTTCATATGATATTCATAGTTCGTAAAAAAAGTATTCTCTAACTACCAGAGAAAAACCTGTTGTTCAAGCATTAAATAATTTAAATGTTCAAAATTATTTTCACTTATAATTATTATAGTTATGGAAATATACATTAAAAAATACTTTTTTTAAAACTTGAATATAAACAACAACAATCATGTAAACAAAAATATGATTTTAAATTTCAGTCAAAACTCTAAAAATTCAATATAAATCTTGAATCTGGTTAAAAGACAAGTATACCTTGGATGAAAGGGATCCATCAATATCAATTTTGTAAATTTAAAAGGGATGGATAAATGTATACTAGATTTATACTCACGCCATGCGTGGGTAAAAGTATTTATAAATTATATAATATTGTTTATTAGTAAATATAGATTAAATATATATAATTTTAACTTTTATTTAAAGTTTTTTTACTATTAATTTTTGTATATGTAAATTAAAAAGAGGAAAATAATTGTCTTTAAGGCATTTAACACATTTAATACTATTTTTAGTTAATTTAACAATAACATAAATAAAAGAATGAAAAAATTAATAGGTTTAAAATGGGTTATGAAGGGTTTAACACTATTTCTTAAATTTTGGTGCACTAAAATAGGATTAGGTTTGATTTAGGGTTGGTCTAATTTAGGGTTAGGTTGGGCCAGGTTTAAAAACCCATATTAACATCCCTATCTATAAACCTTTATTCAATGAGCATTTTAACTATCCCATCAACTTTACATGTCTGCACTGCATTGTCAATAACTTTTGATTTAGAGTTCAAAATGACACGAATCCAACGCCCATATTAAGCAAGCTCAATTTTCTATATTGTGACAAAATTTAATACCGAAATAACTATGAAAAAGACTCTAAGTAATCTAATATATCCCAAAATGCATGATGCCATGCATTATGCTTCGTTTATAAGCATTTACTCAAGGAGTACCAATTTTAGAATGATCATTTTAACTAGGTGATTGACTTGACATATCCACAATAAATCGTTTTTAACTTTTGATTTAGAGCCTAAAATGACATGAGTCCAACACCCGCGTTAAGCTAGCTCAATTTTCCATAGTGTGCAACATGTGATACTGGAAGAGCTACGAAAAACCCTCCAAGTAATCCAATGTATCCTATAGTGCGTGATGCAATGGATTATTCTTCATTTATAAAACTTTGCTCAAGGAGCACCAATGATCAGTTTAGAATGATCATTTTACGTAGCTGATCAACTTGACATGTCTGCACTAAATCGTTTTTAACTTTTGATTTAGAACTCAAAATGACATGAATCCAACACCTACGTTAAGGTAGCTCAAATTTCCATGTTGTGACAACATTTAAGATAGAAAGAGCTATGACAAAGCCTACAAGTAATCCAATGTATCCCAAGCTGCGTGATTCCATGCATTATACTTCATTTATAAGCCTTTAATCAAGCACCACCAATGATAAGTTTAAATGATCATTTTAACTGGCCGATCACCTTGACATGTCCGCACTAAATCGTCCATAATTTTTTATTTAGAGGTAAAAAAACATTAATCCAACGCCCACGTAAAGGTAGCTCAATTTTCTGTATTGTGACAAAATTCAAGACAAAAATAGCTACGACAAATCCTCCAAATTATCCAATCTATCCCAAAATGCTTGATGCCAAGCATTATCCTTCATTTATAAGGCTTTACTCAAGGAGCACCAATGATCTGGCAGATCATCTTGACATGTATGCACTAACTCACCCGTAACTTTTGATTTAAAGTTTGGAATGACAAGAATCCAACGATCATGTTAACCTAGCTCAATTTCTATATTATTACAACATTTAAGACTTAAAGAGCTACGACAAAGCCTCCAAGTAATCCAATGTTCCCCAAACTACGTGATGCCATGCATTATGCTTCATTTATAAGCCTTTACTCAAGGAGCACTAATGATCACTATAGAATGATCATTTTACCTGGTCGATCAACTTTACATGTTTGCACTAAATCGTTTGTAACTTTTGATTTAGAGTTCAAAATGACACGAATCCAATGCACATGTTAAGCTAGCCCAATTTTCGGGATTGTGAGAAAATTCATGAGCAAATAGCTATGACAAAGCATCCAAATAATCTAATCTATCCCAAAATGTGTGATGCCATGCAGTATGCTTCATTTATAAGCCTTTACTCAAGGAGCGCCAATGATTTGTTTAGAATGATCATTTTAACTGGGTGATAACCTTGACACGTCCGCTGTAATTCATCTGTAACTTTTAATTTAGAGTTCAAAATGACATGAATCCATTGCCCACATTACAAAATTTAAGATCAAAATAGCTACAAAAAAGCCTCCAAGTAATCCAATCTATCCCAAATTGCGTGATGCTATACATTATGTTTCATTTATATGCTTTTACTCAATGAGCACCAATGATCAGCTTAGAATGATTATTTTTTTACTAGCTGATCAACTTGATATGTCACCAATGATTAGTTTAGAATTATCATTTTAACTAACCGATCAAGTTGACATGTCCCCACTAAATCATCTGTAACTTTTTATTTAGAGCTTAAAATGTGACGAATCCGATGCCCACGTCAATCTAGCTCAATTTTCTAGATAGAGACAAAATTTAAGACCAAAATATCTAGGAGATAGCCTCCAAGAAATTCAATCTATCCCAAACTGTGTGATGTCATGCATTATGCTTTATTTATAGGGCTTTATTCTAGGAGCACCAATGATCCCTTTAGAATATTCATTTTAACAAGCCGATCACATGAAATGTCCACACTAAATCATCCGTAACTTTTGATTTAGAGCTCAAAATGACACGAATCCAACGCCCACGTTTAGCTAAGCTTTCTATATTGTGACAAATTTTAAGACCGAAAGAGCTACGACAAATCATCCAAGTATCCAGTGTATCGGAAACTGAGTGATGTCATGCATTATGCTTCATTGATAATCCTTTACTCCATGAACAACAATAATTAGTTTAGAATGATCATTTTAACTAGCCAATCACTTGTCATGTCCACACTAAATTGCCCATAACTTTTGTTTTGAATTTAGAATGGCACGAATGCAACACCCACGTTAGGCTAGCTCAATTTTCTATATTGTGACAACATTTGAGACTGAAAGAGCTACAACAAAGCCTCCAAGTAATCCAGTGTATCCCAATTAGCATGATGCCATAAATTATACTTCATTTATAAGCTTGTACTCAAGGAGCACGAATAATAAGTTTAGAATGATCATTTTAGCTAGCCGATCACTTGAGATGCCTGCACTAAATCGTCAGTAACTTTTGATTTAGAGTTCAGACAGAAACGAATCCAACGCCCACATTAAGCTAGCTCAATTTCTACATTGTAACAAAATTTAAGACCGAAATAGCTACGACAAAGCCTCCAAGTAATCAAATCTATCCCATACATACGTGATGTCATGCATTATGCCTCATTTGTAGGCCTTTACCCATGGAGCAACAATGATAAGTTTAGAATGATCATTTTAACTAGCCGATCACTTGACATGCATGCACTAAATAGTCTGTACCTTTTGATTTAGAGCTCAAAATGACACGAATTCAATGCCCACGTCAAGCTAGCTCAATTTTCTATATTGATATAAAATTTAAAACCAAAATAGCTACGAAAACCCTCCAAGAAATCCAATCTACCCCAAAATGTGTGATGTCATGCATTATTCTTCATCTAAAGCCTTTACTCAAGGAGAACCAATGATTAGTTTAGAACGATCATTTTAACTTGCCGATCACTTGACATGTCCAAACTAAATCTTCCGTAACTTTTCATTTAGAGCTCAAAATAACATGAATCCAACGCCCATCTTAAGCTAGCTCAATTTTCTATATTGTAAAAAACTTTAAGACCGAAATAGCTAAGAAAAAGCCTCAAAGTAATCAAATCGATTCCAAACAACATGATATCATGCATTATCCCTCATTTATAAGCCTTTACTCAAGGAGCAACAATGATAAATTTTGAATGATCATTTTAACTAGCCGATCACTTGACATGCTTGCACTAAATCATCCGTAACTTTGATTTAGAGCTCAAAAAGACACGAATCCAACGCCCACGTCAAGCTTGCTCAATTTTCTATATTCTCATAAAATTTATGACTGAAATAGCAACGAGACACCCTCCAAGAAATCCAATATACCCCAAACTGCGTGATGTCATGCATTATGCTTCATCTATAAGCCTTTACTCAACGAGCATTAGTGATCAGTTTAGAATGATCATTTAAACTAGCTGATCACTTGACATGTCCGAACTAAATCTTCCGTAACTTTTCATTTAGAGTTCAAAATGACAGTAATCCAACACTCACATCAATCTACCTCAATTTTCTATATTGGGATAAAATTTATGACCGGAATCGCTACGAGAAATCCAATGCCCACATCAAGGAGAACCATTGATCAGTTTAGAATGATCATTTTAACTGGCGGATGACTTGACATGTCCGCACTAAATTATCTTTAACTTCTGATATAGAGCTCAAAATGACATGATTCCAACGCCCACGTTAAGCTAGCTCAATTTTCCATATTGTGACTTCATTTGAGACTTAAAGAGCTATGAAAAAGCCTCTAAGTAATCTAATGTATCCCAAATTCCCTGATGCCATGCATTGATTCATTTATAAGCCTTTTGCCATGGAGCACCAATAATAAGTTTAGAATTATCATTTTAACTTGCCGATCACTTGAGATGTCCGCACTAAATCGTCCGTAACTTTTGATTTCAGAATGACACGAATCCAATGCCCACGATAAGCTAGCTCAATTTTCTATATTGTGCCAACGTTTCAAACCGAAATAGATAGGACAAAGCCTCCAAGTAATAAAATCTATCCGAAACTGCGTGATGCCATGCATTATGATTTTTTTATCAGTCTTTACTCAAAGAGCACCCATGATCAGTTTAAAATGATCATTTTAACTAGCTGATCCACTTGACATGTACGCACTAAATCGTTTTTAACTTTTGATTTAGAGCTCAAAATAACTTGAGTCCAATGCCCACATTAAGCTAGCTCAATTTTCCATATTGGGAGTACATTTGAGACTTAAAAAGCTACGAAAAAGCCTCCAAGTAATCCAATGTATCCCAAACTTTGTTATGTCATGCATTATGCTTTATTTATATGCCTTTCTTCAAGGAGCACCAATAATCAATTTAGAATGATCATTTTAACTGGCCGATCACTTGACATGTTCGAATTAAGTCGTCCATAACTTTTGATTTAGAGTTCAGAATGACACGAATCCAATGCCCACGTAAAGCTAGTTCAATTTTCTATATTCTAATAACATTTCAGAGTGAAAGAGCACCGACAAAGCCTCCAAGTAATCCGATGTATCACAAACTGCGTTATCTCATGCATTATGCTTCTTTTATAAGCCTTTACTTAATGAGCACCAATAATCAATTTAGAATGTTCATTTTAACTGGCCGATCACTTGACATGTCACACAACATTGACTGTAACTTTTGATTTAGAATTCTGAATGACACAAATCCAACGCTCACGTAAATCTAGCTCAATTTTCTATATTGTGACAAAAGTTTTAGACCGAAATAGCTACGAAAAAGGCTCCAAGTAATCAAATATATCAGAAACTGCGTGATGCCATGCATTATGCTTCCTTTATATGCTTTTACTCCATGAGCACCAATAATCAATTTAGAGTGATCATTTTAACTGACCGATCGCTTGACATGTCCACACTGAATCAACCCAAATCTTTGATTGAGAGTTCAGAATGACACGAATCCAACACCCACGTTAAGGTAGCCGAATTTTCTATATTGTGACAACATTTGAGAACGAAAGATCTACGACAAAGCCTCCAAGTAATCCAATGTATACCCAACCGCGTTATCTCATGCATTATGCTTCATTTATAAGCCTTTACTCAAGGAGCTCCAATAATCATTTTAGAATGATCATTTTAACTGGCTGATCACTTGACATGTCCACAGTAAATCGTTCGTAACTTTTAATTTAGAGTTCTGAATGATACGAATCCGATGCTCACGTTAAGCTAGCTTAATTTTCTATATTGTGACAACATTGCCGAAATACCTAAGAAAAAGCCTTCAAGTATTTAAATCTATCCGAAACTGCATGATGCCATGCATTATGCTTCATTTATCAGTCTTTACTCAAGGAGCACCAATGATCAGTTTAGATTGATCATTTTAACTGGCCAATCAACTTGGCATATCCGCACTAAATCATCTGTAACTTTTGATTTAGAGTTCAAAATGACACGAATCCAACGCCATGTTAAGCTAGCTCAATTTTCTATATTGTGACAACATTTGAGATTGAAAGAGCTACTACAAACCCTCCAAGTAAACCAATATATCGCAAACTGTGTGATGCCATGCATTAAGCTTCATTTATAAGCCTTTACTAAAGTAGCAGCAATGATCAGTTTAGAATGATCATTAGAACAAGGTTATCCACTTGACATGTCGAACTAAATCTTCTATACCTTTTGATTTATAGTTTAGAATGACATGAATGCAACGCCCACGTTAAGGTAGCTTAATTTTCTATATTCTCACAAAATTTGAGACTGAAGGAGAAACGACAAAGCCTCCAATTAATCCAATGTATCCCAATCTACGTGATGCCATGTTTTATGTTTCATTTATAAGCCTTTACTCATGGAGCACCAATGATCAGTTTAGATTGATCATTTTAACTTGCCAATCAACTGGATATGTCCGCACTAAGTCGAATGTAACTTTGAATACAATTCCAAATGACACGATCCAACCCTATATTAATCTAGCTCAATTTTCTATATTATGAAAAATTTAAGACCAAAATGGGTACGACAAAACCTCCAAAAAATCCAATCTATTCCAAAATGCGTTATGTCATGCATTATGCTTCATTTATAAGCCTTTACTCATGGGGCACCAATGATCAGTTTAGAATGATCATTTTAACTAGCTGATCAACTTGACATGTCTGCACTAAATCATCTTTAGCTTTTGATTTAGAGCTAAAAATTACATGAGTCCAACGCCCACGTTAAGTTAGCTCAGTTTTCCATTTTGTGACTACATTTTAGACTTAAAGAGCTAAGGAAAAGCCACTAAAAAAGCCAATATATCCCAAACTGCGTGATGTCATGCATTATACTTCATTATAAGCCCTTACTCAAGGACCACCAATAATCAGTTTAGAATGATCATTTTAACTGGCCGATCACTTGACATGTCCGCACTAAATCGTCAATAACTTTTGATTTAGAGTTCAGAAATACACGAATCCCACACCGAAGTTAAGCTAGCTCAATTTTCTATATTGTGACAACATTTGAACTGAAAGAGCTATGGCAATGTGATACAAGCCTTGATTCAAGGCCTATATGCGCGTGGGCTGTTTGGAGAAGGTTAGGTGAAAACTCGACCTTAGACTTCTTGGATAGGAGTTTTTGGGTTGGTATTCGATGGAAAGGTGAAGTGAACCACACGAGGGGTGATGAACCTCGTGATAAATCACTAACTTAGAGCTAGGAGGGCTGGTCTCAACTGGGTTCTAAGCGCACAAGATTCTTAGAGAGAAAACTTGTTGGAAGAAAGTTCTACTTTGTTAATATCAAAAAGGTTGTGGAACTACAATGCTGGAAGGAGCCTTATTAATATGCTTGACAGCTTGACCTTCTAGGGTCGACTCAAATAAAGAAAAGAAAAGTTTACAAAAGTGCACAAATGGAAAAGATACAAAAGTGTGTAACCGAAAAAGGACCTATTCCTAAAATGTTCTTGACTCAAAAATGTAAAGAATCTAGATCCTACCCTGCAAAACAGAAAGAGGCATATATTTGAATTGAAACTTACCTTACTTACCCCACGGCCAAGAAATGGAATGTGGCCGTCCTTGTGGCATGCACGCGCCTTGCTCCTAGTCTTCGACTTGGAGTAGGGTGAAGAATCTTTGGGCCCTGACCTCTCTTGCCACTAAAGCCCAAGTCTCTGAAGTTCCTTGCATTGTTGAGAAGCCTTTGGACTCTTCTTTGTACTTCTGGCCCATTGTCCTTAGTCGATCTTCCTCTAGGAGCTTGTCGACCCATAAGCTGAACTTGTGGAAGAGTGCTCTTGATCTACTCCTTGTCATTGCTCCTGGTGGCACTACTGGTGTGGATACTTCCTCTAGATGCATGTCCTGAAGCTGGTAGCTTATCTGGTCCGAGTTTCCTTGTGTAGAAGTTGAAATGCTCGTGCACTCGGCTGGATCGGTTGTACCGGCTGGAATGTGCGAGGCACTGGCCGGAATGCCTTCAGGACCGGCCAAGTTGATCCTGGAGTCGGCGGCATCACCAAGGGGACCGGCGGTGTCATCCACGTCGCCAACAAGTGTGCCGGAAGCTTGGGCCTCTCCGCCGGTAATGCTGGTTGGTCTAGTCCTATTGGTCGAGGGTCTGGCGGTACTGCTTGGGCTGGCAGGCATGCCAGATGGCCCGGCTGTCTCGGGCAAGCTTCCTGGTCGGCCAGTCTGATCTTCTGGCTGGACTACGACCTGATTTCCTCATCATCCCCTCCCTCTTCATTAGGTTTTGACCTCAAAAGTAGTTCATCTGCATGGAAAGGGGCTAAGTCAGTTACGTTGAACGTGTTTGACACATTAAACTCACCTGGGAGCTTGATCCGGTAGGTGTTGTTGTTGATCCTCTCCAGCACTCTGAATGGTCCATCTCTTCTTGGTGCTAGCTTGGAACTCCTTAGGTTGGGGAACCTCTCCTGCCGTAGGTGTAGCCACTCCCAATCGCCTGGTTGAAAGATCACCTCATTTCTTCCCTTGTTTGCATGAGTCACGTACTGCCCGGTCCTCTTCTCCAAGTTTTCTGCTACCTTCTGGTGTAACTTCCTTATGGACTCTGCCTTAGATGCTCCGTTGAGGTTGGTCATCTCTACTGGTGGCAGTGGCGTTTGCTCCAATGGGGTGAGAGGGTTGAAGCCGTATACTACTTCAAATGGTGTCTTCTTGGTTGCTGAGTGCACGGCTCGGTTGTAAGCGAACTCTATGAATGGCAGGCACTCCACCCAAGTCTTGAGGTTCTTCCCTAGTGTAGTCCTGAGAAGAGTTGATAGTGTCCTGTTGACAACTTCAGTTTGGCCATCGGTTGAGGATGACAGGTGGTAGAGAAGAGTAGATTCGTGCCTAGCTTCCTCCAAAGGGTCCTCCAGAAATGGCTGAGGAACTTGGTGTCCCTGTCTGATACGATGGTCCTTGGCACTCCATGAAGCCGTACTCTCCCTCCTTGGGTTAGTACTGCTCCTATGCCTATTCCAGAGGCATCACACTCCACTTCAAACGTCTTGTTGAGGTCGGGCAGGACTAGCACTGGTGCATGGGTAAGGCTGTCCTTCAAGGCCTGGAATGCCTTCTCCTGAGCTTCTCCCCAGCTGAATCCCACGTTCTTCTTCACTACTGCCGTCAATGGTGAAGCAATACTGCTGAAGTTGGGCACGAATCTCCTATAGAAGCTGGCCAGTCCGTGGAAGCTCCTTACTTGGCTGATGTTGCCTGGTGTTGGCCATTCTTTTATGGCTCGAATCTTCTCTTCATCAACCTGTAGGCCCTGTGAACTTACAACAAAACCTAAAAAGACAAGTTTATCAGTACAAAAGATGCACTTCTTCAGATTGGCATAAAAGCTCTTCCAGTCGAAGGGTTTTAAGTACCATCTCAAGATGTGTGAGGTGGTCCCGTAGGCATTTACTATAAACCAATATATCATCAAAGTAAACCACTACAAACTTACTGATGTACGCCCTAAGAACTTGGTTCATAAGGCGTATGAAGGTGCTTGGGGCATTAGTCAAGCCAAATGGCATGACTGTCCACTCGTAGAGCCCTTGCTTTGTCTTGAAAGAAGTCTTCCATTCATCACCTTCTTTCATCCTGACCTGGTGGTATCCACTCTTGAGGTCTATCTTGGAGAAGACCGTGGCTCCATTCAGCTCATCTAGCATGTCATCCAGCCGTGGTATTGGATGCCGGTACTTGACAGTGATGTTGTTGATTGCTCGGCAGTCCACGCACATGCGCCAAGTCCCATCCCTCTTGGGCACTAGTAGCACTGGTACAGCACATGGACTGAGGCTCTCTCGAACATATCCTTTCTCCAGGAGCTCCTTGACTTGCTTCTCAAGCTCCTTGGACTTCTCTGGACTCATCCGGTAGGCTGGCCGGTTGGGCAGGGCTGCTCCGGGCACTAGATCAATCTGGTGTTCTATGCCACGTAAAGGAGGAAAGCCTGCTGGTATCTCCTCTGGAAATACATCCTGGAACTTGTTGAGGAGAGTTGCTACTTCAGGAGGTAGCTCTACCTGTTCTTTTTCTATATTCAACACTTCTTTGAAAACCATTAGTAGCATTAGATCCTTCGAGGCTAAAGCTCTCCGGACATGACTTGGTTGAATGAGAAAATTAGATTTAATGAGATTCTTTTCCTTACTCATTTGCTGTTGAAGCTCATGTACCTGGGCAGGTGTGAGAGGAGCTAGGCTGACCTTTCTCTTGTCATGCACGAAAGTGTAGAGATTGGTTAGGCCATCATGCCTGGTCTCCTTGTCAAACTGCCATGGTCTTCCTAGTAGAAGATGGCCAGCTTGCATGGGCACCACATCGCACACGACTTGGTCTTGGTACTTGCCCACACTAAATGGCACAGTGACTTGCTCATGGATCTTGAGCTCCACTTTTTCATCGAACCATCTCAGTCTATATGGTCGAGGATGCCTTGTGTTCTCTAGACCTAGCTTATCAACCATATATGCACTAGCAATGTTAGCGCAAGAACCACTATCTATGATGAGGTTACATACCTTGCCCTTGATGGTGCAACGGCTGTGGAAGACGTTCTCCCTTTGGATGGGGTCTGAAGGATCCACCATTGCACTGAGGATGCGTCTAGTGACCAGCACTTCCCCCACATCAGGGTACTCAATGTAACCATATTCTTCTTCTAGTTCATAGTCCTCTTCATCTTGGGACTCATATTCTCCAGCCTCCGTAATCAGCATGACCCGGTTGTTTGGGCACTCCCTTGAGATGTGTCCACAACCCCTACACTTGAAACAAGTGATGTCACGTGATCTTTGAGGGTTAGAAGACTTACCAGGCTCTCTCTAGTCACGGGTGGGTTCAGGAGGCTTGCTCTTGAACCTTGACTTGATATCTATGCTCTTGCCTTTGTCTACGGGCTTGGGAATGTTGCTTGGTGCCCAAGGCGTCTTAGGCTTGCTGCGGATGTCTTGGCTCTTATGTTTGATGTGGTGCTCAGCCTGGACAGATAGGTGGAACATGTCTTTGAAGTCATTGTAGATTTGCCTTTCCACTTTGCGGCTGATTCTTTCTTGGAGTCCATCCAAAAATTCTGCCATCAATGCTTCTTCATCATCATTGAGCTCCAGCCTGTTCCTTAGCTTCTCGAACTCTTGATAGTACTCCTCTACTGATCTGGTACCCTGCTTAAGAGTACGAAAATGACGTTGCAAGTCTCTATGAAAGTAAGGTGGAACAAACCTTTGTCGCATGACATCTTTCATGTCGACCCATGAGTCTATGGGCCTCATTCTTTTCCTCCTTCTGTCAGATACCTCACGATCCCACCAGATGAGGGCATTGTCCGTGAGTTGTGCTACTGCCATTGAGATTCTCCTAGGTCCTGGTTGGTTGTAGTGATCAAAGATATGATCCATTCTCCTCTCCCAATCTAGGTAAGCCTCGGGGTCTACCTTTCCTGCAAAACTTGGAGGAGTTAGCTTAACATCAGGATGAGTTACCCGGTTATAGGCGTGTTCATCTCCATCCTCATGATGTCTAGGAGGCATCCTTGGTCTTTGGTGAAGACCATATGGCTCGAAGCCATCATCTTCTGCCTCTGGTTGCCGTGGAGGTCCTCTCGGCCTATGGTGATAGTTATGAGGTTGTGTGTCCTCATCTCCATCTGGTTGGGGCTCCTCCTGTTCGTGCCGTGTCCTAAGGTGCTCAGGACCCTCAGGAAGGTCTTGCTCAGCTCTCACGTGCCTTATGGCCTGGAATCTCACAGGCCTCTCCACGCGCTCCAATCTCTCGCCTATGGATGCGAGTTGCGTTTGAAGGGTGGTGAACATGGCCATCATGGCTTTGATTGCTTCTCTATTTTCTTCTGCCATTGTGTACTACAAAGATAGAAGACAAGTTATGCANATCCTCATGATGTCTAGGAGGCATCCTTGGTCTCTGGTGAAGACCATGTGGCTCGAAGCCATCATCTTCTGCCTCTGGTTCCCGTGGAGGTTCTCTCGGCCTATGGTGATAGTTATGAGGTTGTGTGTCCTCATCTCCATCTGGTTGGGGCTCCTCCTGTTCGTGCCGTGTCCTAAGGTGCTCAGGACCCTCAGGACGGTCTTGCTCAGCTCTCACGTGCCTTATGGCCTGGAATCTCACAGGCCTCTCCATGCGCTCCAATCTCTCGCCTATGGATGCGAGTTGCGTTTGGAGGGTGGTGAACATGGCCATCATGGCTTCGGTTGCTTCTCTATTTTCTTCTGCCATTGCGTACTACAAAGAAAGAAGACAAGTTATGTTGCTCCTAAATTATTAGGAGGGTTTTATTTTATAAGGGGATTCGAAAAAATGCAAAAAGGAAAAATCTGAGAAATGGAAAATTCGAAAATATGGAGATTTGAACAAAAAGGAAACTTTCTTGACAACTATTGCTAGCTGTCCAATTCGAATCCTTTTGCTAATTTTCCTATTTTCTTTTTCTTTTCTTTTTAATTTAACTTAAATTTAATGGAAATATGATTCTAACAAAAAGGAAAGTCGAAATTGTAATGCAAGAATGATTCTAGAACCTAGTGATGCACGTAGGAACTAGATGCACTCAGTATGAACTTCGATGTTATTTTTTTTATTTTCTTGAATGATACTTAAACTAATGCAAGAACAAGAAACAAAACAATTTAAAGGATAGAAACAACCTGGTTTAGGAGCTTTAAGCTCTGATACAAAAATGATACAAGCCTCGATTCAAGGCTTATATGCGTGTGGGCTGCTTGGAGAAGTTTAGGTGAGAAACTCGACTTTAGGCTTCTTGGATAGTGGTTTTGGGTTGGTATTCGATGGTAGGGTGAAGTGAACCACACGAGAGGTGATGAACCTCGTGATAAATCATAAACTTAGAGCTAGGAGGGTTGGTCTCAACTAGGTTCTAAGCGCACAAGCTTCTTTGAGAGAAAAACTTGTAAAGAAAAAATTCGCACTTTATTAATATCAAAAAGATTGTCGAACTACAATGCTGGAAGGAGCCTTATTAATATGCTCGACAGCTTGACCTTCTAGGGTCGACTCAAAGAAAGAATAGGAAAGATTACAAAAGTGCACAAATGGAAAATGTACAAAAGTGCATAACCGAAAAAGGACCTATTCCTAAAATGTCTTTGACTTGAAAAATGTAAATATTCTAGATCCTACCTGCAAAACAGAAAGAGGCAAATATTCTTATTGAAAACTTACCTTACTTACCTCACGGCCAAGAAATGGAAGGTGACCGTCCTTGTGGCATGCACGCACCTTGCTCCTAGCCTTCGATTTGGAGTAGGGTTAGGAATCTTTGGGCACTGACCTCTCTTGCCGCTAAAGCCCAAGTCTCTGAAGTCCCTTGCATTGTTGAGAAGCCTTTGGACTCTTCTTTCCACTTCTGGCCTATTGTCCTTAGTCGATCTTCCTCTAGGAGCTTGTCGACCCATAAGCTGACCTTGTGGAAGAGTGCTCTTGATCTGCTCCTTGTCATTGCTGCTGTTGGCACTACTGGTGTGGAGACTTCCTCTAGATGCATGTCCTGAAGCTGGTAGCTTATCTGGTCTGAGTTTCCTTGTGTAGAAGTTGAAATGCTCGTGCACTCGGCTGGATCGGCTGTACCGGCTGGACTGTGCGAGGTACTGGCCGGAATACCTTCAGGACCGGCCAAGTTGATCCCGGAGTTAGCGGCGTCACCAAGGGGACCAGCGGTGTCATCCACGTCACCACCAAGTGTGCCGGAAGCTTGGGCCTCTCCGCCGGCAATGCTGATCGGTCTGGTCCTATTGGTCGAGGGTCCGGCGGTACTGCTTGGGCCGGCAGACGTGCCAGATGGCCCGGCTGTCTCGGGCAAGCTTCCTGGTCGGCCAGTCTGGTCTCCTGGCTGGACATACAACCTGATGTCCTCATCAGTAACTCACGCCAAGATCTATCAGAACATGACTTAAATCAACAAGTCCACAAAAACCATTCCTCATCTGATGTAATCGGAGATGTGATGGGTGGAAGGAAAACTCGTGGTGTTCAGATCAATTTCAGAGAAATGGTTCGATTCGCTAGTTTTTTCTCAGTTCTTGAACCAAAATCTCATGTTCAGACACTTGACGATGAATTCTGGATCATGACGATGGAAGAAGAACTAGAACAATTTGTGCGAAATGATGTGTGAGAGTTGGTTCCACGATCTAATGGAGTAATTGTGGTTAGAACGAAGTGGGTTTTCAAAAACAATATTGATGAGAATGGAACTGTGCTACGGAACAAAGCTAGACTTGTAGCTCAATGGTATTCTCAGATTGAGGGAGTTGATTTTGAAGAAACATTTTGAAGAAACTTGTAGCTCAATGGTATTCTAGTGGCTCGTCTTGAGTCTATCAGGCTATTCCTAGGTATGGCATGTATCATGAACTTCCCAGTGTATCAAATGGATGTTAAAAGTGCCTTCTTGAATGGGATATTGCAAGAAGAAGTGTATGTTGAGCAACCTAAGGGGTTCGAAGACCCAGTGAAACTCAATCACGTGTAACAATTAAACAAGGCTGTATATGGTCTGAAGCAGGCTCCGCGTGCTTGGTACGAGCGACTGACACACTTCTTAGTCTCAAAGGGCTATGTGAGTGGGAGTGTTGACAAAACCCTTGATACAAGCCTCGATTCAAGGCTTATATGCGCGTGGGCTGTTTGGAAAAGGTTAGGTGAGAAACTCGACCTTAGACTTCTTGTATAGGGGTTTTTGGGTTGGTATTCGATGGAAAGGTGAAGTGAACCACACGAGGGGTGATGAACCTCGTGATAAATCACAAACTTAGAGCTAGGAGGGCTGGTCTCAACTAGGTCCTAAGCGCACAAGATTCTTAGAGAGAAAGCTTGTTGGAAGAAAGTTCTACTTTATTAATATCAAAAAGGTTGTCGAACTACAATGCTGGAAGGAGCCTTATTAATATGCTCGACAGCTTGACCTTCTAGGGTCGACTCAAAGAAAGAAAGGAAAGTTTACAAAAGTGCACAAATGGAAAATACAGAAAAGTGCATAACCAAAAAAAAGGACCTATTCCTAAAATGTCTTTGACTCAAAATGTAAACAATCTAGATTCATTACCCTGCAAATACAAAAAAGGATAAGCATATATTGAATTGAATACGTTACCTTTGACTTACCTCACGCAAGAAATGTAAGTGGCCGTCCTTGTGGCATGCACGCGCCTTGGTCCTAGTCTTCGACTTGGAGTAGGGTTAGGAATCTTTGGGCCCTGACCTCTCTTGCCACTAAAGCCCAAGTCTCTAAAGTCCCTTGCATTGTTCAGAAGCCTTTGGACTCTTCTTTGCACTTCTGGCCCATTGCCCTTAGTCGATCTTCCTCTAGGAGCTTGTCGACCCATAAGCTGAACTTGTGGAAGAGTGCTCTTGATTTGCTTCTTGTCATTGCTCCTGGTGACACTACTGGTGTAGAGACTTCCTCTACATGCATGTCCTAAAGCTGGTAGCTTATCTGGTCCGAGTCTCCTTGTGTAGAAGTTGAAATGCTCGTGTACTCGGCAGGATCGGCTGTACCGGCTGGACTGTGCGAGATACTGGCCAGAATGCCTTCAGGACCGGCCAAGTTGATCCCGGAGTCGGCGGCGTCACCAATGGGACCGGCGGTATCATCCACGTTGCCACCAATTGTGCCGGAGGTTTGGGTCTCTCCGCCGGCAATGCTGATCGGTCCGGTCCTGTTGGTCGAGGGTCCGGCGGTACAGCTTGGGCCGGCAGACGTGCCAAATGGTCCGGCTGTCTCGGGCAAGCTTCTTGGTCGGCCAGTCTGGTCTCCTGGCCGGACATACGACCTGATGTCTTCATCAACCCTCTTCATTCCGAAACAGAACACCCACATCATGATGGCACAAATCTATGTTGATGATATCATTTTTGGTGATACATCTCAACAATTGGTGGATCAATTTGTGCAGAATATGACTCAAGAATTTGAAATGAGCATGGTTGGTGAACTAAAATACTTTTTTGGATTGCAGATCACTCAGACAAAAGAAGGCATATTCATCTTTCAAAGCATGTATGCCAAGAACCTTATACAAAAGTTCAAGCTTGATCATTGCAAAAAAGCAAATACTCCTATGAGCACAACGCTTAAACTATCAAGAGATATTAAAGGAAAGAAGATTGATGCAAAAGTGTACACAGACATGATTGGTAGTTTTATGTACCTTACTGCTAGCAAACCAAATTTATGTTTAAGTGTCGGCATATGTGCAAGATATCAGGCCTCACCAAAGCAGTCTCATCTAGAAGCAGTAAAGAGGATCGTTAAGTACGTCAAAGGGACGACTAACCTTGCTATTTGGTATTGTAAAGGTTCGAACAAAATTTTGGTTGGATATTTTGATGCTGACTGGACAGGAAGTGTGAATGATAAAAAAAAACACGAGTGAAAGTTGTTTCTTTCTTGGAAACAACCTAATCACATGGATGAGCAAAAAGCAGAATTCTGTGTCACTCTCTACTGTAGAGGCAAAATATATCGGCTTGGGTAGTTGTTGTTCACAACTTCTATGGATGAAGCAAATGTCTAGAGATTATCAAGTTGATTCAGGTCCCCTCTTAGTTCACTGCAACAACAAAAGTGCTATCAGTATATCAAGAAATCCGGTACAACACTCGCACACAAAACACATCGATATTCGACACCACTTTATCCATGATCTACTGGAGGAGAAACATGTAGTGGTTGAACACATTGTCACTGATTTGCAATTGGCTGATTTATTTACAAAACCATTAGATTTTACTCATTTTATCACTTTAAAAAATACAATTGGTGTTTGCGAGATATGACTCTGCTCTAAAGCCTGTAAGACTGGATTGTGTGCTGATCAAGAACTATATAAAGTTTTGATTTAGTTTGGATCACTCGCTTCGTGAAAAACAGCTACATATCATGTCGTCATCTCTGACTCTCTGTACAGGTTTCATGGAGTGACGTATCATATAGCTGCTCCTAAAAAATCAAGTGATGGAACCGTCTCACGTGCTGTTACAAAAAAAGCAGAAAAAGAGGCAAAGAAAAAAATCTGAAGAACAAAAAGAAAAGAAAACAAGAAAAAAAAATCAAACAGGAGAACACAAAGCTCAAACTGTGTATCTCACTCTTTTGTCACTCTTTGAACAAAAGTTGAAAACTAACTCAGTGCATGATAAAGACATGATAGTGTGAAAGCTATTCACGGCAGCAGTGACCACTAGACATTACGAATCAGGCCAAGCAGGATATGTTATCTTGATATGGTACAAAATCGGTTAGAGTCATATTGAGCAATCTTGTTGTATACTTGTGTGGCATATTCTTGTTTTAGTTTTTCCTGTTTGATTGAGTCACCAGTTGCTTGGTGATGTATGTCACAACCACGCGAGTTGGTTCTCCATAGCGTTGGATATTGTATGTAGTTGTTGTTCTCTTGTGTTGTGCTTGATGTTGTACTACTAATATGTTGTTAAGTGGTTGATACAATGAGCTTGTAAGGAGGATCTTGTTCATTGGTTGATACAATGAGATTGTTAAGTAGTCTTGATGCAATGACTAGCCTTATGACTGAAAGAGGCAAGCAGCATTGGGCTAAGTTTGAGTACAATTGTTCCTCACCTTTATAGTGGTGTGTCTCGACTCATTGATTTGGGCTCTATTCGTGTTACCACTGGACTTGTTTCTACTTTTGTAGTTTGTGACGCGCTTACTAACACTGTTGCTGCATTATCAGCTCTTGATGATGTTGTTCGTCAGCTTCAACATGCCTTCAAAGGTATTGTGTTCATGCTCAATTTCTCTTGTGTTTTAACTAATATCTTGTTTTTAACTTATGTGCTCACAAGTAGAAGTAGAAGAAGATCTTGGTACTGATTTTGAGTCATTCTTATAGTGTACCAGTTTGTGTTAAAACAAGTTTTTTGAACTCTCATTGTTGTAGCAGTTAAGATGACTAGACTTTTTCTATAAGTGTCTGCTATGATAACTAAGATGGCTAGAATCATGCAGGAGATTTTTGATCATGGGGGAGATTTGTGCTTATAAATAACTCATGCCGTTCTCTAAACCAAATATTTTGGATATCTCTAAAATAACTTGAATTTTCATGATTAACTCGATTGAATCTTTGTGGCTGTTGTTTGGTATGTGCTTTGTTTTTGTGTTTTCTTGGTATGAGTCTTCTGTTTAGGTGCTTGTGAGACACACAAGTCAAAAAGAGAGAGAGATTGAATATACAGTAGGTTGCAAACATCCTTGAGCTAATTGGGAAGTAGTACAAGAGACTGAGTCAAGACACCATGCAATGATCTATAGAAAAAGAAAGAAGCTGGATTTCGTGAACCCTATGTAGAATGATCTAACATGCATGGATTACGAGAACAAGTGTACAAAAAGGAAACAAATCGAGTTTTAAAGGAGGTTCTTATTATTTTGCAAAGAATAAGGAAACTTTACAATAAAATTAGATATGAGAATTATGAGAAAGAAGTAAGTTGTATCTACGGTTTTGCACGAAACAACACGGATAAATAAAAAAGTAGAACATTGTGACAACTTAACACTCACAATAGAGAACTTTTATTCAAAAGTTTTGGGTTTATAAGAAAAAAAGACAAAACTAAGAGTTTATAAGAAAAAATACAAAACTAAATGATAAAAAGATTTTGGTGAAGTGTTCCAAATTTATGTACAATCTTGTGAACGTGTGATCCTATTATAATAATTAAAATGCATTTTAAACTTATTCAAGATGGTTTTAGGTGAAATTTTAGATTGCATTTAAAAAAATTTCTAGTACAAACACGTGTTATAACACATATTGTAATATTCGTCATATCACTAATTGACTATTGACGTAATTTTCTATTTATATTATCTTTTGTATTTTCAAATTCTCTTTGTTGAGCTTTTCAATTAGTCTTTCAAACTCGAATCGCACAAGAAATTGTATATCTTGGCAATTTGGAAATGCACGTATCGTATGGGATCTGGCCAATTGCTGTGTTTTCGAGTTTGAGATTAAATTTATCACACCAATAACTTGAAAATTTGAACTATAAAAACAAAGACATCGAAAAGCAGCCCCTTGTAAAATACAGCAAATAACTAAAGTGAACGTAACTGATCAAACAACCTCCACGTCCAGTGTTTCAGTTAGATCCGGATTTCTGGTTTCGTTGCGGTTGGGTTTGAGGATCCCACCAGCGCTATTACCTGATGTGCCCATTTCAAGAGCTTCTATGTACAACACTTTAACCAAGTTCATGAATCTGCGTCGAAATGTCGGTAATCTTGACATTGATGCTACCATTCCCTGCAGCCTTTTTCATGAGAAACAAACACAAGTAGCTTCAGTGATTACGGTGCAGATATGATAATAGTATCTTCTCATGTTTTGAAACTTACCTTCTGATTATGGCTTGTAATTGTGCTTTTCTTACTGTATCACTTGACGGGAACCCAGTGGTATCCCAATCCTCGATTCTTTCGTTTTTGCATACTATTACCAATTTCCTTAAACAAAACTCTTCATCCTCAGTCAAGTTCAGATTCTTTATCTGCTCCTTCATTACCAGTAAAGGCCCAATGAGCCATACAAATACTCGATCTCTGGGGATGTTTAGCTCGGTAAGCTCCACACCATCAGCTACCATAAATTTATCACAAAATAATAAGCCCATATGGTGGGACAACGGTTTTTTATGAGAATCATCGAGTAAGTAGACGTACTGATAACCAACCCAGATGAGTTAGATTTAGCCGACGCAAGGAGACATTGTAACACGGTCCAAGCGGGTAGTTTAATAAATAGCTTCTTACAATTACCCTTGACAAGACATTCTTCTACATCTTTCACATCTATCAAACCATCACGGATAAGTATCCTTCCATTGACTTCACATGCCTTAAATAACCATTCCCATACCTTAATAACAAAACATAAGACGTTCGCTCATTCATTAGAAGATTATATGAAAAAAGGTGAATACTACCTGAACTGGTTTATATAGCGTGATTGCTTTTTTCAGTGTCTTGGACTTTTCTGAAACAAGCCTTGTACCCAAGGAGCTACTTCTTTTGTTCTCGGGATCAACATTGGTCCTCTCTCCTAATATTCTCTTCACATGACTAGTATCTGTTTTCATCCTATAGCAAGGCCTGGCTGTCACAACCATATGTTTTACAGTCATAAATTTATTATCAACCAGAACCAGAAACCGAAGATTGATGGCATGGAGATGAAACATTAATGGACCGGAGCGGCCACTACATACCTTGGCAGGCAAGTTCCTTCTCGTAAATAGAGTAAATCATTTACATATTCGTCAAACAGCGAGACTGCGGCAATTATATAGTTAAGCCCCATTCTCAAAGAGTCCTCCTGAAAAGATTCTCAACCGATTAAAGGATAGAGAAAACCTAACCGACTGCCTAGCAACCCATTGAGAAAAGCCAAGATCTACAAGTGACAACAGGTCTCAATAATTTTTCATGTCAGATAATCAAATAACGAAATCTATGGTTAAGCAGCAACTAAAGTACCCCAAATGGCCATAACTATTGTCAAGATACAGTAGTTCAAAAATAAACAACCGCAAAACCACAACCAGAGGACCTAAAAAGTATCCTTTTGCCATAGAAGCAGCCTCAATGAAGACTGTAATTCAACGGACATCCCCATAACCACCTCTGTTAAGATATAACATCACTTAATCGAATTCACGAACCTGATGGACGATGACTCCACTGTACATTCCAATAAAGAAACTGGATAAAACTGAAGCTATCACGGCTCCCAGAACAGCCAATGGCCATAGCAATATTGCAAGACCTGCAAATGGAACACACATCGTCTCCAGAAAGGGACCTTCTCTACCAACAAGGTCTTCTAATAGCCTCTTCCATCCTTGAAGCAACATATATGGGCTTTTATAAATAGCAACAACTGTTATCAGAAGAACATCCACCACCACACCCATGAAAGTAGCAAGCACACAACTCGGTAGTCGAGACAACCTGAGATTAAGCAATCAGTGTAAAGTGTAACCTCTACAGGAGAAAGACAAAAAAACACGATTGTTACCTAATATCTAAAGGTTTAGCATCGGCAGAAACCATTTCGCGTAACTCATCCATGTAGGAGAAGTAAGAGTGAAAGCAGAAGTCAGTGAAGTCGGTGACCACAGTACAACTCCCTTTAATAGTGGAGAATGAACCATCAATGAAGCAATGGTAACATTTGCTAGTAACAGACTCTCCTACAGCTTCGAATGTAGCCATAAGAGGAGCGAAAAACCCGTAAGCAATTCCACCTAAAAGACTTCCTGCTATACCAGCAATTGGCCAGAGGAGTAGAGGCATCGGAAACAATATCAATGCCACAGTCTTCAAAACCAGCCCTATTCTCTTTGTTCTAGAGGTTACAGAAACAAGATATTTTAGGTGGAAATACAGAGAAACTACAAGAAGAAGAAACGAAAAAAAGTTATTAATTTATGCAGATTAAACCTTGCTAAACAGTAGTAGGTCCAAACGAAATGTGCCGGCCAAAGACCAATGATCACAGATGAATTGCCAATCAAAATTATAGCAGATGAAATTGGGCCAACAATCACAGCTGAGAAACAAAATCAACTACAAGAGTGAGTGAGAACTTCACATCATACCACGAATAATATATATTCTATTTATTTCGCATTTCATCATGAATTTCAATTAAACAAAACCACATTACTCGTTATGGGCTAGTGTTTATCTGAATCCAATTAGCATCAGAAGCTTCTCATTGCAATATTCAAATTGGAAACTTAAGAAAATCAGATTTTAGGTTCAACGGCTACGGACCTAACTAACACTCTCAAGAGACTTGTCTGAAAGCTAAAATCGTGAAGTATATAGCTCAAATCGTATGGATCCAATGAAGAACAGATGATTACAAACCCTTGGTGAGGCCGAGGAGGAACAAGAGGAAGAAGAAGGGAAGGAAAGAAACAAAACTCCATAGTTTCTCCAAGAACCCTATGAGAGTCGCCATAACTGTTTTTCTGAATCAGTTGAGCAGAGAGAAAAGCGACAGAAATAAGCTGAAAGTGAAGGTGGTGGGTGAACGTGGCACTCTCATGACACACGTGGCGGCTAAAGGGATATTTGTTGGACATATGCACGTTACACTTCATGTCGGGAATCTCCACCATCATTCTAGTTTGAAAAGACTCCGATAAAAATTAATTTTAAAATGTAAAAATAAAGAAGGTGACTCTCAATTCATTTTTTATTCTAGATAAATATATTTACTTATTTATATGAGACCATTTATTTGAGTAGGATTAAAAAATGAACTTCTTATTCTAATTTGAATCAAACAAGATTGAAGGATATAAATGGGGTTCATGTTATGAAAAATATCTGGAAAGATAAAATTAGACTGATAATTTTATTCAAAAGAAAAGAGGAGAGAGAACAGAGAAATCTTTTATCGATATTCTTATCGTTGTAGTTTACAAATGATACATAGTCTCCTATTTATAGGAGAAGTCAGTCGGCAAAGATAATCAACGAAGAAGTCAGACAGAGACGTCACAGACATCTTTGCTGACTTTTTCAACACCCCCCTTGATTATCTATTATTATCGAAGTATTACGTACTACCTCGTTAAAAACCTTATCATGTAAAAACCCAATGGGATAAAAATCATGATAAGGGAAAAAGAGTACAGATACGCAATCTCCTCCTCGAAAAGATATATAAATCTCTTTATATATCTCGCAAATGACGCATTCTAATATTCTGAACATGCTTTCTGAATGTTGTTGTAGGAAGTGCCTTTGTGAACAGATCTGCTGCATTGTCGGTTGAGCGAATATACTCAATGTTGACTACTTGATTTTTCACAAGCTCTTGAGTATATGAGAAAATTTTTGGTGGGATATGTTTTGTCCTATTGCTCTTGATATAACCTTCCTTAAGTTGAGTGACACATGCAACATTATCCTCGAATAATTTTGTTGGTTCTTTATTTGTAGTGATTCCACTAGCTTCTTGTATATGATGAGTCATGTACTTAAGCCATACACATTCTCTACATGCCTCATTGAGTGCGATAATTTCCGCATGATTTGAAGAAGTGGCAACCAGTATCTGTTTTTGTGAACGCCACGAGATAGCAGTACCTCCTAATGTAAAAACATATCTGGTTTGCGATCGAGCTTTATGCGGATCTGATAAATATCCTGCATCTGCAAAACTAACTAGACCAAACAAGGAATTTTTGGGATAATATAATCCCAAGTCAATTTTACCTTGAAGGTAACGGAATATTTTTTTATTCCGGTCCAATGTCTTCGCGTAGGGGCTGAATTATACCTTGCAAGTAAGTTAGTAGCAAAAGCAATATCTGGTCTAGTACAATTAGCAAGATACATCAGGACACCAATAGCGCTCATATAAGGTATTTCACAATCTCAAATTTCCTCGTTATTCTCACAAGGTCGAAATGGATCCTTATCAACAATAAGTGATCTATTGACCATTGGAGTACTCAAAGGATTTGCTTTATCCATATTAAAGCGTTTTAATATCCTTTTGGTATAATTTGATTGATGGACAAATATTCCACCTTTGAGATGTTCTATTTGAAGCCCGAGATAAAACTTTGTCTTACCAAGGTCTTTCATTTCAAACTCTTCTCTCATATGGGTTCGTGCATCATGAACTTCCTTTTGAGTTCTAATAATGTTCAGATCATCAACATATACAACGATAATAACAAATCCTAATGAGGATTTCTTGATAAAGATGCAAGGGCATATAGCATTGTTGATATATTCCTTTTTTAACAAATATTCACTTAAGCGATTATACCACATGCGTCCAGATTATTTTAATCCATAAAGTGATCGTTGTAATTTGACCGAACAAATATCCTTTGATTTTTCTAAGATCTTGGATCCTTCCGGGATTTTAAATCCATCGGGAATTTTTATATATATGTCACTATCAAGTGATCCATATAGATATGCAGCCACGACATCCATAAGGTACATCTCTAAATTTTTGGATGTTGTTATACTCATCAAGTATCTAAACGTAATTGCATCCATAACCGGGGAATATGTTTCATCATAATCAATTCCTGGTCTTTGAGAGAAACCTTGTGCCACAAGTCGTGTTTTATATCTTATGATATCGTTTTCTTCATTTCGTTTTCTCACAAAAACCCATTTGCATCCGACAGGCATTACATCTTCTAGTGTAATGATAACATGTCCGAATACATTTCTTTTATTGAGAGAGAGTAATTCATCTTTCATGGCTTTTTACTATTTCTCCCAATTGGGTCTCGCCCGACATTCTGATAATGATCTCGGGTCCGGATCATTATATTCATCATCAATTTCTTTAGATATAGAAAATAAAAATGTCCCATCCACATCTTCTATTTCATTTCTAACCCAGATTTTTCCATCTTGGGTGTAATTAATGGATGTTTCACAATTTTTTATATCATGTTCTTCCTCAAGAAGACTTTCATCATCAGATTTTTCAAGAACCTTCACATTTTCTTGAATATCTGCATGATGTAATACTTTTGGGAGATCTTTACTGATTCTTCCCAATTTCTTTTTCTTTCGGGGATTTTTATCTTTAGAGCCTATCGGCCTCCCCCTTTTCAATTGAACTTTTGGGTCATTTATTTTATTTCTATCAAATGGTTCTTTTGTAACATCAATTCTTGATGGAGCATTTGCAGAGGGTATATACGATTTCGTCACCTTTTTCGTATCTGTGAACACATCTGGTAATTCATTTGCCATATTCTGTAAATGTATAATCTTCTGAACTTCCAGCTCATGTTGATTTGTAGGGGGGTCAAGGTGTATCAAATTTCGTGTACACCATGTAACATCTTTTGATGTTTCTTTAATTCCTCCCCCTAACGCTGGAAATTCATCTTCATTAAAATGGCAATCGGCAAAAAGTGCCGTAAACATATCACCAGTTCGAGGTTCAAGATATCGAATTATACTTGGTGATGTATATCCAATATATATTCACATTCTCCTTTGTGGTCCCATTTTTGTTCTTTGTGGTGGGGCTATTGGGACATAAACCACAAACCCAAAAACTCGAAGATGGGATATATTTGGCTGTTGACCAGATGTCAACTCCATTGGGGAATATTTATTATACGCATTTGGTCTAATCTGGACCAATGCAGCTGTATACAGTATAACATGACTCCATACAGAAATTGGGAGATTTGTTCTCAATATTAACGGTCTTGCAATCAATTGCAACCGTTTAATCAAACTTTCGGTCATCCCATTTTGTGTATGCACATGGGGCACTGGATGTTCAACATCAATCCCCATTGACATACAATAATTATCAAAAGCTTGTGAAGTGAATTCACCAGCGTTATCAAGCCTGGCTTTCTTTATGACATAATCAAGAAATTGTGTTTTCAGTCTGATTATTTGGGTAATGAATTTTGCGAAAGTCATATTTCTTGTTGTCAAAATACAAACATATGACCATCTACTTGATGCGTCAATCAATACCATAAAGTATCGAAATGGCCCACACGGTGGATGAATAGGTCCATATATGTCACCATGTATTCTCTCTAAGAATATTGGAGATTCATTTCCAACTTTAGTTATTGATGGTCGTGTTATGAGTTTTCCTTGAGAATATTCTTTATATGAAAACTCTCCCAATTGAAAAATCTTCTCATTTTTCAATGGGTGACCATTACAATTTTTCACAATTCTCCTCATCATAATTGATCCAGGATGGCCTAATCTTTCATGCGAGACTTTAAAAGTACTAGTAAACTTCTGGTTTACTATAGCATATGATTCAACTATGCTTATTTTTGTATAATATAATCGAGAGGATAACATTGGCAAATTTTCCAATATATGTTTCCTCTCAGATATAATGCAAAGATATTCAACATTATTTTTACTCATAGTCTCTATATGATATCCATTTTTACGGATATATTTGAAACTTAACAAGTTTCTATGAGACTTAGGAAAATATAATGCATTATTTATTTCAAATTTCATGCCTTTTGGCATCGAAAAACTGGCTTCTCCAGAGCCCAGTATTATCTTTGCATTTCCTGATATAGTACTCACGCTTCCAGCGGAGTCACTTAAATCAAGACAGGAGAAATATCGTCTATCTTTAAGTATAGTGTGTGTTGTAGCACTATTTGCTAGACAGATATCTCCTTCATCAATTCCAATTTGTGACATTTTCTGTGTCATAATTTGTAGAGATGCATTAATAGTTTAAAGCAAAGGATATTTCATAAACTATTAAAACCATCATTAAGTTTTATTATACAAACATATTATACATGTCTTATTGGCAACTTTTCATTTCTCATCAATCATAATCACTTTAATCCTCGTTGATACTTTCGGGATCAACAAGAAAATCTGCGATATCCAGATGAGTATCATCATTTAGACCACTAAAGGAAGGTCCAACTTCATCATCGGCGAAGTTGGTTTCAACATTATTACTCTTGGGCTTTATTGACTTTTGATACAGATCGACGAAATATTTGGGCGTACGACATGTACGTTCCCAATGCCCTTACATGCCGCATCTATAACAAGCGTTCTCGGTCAGTTTTCTTATTGTCTGACCACCCTCATTTATTTGGAAATTCTTATTTTTTCCAATGTTCAAACCCCTTCATTGTCCACGTCCACGACCTTGACCACGACCTCTACTACGGCTTCTGCCGCGTATACATCCTCGTCCTTGATAATTATTATTTTTACAGGATGCTACCACATTCACTTCTGGGAATGGAGCCAATCCATCTGGACGAGATTGATGATTTAACATCACGAGGTCGTTATTTTGCTCTGCTACAAGGAGTACTTGCATCAACTCTGAGTAGCGAATATATCCTTTAGTCCAATTTTGCTCTTGTAGGACTACATTTCCAGAATGGAATGTGGAGAGCGTTTTTTCAATCATATCATAATCGCTCATTTTATCACTACATAACATTATTCTGGAAGTAATTCCAAACAACGCGGAATTATATTCACCAACACTTTTATAGTCCATAAATCGGAGGTGTAGCCAATCATATCGAGCCTTAAGTAAGATCACAAGTTTTTGATAATCAAACCTATCTCTTAATGATTGCCAAAGATCCGTAGGATCTTCTTTTGTGATATATTCATTTTTTAATGTATCGTGGAGATGGTGACGTAAAAACACCATGGCCTTAGCCTTATTCTCATCTGACATCGTTTCCGATGGATCGATGGCTTTAAGAAGGCCATTCGATCTCAGATGCATCTTTTCATCTGATGCCCAAGTCATATAATTGTTTCCAGCTACATCGAGGGCAATGATATCAAGCTTTGACAAGTTTGACATGATATCTATATAATAATTAAATCAATTGTTATAACATTTTAAGTATCATCTTAAAAATTGTTAATGATAATAAAAGCATGTGCATATAATAAAGTAAATAAATAAATAATCATCTTAGGAGGTAAGACCGTCCATGTGATTGAAGAGGCTGCGCCTACCATATTATTTCAAGGAGGCAGTGTCTACCACTAGATTAAGGAGGAGACATAATCTACCACTCCATAAATAATTAAATTGACATAATTAAATAAAATAAATAATATCACGGGAGGAGGTATAACCTACCACTCCATAAATAATATCGCGGGAGAAGGTATAACCTACCACTCCATAATATCGCGGGAGGAGGTATAACCTACCACTCCATAAATAATATCATGGGAGGAGGTATAACCTACCACTCCATAAATAATTAAATTGACATAATAAAATAAATTTAATAATATCACAGGAGGAGGTATAACCTACCACTCCATAAATAATATCGCGGGAGGAGGTATAACCTACCATTCCATAATATCGCGGGAGGAGGTATAACCTACCACTCCATAAATAATATCGTGGAAGGAGGTATAACCTACCACTCCATAAATAATTAAATTGATATAATAAAATAAAGTAAATAATATCACGAGAGGAGGTATAACCTACCACTCCATAAATAATATCGCGGGAGGAGGTATAACCTACCACTCCATAATATCGCGGGAGGAGGTATAACCTACCACTCCATAAATAATATCGTGGGAGGAGGTATAACCTACCACTCCATAATATCGCGGGAGGAGGTATAACCTACCACTCCATAAATAATTAAATTCACATAATAAAATAAATGAACTTTTACTTGGGCGGTATAACAATGCAGTATTAAACTGGTATTTGGAGAGATGATCATGCTGATAACGTGTTATGAAAAATATCTAGATAGATAAAATTAAACTGATAATTTTACTCAGAAGAAAAGAGGAGAGAGAAGAGAGAAATCTCTTATCGATGTTCTTATCGTTGTAGTTTACAAATGATACATAGTCTCCTATTTATAGGAGAAGTCAGTCGGCAAAGATAATCAACGAAGAAGTCAGACAGAGACGTCACATACGTCTTTGCTCACTTTTTCAACAGTTCAAACTTTATTCCTCTGTTTTTTTTGCTACCAAGACTTAAACGAATAGCCATCACGGTTAACGACGATTCTAGATTGAACCGAAATTTACTTCTTTAGCTTTCAAAAGATATAAACCAGTCTACGATGTATTTCAGTTTTTTAAGAATTAATTGATAGGAATATTTAGTGGAACCAACCAGCCCGCCCGATCCATTTTGTAAGATCGACTAATTTAAAGGAGTTAATCTAGTCTGAAGTTGTCAGAACGAATTGTTTGCTTTATTAAAAAAAGCGTTGAATTTTACCTAGTAAATCCCACCACAGAGGTCAGTCATAATGAGTCCCCGGGATCCCGGGACATTGGCTTCCACTTCACACTGTGAATAAGGGCTTAGAATGGTCATTTTGGGTGGATTTTTCTCCCATTCACTTTCCGAAATAGGTTCAATTTTATTTTTTTTGTCCAGCGATTTCCGGCTTCTCACTCTACCGTTCCAATACCAGCCTGATTTTCCGATAATTTTCAATGTTTTTGGGATCATGTACTGTTCACATGAACAGTACCAAACGCAGTTACTACGTATGTCTTCCGATTTCAACCTAATTTTTCAAAAGTCGCGACTCTTGCGTGAATCTCGCACCTCTGAACTTTGTAACCGTCGATTATTCAAGATAAAAGCTATTTTTCACAACCGGTGCACTATTCACTTGAATAGTGCAAAATCACAGTGAAGAACAAGAAAGATTATGGAGGATATGGATATGGTAAGATTTGTGACTTTATTTCCGTGTTTTTTTCAATAGAAATTAGGATGTATGCATGCAATTCATTTCTCCATCTTACGTGTTTAGGATTCACTTCCTCTACTTCCGGAGATGATGTTTGCCACCGGTGAAGAACCTTCCGGCGAGCGTGTTAATTCATACCACAAGACCAAGAGGATAAATGCTATTTTGAAAGCTCTTGAAGAACATGAGGTTGAATTTTTTAAAAATTTCCCTTTTGAGAAAGTTATTTCAACAACCGAGAATCCATCATATTCTGCAAGTTTTGGTCATTTCATGATCATCCGACAGTTTAAAACTTCAAAACCACATGAGTTATGGTTTCTGCTTGCGGATAAACCGGTGAGATTCTCGCTAAGAGAGTTTGCAATTATAACTGATCTCCCTTGTGGCAAATTTCCTAGTCGTAGCAAGGGAAAGAAGAAGCACCCGATAAAAGAGAAGCTATATTTGCCTATACTATTCGGTAATCTCCAATCATGCTCAGTTGATCTTGCGATAAAGATGTTGAAAAAGAAAACTATAGCCAATAAAGATGAAAGGATCAAGTTTGCTTGTCTTGCTTTCACGGCATCGGTTTTGGTTCCTACATCTCATATCCCCAAGATTGACAAAAATCATGTGGAACTCATTCGAGATCTAGATGCATTTTTTGCTTATCCTTGGAGAAGGGCTGCTTTTGAATTGGTGGTGTTCAGTGTAAAGAAAAGGGATGTTCTTGTTTTATCCCAAATATCAATTGCTGTTCGGGATTTTGTTCATGCAATCCAACTTCTCATGGTTGAAGCAATTCCATCATTACTGGATATCAAGCAAGTGAATGACTCCTCTTCGTCGTGAAATACTGAAGACGATACCGAGGAACAAAGTGATAAAACGCGTGACAATTCATCGTATTCAAAGAAAAAAATTGGCCTTAGTACCGGACATGCGAGGTTACTCGATGAGAAATGTCATGTATTTTTCCAAGATCCTTTGTTATGTTTACCAGCATTTTAATTGTTTATCTTCAAGTCATGCTAGTGATACATTCTTATTTTAACTTATGTTTTTAGTCTCGCAACATGGATAAAATTCTTGATAAATAAATAATTGTATGGTACAAATCCATATTTCAGGTTCTTCCATACTTAGATGCTAATTTCTCTGATCTTATTTGATTTTTTATTGTTCTCTTACACTGTGGTCTTCTTATTCTGAAATATCTCCTAATTATATCAAGTACATGATAATTCATATGTTACCAATGTAAACATTCTATTAATGCTGATACATGGATATTTAACCGCTATAATTCCATATAACCGAATACTACCTATATTCAATGTAATCATAATGAGTGCATCTCTTGTTTTGTTTTCATAAATTTATTACTGATATTTATTTATTTTCTCCATTTTTATGATGAATGAGTTTTTCATCTCTACTTTTTTTAATTTATTAGGGTATATATTTTACCAAATGCTAATCCGATTGGTTATCTATGTTGTTGTATGTAGGTCATAGTGATGATCATTATTTGGGAAGATGGTGTTATGACAATCAATGAGGAGGAATTGGTTTGGTCGGATGATGAGCATGATGAGAAGATCAACAATATTTTGAAGTTGATATCAGAGGATTTTGAATTCTAGAAAACCATATTTTCTGGAGGAACAACGGAAGATGAGTTGAATAAGATGAGGAGTGAACAGATGGTGATACAAGCCTCGGATCAAGGTATTGACATAGGAAAATCAAATAAGACCTATCTTGACCTACAAGGCAAGTGTGAGCACGAAAATTCAGTTTGAATAACAAGGGAAATGAAAAAAGGATGGGTTATTATTAACCACATGGTTGAAATGGTTAAATAGCTACCTTGGGAGAAGAATCAAGGTGGAAAAGTCATGCCCATGCTGCACACAGTCTTGGCAACCACACCAAACAGCCATGCCCATGCTGCACACAGTCTTGGCAACCACACCAAACAGTCATGCCCATGCTGTCTCCTCTCTTCTCATTGGTTGTTGACAGGCTCCTCCTCTATTCAAACTCATCCACAAGTTTGAATTTGTTTTCTTTTGTGTTCACATTGTAAATCCTCTATAAAAGGGCTGTAAAGACTCAATGTATAATATACTCTTAGGAGATTCTTCTCCATAAGTCTAAGTCATTTCTTATTTTCTCATACTTCTCTTTGAGTTTTCAGATTCAATTCTTCACATTTCTCCTCTATAATCTCAATATTCTTACATGGTATCAGAGCATAAGATCATTCTCTTATCTTTTCTACTCAAATCTCTCGGTTTCTAATCTAAAATTCTGTCAAAAATCTCTCAGTCTTTAGACTAAAAACTCACGGTTTCATTCAACCATAAAAGCTGCTTCCTTTGAGCTCTTCAAAGCCTAACAATGGAGGATACAGTTCAAATTAATTCCAGCCTGAAACCTACGGTGATAGCAGTAGTTCTCAAAGGCTTGAACTACACATTATGGTCAAGAACCATCAAGACAGCCATTTGTGGCAAAGGACTTTGGAATGACATCTTGGAGGATAATACTCCATCTATAGATGATCCAAAGGAGAAGAAGGATGAGGCAACAAGAAAAGAAGAAGCTAGGTGGTTCCAAGAAGATCAATCAGTCCTTGGATTCCTCCAAAATTCATTGGACCCTTCCATTCTTGAAGCTTATTCACATTGTGAAACCGCCAAGTCTCTTTGGGACACTCTCAAGATGTTTCAAACCTCAGCCGTGTGTATGAGGTTAAGAAGGCTCTCAATGATCTACACCAAGAGGATATGGAGGAGGATATGGAGTTCACAAAATTCCTGGGCAAGTTCCAGTCAACATGGTCCGAGCTTGACATGTTGAGACCAAGTTCTATGGATCCAAAGGTGCTTAATGAAAGGAAAGAACAAGACAAGATATTTGGGCTCCTTCTCAACCTAAATCCACCCTTTAAGGATGTGATTAAGTCCATCCTGAGAGAGCCAAAACTCCCTGATTTCGAAGAGGTGTGCTCACGGATTCAAAGGGAGCAAGGCAACATTGGTTTGTTTGGTGGTAAAGGAGAACTAGTCATGGCCAACAAAAGCGTGTTTAATCAAGAGGATAGGAAGAGTGTGATGTGTGAGCATTGTAAGAGGAATGGCCACATCAAGGACAAGTGCTGGATACTTCATCCTCATCTCAAGCCAAACCGGTTCAAGGATTCAAAGGCTAACATCTCTCAAATGGTTGCGACTGAACCGGCAAGTTCATCCAAACAAGGAAGGGAGCTAGCTATGAATGTATCCATGGAGTATGTTAAGAAGAGTGACTTGGAGGATCTCATCAAGGCCTATGCCTCAAAACTCTCCGGTATCACACTCTACTCCCATAAATCGCTTGATAAACCAGATCATAAGTTGGTAATTGATTCAGGTGCTTCTCACCATATGATTAGCAATGCTAGGTTGTTAAAGAACATTGAACCATGTCTAGGACAAGTAACTATAGCTGATGGTAAGGGTATTCCAATTGAAGGACCCGGAAAATTAAGACTATTTGACAAAGAAACTAATGCATTCTTTGTACCTAAATTTAAGTCTAATCTAGTTTCTGTCAAAAAGGCTACTAAAGACCTCAATTGCAATGTTACATTCGGGCCTAACAATGTTTACTTTCAGGATATTAAGAGTGGTAAGATACTTGGAGGTGGTGTAACTCAAGATGAGCTCTATGTTCTTGAAGACCCTCCAAGCAATTTGGATTCCTTAGCTTTCAAATCCTGTGTCTTTGCTAATAAAGATGTCTTATGGCATGCTAGATTAGGATATCCTCATGCTCGTGCTTTAAGCTTAATAATTCCTAATGTCGCTTATGATCACTCAGTTTGTGAGGCTTGTATCCTTGGCAAACATTGTCGTGTTGTTTCCCCTAAATCGTCTACAATTTATGAGCATTGCTTTGATTTAGTACATTCCGATGTTTGGACCTCACCTTACATGTCTAGAGATAGGAATAAATATTTTGTGACCTTTATAGATGAGAAATCGAAATATACATGGGTTACATTACTTCCATATAAAGATAGGGTTTATGAGGCATTTATAAACTTTCATAATTATGTTACTAATCAATTCAATGCCAAGATCAAAGTGTTAAGATTAGATAATGGAGGGGAGTACACAAGTCAAAGATTCAAAGCTCATCTAAACAAACATGGAATACTACATCAAACTAGCTGTCCACACACACCACAACAAAATGTAGTTGCTGAAAGGAAGAACCGACACTTAATGGAAGTAGCAAGATCCATGATGTTTCATACCAATGTTCCTAAAAGTTTTTGGGGAGATGCAGTCTTGGTTGCTTGCTACCTCATCAATCGGATTCCAACCAAAGTCTTGCAAGACATATCCCCATTGAGGTACTCAATAAAACTAAACCTTCCATTGATCATTTACGTGTATTTGGGTGTGTGTGCTTTGTGTATGTTCCAGGTGATCTAAGAAACAAGTTGGAGGCAAAGAGCATCAAGTGTATGTTCCTTGGATATTCGAAAACACATAAGGGTTATAAGTGTTATGATCCAAGCAACAACAGGACGTATGTGTCTAGAGATGTCAAGTTCATAGAAGAACAAAGCTATTATGATCAGAAAGATTGGGAAGGATTGAAGGATCTCTCAAGGTCACCTTTTGATTTGGCTACGAGTTTGAGGTTTCTCTTGAATCATTTGGGAAATGATCTGCCAAAGGATTCAAGACACGAAGAAACAAGAACCTTAAGTAGTTCACAAAATACCCAAGAGAATGAACAAGGGGTGGTAACTCAAGAACCAACTCCAATCCAAGAAGAAGCTATGGCCCAAAATCAAGAACAAGACGACTTGGAAGTGGGTATAAAGGAACCTATTCACCAAATGGAAGAGGAAACGGTTGTAGAGGAGGCTGCACCACCTGTTCAGCATTTAAGGAGGAGTACTAGACTTAGGAACACTAGGGTATTCTACAACAACCAGGCCGTGGCTCATTCCATACAAGCTGTTTGTTCCCTTGACCTCTTGCCATCTAGTCATCAAGCATTCCTTGGAAAGATTGAACAAAATCAGATTCCAAGGACTTATGAAGAAGCTGAGAGCAAGAAAGAATGGTTAGATGCAGTAAGAGATGAGAAGGGAGCTATGGAAAGGAATCATACATGGGATATACAAGAACTTCCAAAGGCAAGAAGGCTGTGAGTTCCAAGTGGGTGTTCACCATCAAGTATAAGAGCAATGGGGACATAGAAAGGTACAAGGCACGTCTAGTTGCCAGAGGTTTCACTCAGACATATGGAGAGGACTATACTGATACATTTGCACCGGTGGCTAAGCTACACACTGTAAGGGTTGTTCTTTCACTAGCTACGAATCAAACTTGGGACTTATGGCAAATGGATGTCAAGAACGCATTCCTACAAGGAGAACTTGAAGAGGAAGTGTATATGACTCCACCACCAGGCCTTGAAGATTTTTTGCAAAGAGGGACAGGTTCTAAGACTTAGGAAGGCAATATATGGGTTGAAGCAGTCACCAAGGGCCTGGTATCACAAATTAAGCTCCACACTTACTGATAATGGGTTTAGGAAATCCCATTCAGATCATACTGTGTTCACTCGTCAAAACTCCAAAGGAATCGTGGCGGTCTTGGTTTATGTGGATGACCTTATCATCACAGGAGATGATAAGGAAGGAATTCAGTCCACAAAGGCCTTCTTAAAAAGATCATTTGACATCAAGGATCTTGGAGAGTTGAAGTACTTCTTGGGTATTGAAGTGTGTCGGTCTCAAGAAGGGCTCTTTCTATCCAAAGAAAGTATGCTCTTGATCTGTTGACAGACACGGGAAAGCTTGGGGCTAAACCGGCCAAAACTCCTCTTGAAGATGGCTACAAGGTCAACGGAAAGGGGGAGAAAACTGATGAGTTATTTAAGGATGTTTCTCAGTATAGGAGACTAGTTGGGAAGCTGATCTACCTCACCCTCACACGACCAGACTTGTGTTTTGCTGTGAATCAAGTAAGTCAACATATGCAAAAGCCTACTGTATATCATTGAGCATGGTAGAAAGGATCCTTAGATACATCAAAGGATCTCCTGGTCAAGGTATATGGATGGGCAAGAATGGGAACACTGAGATTGTCGGGTATTGTGATGCGGATTGGGCTGGTGATAGGGTGGATAGAAAATCAACCACTGGGTATTGCACCTTCGTTGGTGGGAACTTAGTCACTTGGAAGACTAAGAAGCAGAAGGTGGTATCATGTTCTAGTGCTAAAGCAGAATATAGGGCTATGAGGAAGCTGACAAATGAAGTAACTTGGCTCAAAGCACTCTTGAAAGATTTCGGTATTGCACAACCAGGGCCAATTACCTTCCATTGTGATAATCAGGCAGCCATTCACATAGCCTCAAACTCAGTGTTTCACGAGAGGACCAAGCACATAGAGATCGACTGCCATAAGGTTAGGGAGAAAGTTCAAGATGGAACCATTCTGCCATGTTATACAAGGAGTGAAGACCAACTATCTGACATCTTCACAAAGGCAGCAAGTCTCAAAGTTTGCAAGAACATCTTTAGCAAACTTGGGCTTGTTGATTTATCACACCCATGATCAAAGGTCTCCTAATCCAAGAGCAACACATTCTTTTTCCCTTATTAAGGTTTTGTCCCAAGTGGTTTTCCATAATAAGGTTTTTAATGAGGTGTGGCCTTGGGTTCCCAAGCTTCAGACTTTAGGGTGATTCCAAAGTCTTTAGCTTGAGGGGGAGTATTGACATAGGAAAATCAAATAAGACCTATCTTGACCTACAAGGCAAGTGTGAGCATGAAAATTCAGTTTGAATAACAAGGGAAATGAAAAAGGATGGGTTATTATTAACCACATGGTTGAAATGGTTAAATAGCTACCTTGGGAGAAGAATCAAGGTGGAAAAGTCATGCCCATGCTGCACACAGTCTTGGCATCCACACCAAACAGTCATGCCCATGCTGCACACAGTCTTGGCAACCACACCAAACAGTCATGCCCATGCTGTCTCCTCTCTTCTCATTGGTTGTTGACAGGCTCCTCCTCTATTCCAACTCATCCACAAGTTTGAATTCGTTTTCTTTTGTGTTCACATTGTAAATCCTCTATAAAAGGGCTGTAAAGACTCAATGTATATAATACTCTTAGGAGATTCTTCTCCATAAGTCTAAGTCATTTCTCATACTTCTCTTTGAGTTTTCAGATTCAATTCTTCACATTTCTCCTCTATAATCTCAATATTCTTACAGCTTTGTCGTCTCTATTTTGGTCTCAAAATTTATCAAAATATAGAAAATTGGACTAGCTTAACGTGTGCATAGGATTCGTGTCATTCGGAGCTCTTAACCAAAAGTTACGGACGATTTGGTGCACACTTGTCAAGTTGATCGACCAGTTAAAGTGATCATTCTAAACTCATCATTGGTGCTCATTGAGTAAAGGGTTATCAATGAAGCATAAAGCAAGACAGCGAGTAGTTTGCGTCTCTATTTCTATCTCAAATTTTGTCACAATATAGAAAATTGAGCTAGCTTACGTGGGCATTGGATTTGTGTCATTCTGAGCTCTAAATCAAAAATAATGGACAATTTAGTGCGGACATGTCAAGTTGATCGGCCAGTTAAAGTGATCATTCTAAACCGAACATTGGTGCTCATTGATTAAAGGCTTATAAATGAAGAATAATGCATGGCATCACGCAGTTTGGGTTTTATTGGATTAGTTGCACGCTTTATCGTATCTAGTTCTGTTTCAAATTGTGTCACAATTAATATAGAAAATTGAACTAGCTTAATGTGTTCATTGGATTCGTGTCATTCTGAGCTATAAATCAAAAGTTATGGATGATATTGTTAGTTGATCGTCCAGTTAAAATGCTCATTCCAAACTGATGGTGCTCATTGAGTAAAACCTTATAAATGAAGCATAACGCATGGCATCAAGTAGTTTAGATAAATTGGATTACTTGTACGCTTTGCCGTCTCAATTTTTATCTCAAATTTAGTCACAATATGGAAAATTGAGCTAGCTTATCGTGTGCATTGGATTCGTGTCATTTTGTGCTCCAAATAAAAAAATTACGGACGATTTAGTGTGTACATGTCAAGTTGATCGGACAGTTACAATGATCATTCTAAACTAATCATTGGTGCTCATTGACTAAAGGCTTATAAATGAAGCATAATGCATGGTATCACGCAGTTTGGGTTATATTGGATTACTTGGACGCTTTTTCGTTTCTAGTTCTGTTTCAAATTTGGTCACAATATAGAAAATTGAACTAGCTTAATGTGGGCATTAGATTCGTGTCATTTTGAGCTATAAATCAAAAGTTATGGACGATATATTGCCAGAATATCAAGTTTATCGGCCAGTTAAAATGATCACTCTAAACTGATCACTGGTGCTCATTGAGTAAAAGGTTATAAATGAAGCATAAAGCAAGGCAGCAAGAAGTTTGGATAGATTGTATTACTTGGACGCTTTGTCGTATCTATTTGTGTCTCAAATTTTGTCACAATATCGAAAATATAGCTAGCTTAATGTGGGCATTGGATTCCTGTCATTCTGAGCTCTAAATCAAAAATTGACGGACGATTTAGTGCGGACATGTCAAGTTGATCGGCCAGGTACAATGATCATTCTAAACTGATCATTAGTGCTCATTGAGTAAAGGCTTATAAATGAAGCATAGTGCATGGCATCACACAGTTTTGGTTTTATTGGATTACTTGCACGCTTTGTTGTACTAGTTCTTTTTCAAATTGTGCCACAATATAGAAAATTGAGCTACTTTAACGTGGGTATTGGATTCATGTTATTCTGAGCTATAAATCAAAAGTTATGGAAGATTTAGTGTGGACATGTCATGTTGATCGGCTAGTTAATGTGTTCACTATATCGTCCATAACTTTTGGTTTTATAGCTTAAAACGACGCGAATCCAATACCTATGTTAAGCTAGCTCAATTTTCTACATGGTAACAAAATTTGAGATAGAAATTGATACGAAAATAAGTCCAAGTAATCCAAACTATCCAAAACAGTGTGATGCAATGTATTATGATTCATTTGTAACCTTTTACTCAATGTGCACCAATGATTAGTTAAGAATGATCACTTTAACTGGCCGATCAAATTGACACATCCAAACTAAATCATCTGTAACTTTTGATTTAGAGCTCAAAATGACACGAGTCCAATGCCCTCGTTAAACTAGCTCAATTTTCTATATTTTGACAAAATTTGAGATAGAAATAGAGACAAAAAAGCATCTAAGCAATACAATCTATCCCAAAATGCGTGATGCCATGCTTTATGCTTCACTTATAAGCCTTACGTAATGAGCACCAATGATCAGCTTAGAATGATCATTTTAACTGGCCGATCAACTTGGCATGTTTGCACTAAATCGTCCATAACTTTTGATTTATCGCTCAGAATGACAGGAATCCAATACCCACATTAAGCTAATTCAATTTTCTATTTTGTTACAAATTTTGAGATAGAACTAGATACAACAAAGCGTCCAAGTAATCCAATCTATCCCAAACTATGTGATGCCATGCCTTATGCTTCATTTATAAGCCTTTACTTAGTGAGCACCAATGATCAGTTTAGAATAATTACTTTAACTAGCCGATCAATTTGACATGTCCACACTAAATCGTTCGTAACTTTTGATTTAGAGTTCAGGATGTCATGAATCCAATGTACACGTTAAGCTAGCTCAATTTTCTATATTTTGACAAAATTTGAGACAGAAATAGATACGACAAATCATCCAAGTAGTCCAATCCATTCCAAACTACGTGATGCCATGTATAATTCTGCATTTATAAGCTTTTACTCTCAATTTTCTATATTTTGACAAAATTTGACACAGAAATAGATACGAAAAATCATCCAAGTAGTCCAATCCATTCCAAACTACGTGATGCCATGTATAATTCTGCATTTATAAGCTTTTACTCAATGAGTACCAATAATCAGTTTAGAATGATCACTTTAACAGGCCAATCAACTTGACATGTCCACACTAAATCGTCCATAACTTTTGATTTAGAGCTCAGAATGACACGAATCCAGTGTCCACGTTAAGCTAGTTCAATTTTCTATATTGTGACAAAATTTGAGATAGAATTAGATTCAACTAAGCGTACAAGTAATCCAATCTATCCCAAACTGCGTGATGCCCTGCATTATTATTCATTCATAAGCTTTCACTCAATGAGCACCAATGATCAGTTTAGAATGATGATTTAACTGGCTGATCAACTTGTCATGTTTGCAATAAATCGTCCATAACTTTTGATTTATAACTTAGAATAGCACGAATCCAATGCCTACGTTAAGCTAGCTGAATTTTCTATATGCTAACAAAATTTTGAGACATCAATTGATACAAAAATGAGTTCAAGTAATCCAGTATATTCAAAATAATGTGATGCAATGTATTATGATTCATTTGGAACCTTTTACTAAATGTACACCAATGATCAGTTTAGAATTATCACATTAACTGGACAATCAAATATACATATCCAAACTAAATCGTCTGTAACTTTTGATTTAGAGCTCAAAATAAAAAAAAACATCCAAGAAATCCAATCTATCCGAAAATGCGAGTGTTTGCACTAAGTCGTCCATAACTTTTGGTTTATAGCTCCGAATGACACGAATCCAATACCAGCATTAAGATAATTTAATTTTTTATTTTGTTATAAAATTTGAGACAAAACTAAATACAACAAAGCGTCCAAGTAATCCAATCTATCCACAACGGCGTGATGCCATGCCTTATGCTTCATTTACAAGCCTTTACGTACTTAGTGAGCACAAATGATCAGTTTTGAATGATCATTTTAACTGGCCGATAAACTTGAAATGTCTGCACTAAATCGTCCATAACTTTTGATTTATAGCTCAGAATGACACGAATCCAATACCCACATTAAGCTAGTTCAATTTTCTATACTGTGACAAAATTTGAGACAAAACTAAATAGAACAAAGCGTCCAAGTAATCCAATCTATCCCAAACTCCGTGATACCATGCCTTATGCTTCATTCATAAGCCTTTACTTAGTGAGCACCAATGGTCAGTTTAGAATGACCATTTTAATTGGCTGATAAACTTGACATATCCGTACTAAATCGTCCGTAACTTTTGATTTAGAGCTACAATGCCCACGTTAAGCTACCTCAATTTTCTATAATATTAAAAAAATTTGAGACAAAACTAGATACGACAAAGTGTCCAAGTAATCTAATCCATCCCAGACTGCGTGATGCCATTCATTATTTTTCATTTATAAGGTTTTATTGGTTTAGAATGATCATTTTAACTCGCTTATCAACTTTTCATCTCTGCACTAAATCATCCATAACTTTTGATTTATAGCTCATAATGACGCGAATCCAATACCTATGTTAAGCTAGCTCAATTTTCTTTATGGTAACAAAATTTAAGACAGAAATTGATACGAAAATGAGTCCAAGTAATCCAATCTACCCAACTGTGTGATTCAATGTATTATGATTCATATCCTTTTACTCAATGAGCACCAATTATCAGTTTAGAATGATCACTTTAACTGGCCGATCAAATTGAGATATCCAAACTAAATCTTCTGTAACTTTTGCTTTAGAGCTCAAAATAACATGAATGAAATGCCCTCATTACGCTACCTCGATTTTCTATATTTTGACAAAATTTGAGATAGAAATAGAGACGAAAAAGCATCCAAGCAATCTAATCTATCCCAAAATATGTGATGTCATGCTTTATGCTTCATTTATAAGTCTTTAGAGAATGAGCAACAATGATCATCTTAGAATGATCATTTTAACCGGCCGATCAACTTGAAATGTTTGCACTAAATCGTCCATAACTTTTGATTGATAGCTCATAATGACATGAATCCAAAACCTACATTAAGCTAATTCAATTTTCTTTATTGTTACAAAAATTTGAGACATAACTAGATTCAAAAAAGCGTCCAAGTAATCCAATCTATCCCAAACTCCATGATGCCATGCCTTATGCTTCATTTCTAAGCCTTTACTTAGTGAGCACCAATGATCAGCTTAGAATGATCACTTTAACTTGCCAATCAACTTGACATGTCCATACTATATCGTCCATAACTTTTGATTTAGAGCTCAGAATGACACGAATCCAATGACCATGTTTAGCTAGCTCAATTTTCTATATCGTACCAAAATTTGATACAGAAATAGATACGACAAAGCGTCCAAGTAATCCAATCAATCCAAAACTATGTAAGATGACGTGCATTATGCTTCATTTATAAGCCTTTACTTTATGAGCACCAATGATCAGTTAGGAATAATCATATTAACTGGCAGATCAACTTGACTTATCCGCACTAAATCGTCTGTAACTTTTGCTTTTGAGCTCAGAATGACACGAATTCAATGACTCATTAAACTAGATAAATTTTTATGTTTTAACAATATTTCAGACAGAAATATAGACGGAAAAGCGTCCAAGTAATCCAATCTATCCAAAACTATGTGATGCCATGCATTATGCT
>JAEVFF010000779.1:37458-91064 GCA_018901945.1 Pugionium dolabratum | reverse complement strand
AAAAATTTGAGACAGAAATAGACACGATAAAACATCCAAGTAATCCAATCTATCCAAAAATTTGTGATGCCATGCATTATGCTTCATTTATAACTAGCCGATCAACTTGACACATATCCGCACTAATCTTCTGTAACTTTTGATTTAGAGATCAGAATGACACGTATCCAATGCCTATGTTAATCTAGCTCAGTTTTCTATATTTTGACAAAATTTGAGACAAAACTAGACACGACAAAGCGTACAAGTAATCCAATCTATCCAAGCTCCTTGATGTCATGCATATGCTTCATTTATAAGCCTTTACTTAATGAGCACCAATTATCAGTTTAGAATGTTCACTTTAACTGGCCAATCAACTTTACATGTCCATAGTCTGTAACTTTTGATTTAGAGCTCAGAATGACACGAATCCAATGCCCACGTTAAGCTAGCTCAATTTTCTATATTGTGACAAAATTTGAAACAGACATAGTTACGAAAAAGCGTCCAAGTAATCTAATCAATCCATAACTCTGTGATGTCATGCATTCTGCTTAATTTATAAGCCTTTACTCATTGAGCACTAATGATCAGTTTATAATGATCACTTTAACTGGCCGATCAACTTGACATGTATGCACTAAATCATCTATAACTTTTCATTTAGAGCTAATAATGACCAAATCCAATGCCCACGTTAAGCAAGCTCAATATCTATATTGTGGCAAAATTTGAGACAGAAATAGATACGACAAAGCGTCCAAGTCATCCAATCCATCCGAAACTGTGTGATGTCATGCATTATTTTTCATTTATAAGCTTTTACTCAATGCACACCAATGATAAGTTTAGAATGATCATTTGAACTGGCCGATCAACTTGTCATTTCTACACTAAATCGTCCATAACTTTTTCTTTATAGCTTAGAATGACACGAATTCAATGCCCACATTAAACTAGATCAATTTTCTATATTGTGACAAAATTTGAGACATAACTAGATACGAAAAAGCATCCAAGTAATCCAATCTCTTCCTACCTGCGTGATGCCATGCCTTATGCTTCATTTATAAGCCTTTACTCAATGAGCACCAATGATCAGTTTAGAATGATCACTTTAACTTGCCGATCAACTTAACATGTCCACACTAAATCGCCTATAACTTTTAATTTAGAGCTCCGAATGACACGAATCCAATGCCCACGTTAAACTAGCTCAATTTTCTATGTTTTGAAAACTTTTAAGACAAATATAGAGACAGCAAAGCATCCAAGTAATCCATTCTATCCAAACTGCATGATGACATGCATTATGCTTCATTTATAAGCCTTTACTTAATGTGCACCAATGATCAGTTTAGAATGATCATATCAACTGGCCAATCAACTTGACATGTCCGCACTAAATCATCTGTAACTTTTGATTTGTAGCTCAGAATGACACGAATCCAATGCCCACATTAAGATAGCTCAATTTTCTATATTTGGACAATATTTCAGAGAGAAATAGAGACGACAAAGTGTCCAAGTAATCCAATCTATCCCAACTGTTTAATGCCATGCAATATGATTCATTTATAAGACTTAGGTTAATCAGCACCAATGATCAGTTTATAATGATCACTTTAACTGGCCACTCAATTTTATACGTCCGCACTAAATCGTTCCTAACTTTCGATTTAGAGCTCCGAATGACACGAATCTAATTCCCACGTGAATCAAGCTCAATTTTCTATATTATAACAAAATTTGAGAAAAAAATAGATACGACGAAGCGTCCAAGTAATCCAATCTATCCAAAAATGTGTAATGCCATGCATTATGCTTCAATTATAAGGCTTTACTCATTGAGCACTAATGATCAGTTTAGAATGATCACTTTAACTGGCCGATCAATTTGACATGTCCGCACTAAATCGTGCGTAACTTTTGATTTAGAGCTCAGAATGATACTAATCCAATGCACATGTTAAGCAAGCTCAAATTCTATATTGTGACAAAATTTGAGACAGAAATAGATACGACAAAGTGTCCAAGTAATCCAATCCATCCCAAACTGGGTGATGCCATGCATTATTTTGCATTTATAAGCTTTTACTAAATGAGCACAAATTATAAGTTTAGAATGATCATTTTAACTGTCCGATCAACTTGTCATGTCTGCACTAAATCATCTATAATTTTTGATTTATAGCTTAGAATGACACGAATACAATGCCCACATTAAGCTAGTCAATTTTCTATATTGTGACAAAATTTGAAATAGAACTAGATACGACAAAGCGTCCGAGTAATCCAATCTATCCCAAAATGCATGATGCCATGCCTTATGCTTCATTTATAAGCCTTTACTCAATGAGCACCAATGATTAGTTTAGAATGATCACTTTAACTGGCCGATCAACTTGACATGTCCGTACTAAATCGTCCGTAACATTTGATTTAGTGCTCAGAATGACACGAATCCAATGCACATGTTAAGCTACCTCAATTTTCTATATTGTAACAAATTTTGAAACCGAAACAGATACCACAAAGCGTCCAAGTAATCCAATCTATCCAAACTTTTGTTATGCCATGCATTATGCCTCTTTTATAAGCCTTTACTCAATGAGTACCAATGATCAGTTTAGAATAATCACTTTAACTGGCCGATCAACTTGACATGTCCGCACTAAATCGTCTCTAGATTTTGATTTAGAGTTCATAATGACACGAATCCAATGCCCTCGTTAAGCTAGCTCAATTTTCTATTTTTGACAAAGTTTGAGGCAAAAGATTCGACAAAGTGTCCAAGTAATCCAATCAATCCCGAACTGCGTGATGCCATGTATTATTTTTCATTTATAAAGCTTTTACTCAATGAGCACCACTGATCAGTTTAAAATGAACATTTTAACTCGTCGATGACTTTGTCATGTATGCACTAAATCATCCATAACTTTTTATTTATAGCTCAGAATGACACGAATCCAATGCGCACATTAATCTAGTTCAATTTTCTATATTGTGACAAAATTTGAGTCTGAAATAGAGACGACAAAGCGTCCAGGTAATCCAATCAATACCAAACTGCGTGATGCCATTCTTTATGCGTCATTTATAAGCCTTTACTTAATGAGCACCAATGATAGGTTTAGAATGATGAATTTAACTGGCCGATCAAGTTGATGTGTCCGCATTAAATCGCCGTTATTTTTGATTTAGAGCTTGGAATGACACGAATCCAATGCCTACGTTAAGCTAGCTCAGTTTTCCATATTTTGAAAAACTTTGAGATAGAAATAGAGACGACAAAGCGTCCAAGTAGTCCAATCTATCCAAACTACTTGATGCCATGGATTATGATTCATTTATAAGCCTTTACTTAATGAGCACCAATGATCAGTTTAGAATGATCACCTTAACTGGCCACTCAACTTGACATATCCCTACTAAATCGTCCGTAACGTTTGATTAAGAGATCAGAATGACACGAATACAATGTCCACGTTAAGCTAGCTCAATTTTCTATATTGTAGTAGAGTTTGAGACATAAATAGAGACGAATCGTCCAAGTAATCCAATCTATACAAAAATGACTGATGCCATGCTTTATACTTCATTTATAAGCGTTTACTTAATCATCACCAATGATCAGTTTAGAGTGATCACTTTAACTGGCCACTCAACTTGACATGTCCGCACTAAATTGTTTGTAACTTTTGATTTAGAGCTTGGAATGACACGAATCCAATGCCCACATTAATGTAGCTCAATTTTCTATATTTTAAGAAAATTTGAGACAGAAATAGACACGACAAAGCATCCAAGTAATCCAATCTATTCAAAACTATGTGATGTTATGCATTATGCTTCATTTATAAGTCTTTACTCAATGAGCACCAATGATCAGTTTAGAATAATCATATTAACTGGCCGAACAACTTGACATATCCATACTAAATCGTCAGTGACTTTTGATTTTGATCTCAAAATGACACCGAGTTCAGTGTCCAAGTAAAAGCTAGATAAATTTTCTATATTTTGAAAAAATTAGAGACAGAAGTAGAGACGGCAAGGCGTCCAAGTAATGACATCTATCAAAAACTAAGTGATGACATGCCTTAGGCTTCATTTATAAGCTTTTACTTAATGAGCAGCAATGATCATTTTAGAATGATCATTTTAACTAACCGATCAACTTGGCATGTCCGCACCAAATCCTCTATAACTTTTGATTTAGAGCTCAGAATGACATGAATCAAGTGTCCACGTTAAGCTAGCTCAATATTCCATGGTTTGACAAAATTTGAAACAGAAATAGAGACGACAAAGCGTCCAAGTAATCCAATCTATCCAAAACTGTGTGATGCCATGCATTATGCTTCATTTATAAGCCTTTACTTAATGAGCACCAATAATGAGTTTAGAATGATCACTTTAAATGGCCAATCAACTTGACATGTACGCAATAAATCGTAAGCAACTTTGGATTTAGAGCTCAGAATGACACGAATCCAATTCCCACGTTAACTAGCTTAATTTTCTATATTATAACAAAATTTGAGACAGAAATAAACACGAGAAAGCTTCCAAGTAATCTAATCTAGCTAAAACTATGTGAAGCCAGACATTATGTTTCATTTATAAGCCTTTACTTAATGAGCAGCAATGATCAGTTTAGAATATTCATATTAACTGGCCAATAACCTTGACATGTACGCACTAAATCATTTATAACTTTTGATTTAGAGCTCAGAATGACACGAATCCAATGCCCACGTTAAGCTAGCTCAACATTCTATGATTTGACAAAATTTGAGACAGAAATAGACACGACAAAGCGTCCAAGTAATCCAATCTATCCCAAACTACGTGATGCCATGTTGTATGCTTAATTTATAAGCCTTTACTTAATGAGCACAAATGATCAGTTTAGAATGATAACTTTAATTGGCCGATGAACTTGACATGTCCGCACTAAATCGCCCGTAACTTTTTTTTATTTAGATCTTAGAATGACATGAATCCAATGCCATGTTAAGCTAGCTCAATTTTCTATATTGTGACAAAATTTGAGACAGAAATAGATACACCAAAGCGTCCAAGTAATACATTCCTTCCCAAACTGCGTGATGTCATGCATTATTCTTCATTCATAAGCTTTTACTCAATGACTACAAATGATCAGTTTAGAATGATCATTTTAACAGGCCGATCAACTTGACATGTCTCACCAAATCGTCCATCGCTTTTGATTTATAGCTCCGAATGACACGAATCCAATACCCATATTATGTTAGTTCAATTTTCTATATTGTAACAAAATTTGAAACAGAACTAGATACAAAAAGGCATCCAAGTAATCCAATACATCCCAAACTGCATGATGGCATACATTATGCTTCATTGATAATCTTTTACTCAATGAGCACCAATGATCAGTTTTGAATGATCACTTTAACTGGCCAATCAACTTGACATATCCACACTAAAACGTCTGTAACGTTTGATTTAGAGCTCCGAATGACACGAATCCAATGCCCACATTAAGCTAGTTCAATTTTTTCTATTTTGACAAAATTTAAGACAGAAATAGAGATGAAAAAGCATCCAAGTAAACTAATCTATCCCAAAATGCATGATGTCATGCTTTATGCTTCATTTATAGGCCTTTACTTAATGACCACCAATGATCAGTATAGTATTATCATTTTAATTGGCCAATCAATTTGACATGTCCACTCTAAATCATCCGTAACTTTAGATTTAGAGTTCAGAATGACATGAATCCAACACCCACGTTAAGCTAAATAAATTTTCTATATTTTTACCAAATTTGAGATAGAAATAGAGACAACAAAGCGTCCAAGAAATCCAATCTATCACAAACTTCGTGATGACATGCCTTAGGCTTCATTTAGAAGCCTTTACGTAATGAGCATCAATGAACAGTATAGAATGATCACTTTAACTGGCCAATCAACTTGATATATCCGCACTAAATCATCCCATATTTATTATTTAAAGTTTAGAATGACACAAATCCAATGCCCACGTTTATGGTTTGACTAAATTTGAGATAGAAATAGAGACGACAAATTGTCCAAGTAATCAAATCTATCCAAAACTGTCTGATGCAATGCACTATGTTTCATTTATAAGCCTTTACTTAGTGAGCACCAATGATGAGTTTAGAATGATCAATTTAACTGGCCAATCAACTTGACATGTTTGCACTAAATCTTATGCAACTTTTGATTTAGAGCTTAGAATGACACGAATCTAATGCCCACGTTAAACTAGCTCAATTTTCTATATTGTAACCAAATTTGAGACAAAAATAGACACGTCAAAGCTTCGAAGTAATCCAATCTATCCAAAACTGTGTGATGCCATGCATTATGTTTCATTTATAAGCCTTTAGACAATGAGCAGCAATGATCAGTTTAGAATAATCAATTTAACTGGCCGATCAACTTGACAGGTCCGCATTAAATCGTCCGTAACATTTGATTATGAGCTCAGAATGACACGATTCCAATTCACACGATAAGCTAGAAAAATATTCTATATTTTGACAAAATTTGAGACAGAAGAAGAAACGACAAAGCGTCCAAGTAATCTAATCTATCACAAACTGTGTGATGCCATGCCTTAGGCTTCATTTATAAGCTTTTACTTAATGAGCACCAATGATCATTTTAGAATGATCATTTTAAGTGCCCGATCAACTTGGCATGTCCACACTAAATCCTCTATAACTATTGATTTAGAGCTCAGAACGATATGAATCAAATGTCCACATTAACCTAGCTCAATTTTCTATGGTTTGACAAAAATTTGAGACAGAAATAGAGACCACAAAGCGTCCAACTAATCTAATCTATCCAAAACTGTGTGATGTCATGCATTATGCTTCATTTATAAGCCTTTACTTAATGAGCACCAATGATCAGTTTAGAATGGTCATTTTAACTGGCCGATCAACTTTTCATGTCTTCACTATATCGTCCATAACTTTTGGTTTTATAGCTTAAAACGACGTGAATCCAATGCCTATGTTAAGCTAGCTCAAATTTCTACATGGTAACAAAATTTGAGATAGAAATTGATACGAAAATAAGTCCAAGTAATCCAAACTATCCAAAACAGTGTGATGCAATGTATTATGATTCATTTGTAACCTTTTACTCAATGTGCACCAATGATTAGTTAAGAATGATCACTTTAACTGGCCGATCAAATTGACACATCCAAACTAAATTGTCTGTAACTTTTGATTTAGAGCTCAAAATGACACGAGTCCAATGCCCTCGTTAAACTAGCTCAATTTTCTATATTTTGACAAAATTTGAGATAGAAATAGAGACAAAAAAGCATCTAAGCAATACAATCTATCCCAAAATGCGTGATGCCATGCTTTATGCTTCACTTATAAGCCTTACGTAATGAGCACCAATGATCAGCTTAGAATGATCATTTTAACTGGCCGATCAACTTGGCATGTTTGCACTAAATCGTCCATAACTTTTGATTTATCGCTCAGAATGACAGGAATCCAATACCCACATTAAGCTAATTCAATTTTCTATTTTGCTACAAATTTTGAGATAGAACTAGATACAACAAAGCGTCCAAGTAATCCAATCTATCCCAAACTATGTGATGCCATGCCTTATGCTTCATTTATAAGCCTTTACTTAGTGAGCACCAATGATCAGTTTAGAATAATTACTTTAACTAGCCGATCAATTTGACATGTCCACACTAAATCGTTCGTAACTTTTGATTTAGAGTTCAGGATGTCATGAATCCAATGTACACGTTAAGCTAGCTCAATTTTCTATATTTTGACAAAATTTGAGACAGAAATAGATACGACAAATCATCCAAGTAGTCCAATCCATTCCAAACTACGTGATGCCATGTATAATTCTGCATTTATAAGCTTTTACTCTCAATTTTCTATATTTTGACAAAATTTGACACAGAAATAGATACGAAAAATCATCCAAGTAGTCCAATCCATTCCAAACTACGTGATGCCATGTATAATTCTGCATTTATAAGCTTTTACTCAATGAGTACCAATAATCAGTTTAGAATGATCACTTTAACAGGCCAATCAACTTGACATGTCCACACTAAATCGTCCATAACTTTTGATTTAGAGCTCAGAATGACACGAATCCAGTGTCCACGTTAAGCTAGTTCAATTTTCTATATTGTGACAAAATTTGAGATAGAATTAGATTCAACTAAGCGTACAAGTAATCCAATCTATCCCAAACTGCGTGATGCCCTGCATTATTATTCATTCATAAGCTTTCACTCAATGAGCACCAATGATCAGTTTAGAATGATGATTTAACTGGCTGATCAACTTGTCATGTTTGCAATAAATCGTCCATAACTTTTGATTTATAACTTAGAATAGCACGAATCCAATGCCTACGTTAAGCTAGCTGAATTTTCTATATGCTAACAAAATTTTGAGACATCAATTGATACAAAAATGAGTTCAAGTAATCCAGTATATTCAAAATAATGTGATGCAATGTATTATGATTCATTTGGAACCTTTTACTAAATGTACACCAATGATCAGTTTAGAATTATCACATTAACTGGACAATCAAATATACATATCCAAACTAAATCGTCTGTAACTTTTGATTTAGAGCTCAAAATAAAAAAACATCCAAGAAATCCAATCTATCCGAAAATGCGAGTGTTTGCACTAAGTCGTCCATAACTTTTGGTTTATAGCTCCGAATGACACGAATCCAATACCAGCATTAAGATAATTTAATTTTTTATTTTGTTATAAAATTTGAGACAAAACTAAATACAACAAAGCGTCCAAGTAATCCAATCTATCCACAATGGCGTGATGCCATGCCTTATGCTTCATTTACAAGCCTTTACGTACTTAGTGAGCACAAATGATCAGTTTTGAATGATCATTTTAACTGGCCGATAAACTTGAAATGTCTGCACTAAATCGTCCATAACTTTTGATTTATAGCTCAGAATGACACGAATCCAATACCCACATTAAGCTAGTTCAATTTTCTATACTGTGACAAAATTTGAGACAAAACTAAATACAACAGAGCGTCCAAGTAATCCAATCTATCCCAAACTCCGTGATACCATGCCTTATGCTTCATTCATAAGCCATTACTTAGTGAGCACCAATGGTCAGTTTAGAATGACCATTTTAATTGGCTGATCAACTTGACATATCCGTACTAAATCGTCCGTAACTTTTGATTTAGAGCTTAAAATGACACGAATCCAATGCCCACGTTAAGCTACCTCAATTTTCTATAATATTAAAAAAATTTGAGACAAAACTAGATACGACAAAGTGTCCAAGTAATCTAATCCATCCCAGACTGCGTGATGCCATTCATTATTTTTCATTTATAAGGTTTTATTGGTTTAGAATGATCATTTTAACTCGCTTATCAACTTTTCATCTCTGCACTAAATCATCCATAACTTTTGATTTATAGCTCATAATGACGCGAATCCAATACCTATGTTAAGCTAGCTCAATTTTCTTTATGGTAACAAAATTTAAGACAGAAATTGATACGAAAATGAGTCCAAGTAATCCAATCTACCCAACTGTGTGATTCAATGTATTATGAGTCATATCCTTTTACTCAATGAGCACCAATTATCAGTTTAGAATGATCACTTTAACTGGCCGATCAAATTGAGATATCCAAACTAAATCTTCTGTAACTTTTGCTTTAGAGCTCAAAATAACATGAATGAAATGCCCTCGTTACGCTACCTCGATTTTCTATATTTTGACAAAATTTGAGATAGAAATAGAGACAAAAAAGCATCCAAGCAATCTAATCTATCCCAAAATATGTGATGTCATGCTTTATGCTTCATTTATAAGTCTTTAGAGAATGAGCAACAATGATCATCTTAGAATGATCATTTTAACCGGCCGATCAACTTGAAATGTTTGCACTAAATCGTCCATAACTTTTGATTGATAGCTCATAATGACATGAATCCAAAACCTACATTAAGCTAATTCAATTTTCTTTATTGTTACAAAAATTTGAGACATAACTAGATTCAAAAAAGCGTCCAAGTAATCCAATCTATCCCAAACTCCATGATGCCATGCCTTATGCTTCATTTCTAAGCCTTTACTTAGTGAGCACCAATGATCAGCTTAGAATGGTCACTTTAACTTGCCAATCAACTTGACATGTCCATACTATATCGTCCATAACTTTTGATTTAGAGCTCAGAATGACACGAATCCAATGACCATGTTTAGCTAGCTCAATTTTCTATATCGTACCAAAATTTGATACAGAAATAGATACGACAAAGCGTCCAAGTAATCCAATCAATCCAAAACTATGTAAGATGGCGTGCATTATGCTTCATTTATAAGCCTTTACTTTATGAGCACCAATGATCAGTTAGGAATAATCATATTAACTGGCAGATCAACTTGACTTATCCGCACTAAATCGTCTGTAACTTTTGCTTTTGAGCTCAGAATGACACGAATTCAATGACTCATTAAACTAGATAAATTTTTATGTTTTAACAATATTTCAGACAGAAATATAGACGGAAAAGCGTCCAAGTAATCCAATCTATCCAAAACTATGTGATGCCATGCATTATGCTTGATTACTCAATGAACACCAATTATCAGTTTAGAAAAATCATATTAATTGGCCTATCAACTTGACATGTGCACACTAAATCATCTGTAACTTTTGATTTTGAGCTCAGAATGACATGAATCCAATGCCCACATTAAGCTAGATAAATTTTCTGTATATTAACAAAATTGAAACAAAAATAGAGACGACAAAGCGTCCAAGTAATCCAAACTATCCAAAATGTGTGATGCCATGCATTATGCTTCATTTATAAGCTTTTACTTAATGAGCACCAATGATTAGTTTATAATGATCACTTTAATTGTCCAATCAACTTGACATGTCCGCACTAAATCGTTTGTAACTTTTGATTTAGAGCTCAGAATGACACGAATCCAATACCCACGTTAAGCTAGCTCAAATTTTCTATATTTTGACACTGAAATAGTGACAACAAGGCTTCCAAGTAATCCAATCAATCCAAACTGCTTGATGCCATGCATTATGCTTCATTTATAAGCCTTTATTTAATGAGAACCAATGATCAGTTTAGAATGATTACTTTAACTTCCCGATCAACCTTACATGTATGAACTAAATCATCCGTAACTTTTGATTTAGAGCTTATAATGACAAGAATCCAATGCCCACGTTAAGCAAGCTCAATTTCTATATTGTGACAAAATTTGAGACCGAAATAGGTACGACAAAGCATCCAAGTAATCCAATCCATCCCAAACCGCGTCATGCCAAGCATTATTTTGCATTTGTGACAAAATTTGAGAGAGAAGTAGATACAACAAAGCGTCCAAGTAATCAAATCTATCCCAAACTCATGATGTCATGCCTTATGCTTCATTTATAAGTCTTTACTCAATGAGCACCAATGATCAGTTTATAATGACCACTTTAATTGGCCAATCAACTCTACATTTCCGTACTAAATCGTCCATAACTTTTGATTTATCGCTCAGAATGACACAAATCCAATGCCCACGTTAAGCTAGCTCAATTTTCTATATTGTAACAAAAATTGAAACGGAAATAGATACGACAAAGCGTCCAAGTAATCCAATTTATCCAAAACTGTGTGATGCCATGCGTTATGCTTCATCTATAAGCCTTCACTCAATGAGCACCAATGATCAGTTTAGAATAATCACTTTAACTGCCCGATCAACTTGACATGTCCGCACTAAATCATCTGTACCTTTTGATTTAGAGCTCCGAATGACACGAATCAACTGCCCATGTTAAGTTAGCTCAATTTTCTATATTTATGACAAAGTTTGAGACAAAAATAGATACGACAAAGCATCCAATTAATCCAATCAATCTCAAACTACGTGATGCCATAAATTATTTTTCATTTCTAAGCTTTTACTCAATGAGCACCAATGATCAGTTTATAATGAACAGTTTAACTGGCCGATGACTTTGTCATGTCTGCAATAAATCGTCCATGACTTTTGATATATAGCTCAAAATGACACGAATCTAATGTCCACATTAAGCTAGTTAAATTTTCTATATTGTGACAAAATTTGAGACAGAACTAGATACGACAAAGCGTCCTAGTAATCCAATCTATCCAAAACTCTGTGATGTCATGCATTATGCTTCATTAATAAGACTTTACTCAATGAGCACCAATGATCAGTTTAGAATGATCACTTTAAATTGCTGATCAACTTCACATGTCTGCACTAAATCGTCGTAATTTTTGATTTAAAGCTTAAAATGACACGAATCCAATGCCCACGTTAAGGTAGCTCAATTTTCTATATTTAGACAAAATTTTAGAGAGAAATAGAGACGACAAAGTGTCCAAGTAATCAAATCTATCCCAACTGCTTGATGCCATGCAATATGATTCATTTATAAGCCTTAGGTTAATCAGCACCAATGATCAGTTTAGAATTATCACTTTAACTAGCCACTCAACTTTATATGTCCACACTAAATCGTCCGTAACTTTCAATTTAAAGCTTTGAATGACACAAATCTAATGGCCATGTTAAGCTAGCTCAATTTTCTATATTGTAACAAAATTTGAGACAGAAATAGACACGATAAAACATCCAAGTAATCCAATCTATCCAAAAATGTGTGATGCCATGCATTATGCTTCATTTATATCTAGCCGATCAACTTGACACCTATCCGCACTAAATCGTCAGTAACTTTTGATTTAAAGCTCAGAATGACACGTATCCAATGCCTATGTTAATCTAGCTCAGTTTTCTATATTTTGACAAAATTTGAGAAAACTAGACACGAAAAAGCATCCAAGTAATCCAATCTATCCAAGCTCCTTGATGCCATGCATATGCTTCATTTATAAGTCTTTACTTAATGAGCACCAATTATCAGTTTAGAATGTTCACTTTAACTGGCCAATCAACTTTACATGTCCGTAATAAATCGTCTGTAACTTTTGATTTAAATCGTCTGTAACTTTTGATTTAAATCGTCTGTAACTTTTGACACGAATCCAATGTCCACGTTAAGCTAGCTCAATTTTCTATACTGTGACAAAATTTGAAACAGACATAGTTACGAAAAAGTTTCCAAGTAATCCAATCAATTCATAACTCTGTGATGCCATGCATTCTGCTTAATTGATAAGCCTTTACTCATTGAGCACTAATGATCAGTTTATAATGATCACTTTAACTGGCCGATCAACTTGACATGTACGCACTAAATCATCTATAACTTTTCATTTAGAGCTCATAATGACCAAATCCAATGCCCACGTTAAGCAAACTCAATATCTATATTGTGACAAAATTTGAGACAGAAATAGATACGACAAAGCATCCAAGTCATCCAATCCATCCCAAACTGTGTGATGTCATGCATTATTTTTCATTATAAGCTTTTACTCAATGCACACCAATGATAAGTTTAGAATGATCATTTGAACTGGCCGATCAACTTGTCATTTCTACACTAAATCGTCCATAACTTTTTCTTTATAGCTTAGAATGACACGAATTCAATGCCCACATTAAACTTGATCAATTTTCTATATTGTAACAAAATTTGAGACATAACTAGATACGAAAAAGCATCCAAGTAATCCAATCTATTCCTACCTGCGTGATACCATGCCTTATGCTTCATTTATAAGCCTTTACTCAATGAGCACCAATGATCAGTTTAGAATGATCACTTTAACTTGCCGATCAACTTAACATGTCCACACTAAATCTCCTGTTACTTTTAACTTACAGCTCCGAATGACACAAATCCAATGCCCACGTTAAACTAGCTCAATTTTCTATATCTTTAAAATTTTTTAGACAAATATAGAGACAGCAAAGCGTCCAAGTAATCCATTCTATCCAAACTGCAAGATGACATGCATTATGCTTCATTTATAAGCCTTTACTTAATGTGCACCAATGATTTGTTTAGAATGATCACATCAACTGGCCAATCAACTTGACATGTCCGCACTAAATCATCTGTAACTTTTGATTTGTAGCTCAGAATGACACGAATCCAATGCCCATGTTAAGATAGCTCAATTTTCTATATTTTGACAATATTTCAGAGAGAAATAGAGACGACAAAGTGTCCAAGTAATCCAATCAATCCCAACTGCTTAATGCCATGCAATATGATTCATTTATAAGACTTAGGTTAATCAGCACCAATGATCAGTTTATAATGATCACTTTAACTGGCCACTCACTTTTATACGTCCGCACTAAATTGTTCGTAACTTTCGATTTAGAGCTCGGAATGACACGAATCTAATGCCCACGTGAATCAAGCTCAATTTTCTATATTATAACAAAATTTGAGAAAAAAAATAGATACTACAAAGCGTCCAAGTAATCCAATCTATCCAAAAATGTGTTATGCCATGCATTATGCTTCAATTATAAGGCTTTACTCATTGAGAACGATTGATCAGTTTAGAATGATCACTTTAACTGGCCGATCAATTTGACATGTCCGCACTAAATCGTGCATAACTTTTGATTCAGAGCTCATAATGATACTAATCCAATGCCCACATTAAGCAAGCTCAAATTCTATATTGTGACAAAATTTGAGACAGAAATAGATAGGACAAAGTGTCCAAGTAATCCAATCCATCCCAAACTGCGTGATGCCATGCATTATTTTGCATTTATAAGCTTTTACTAAATGAGCACAAATTATAAGTTTAGAATGATCATTTTAACTGTCCGATCAACTTGCCATGTCTGCACTAAATCATCTATAATTTTTGATTTATATCTTAGAATGACACGAATCCAATGCCCACATTAAGCTAGTCAATTTTCTATATTGTGACAAAATTTGAAATAGAACTAGATACGACAAAGCGTCCGAGTAATCCAATCTATCCCAAAATGCATGATGCCATGCCTTATGCTTCATTTATAAGCCTTTACTCAATGAGCACCAATGATTAGTTTAGAATGATCAGGTTAACTGGCCAATCAACTTGACTTGTCCGTACTAAATCGTCCGTAACTTTTGATTTAGTGCTCAGAATGACACGAATCCAATGCACACGTTAAGCTAGCTCAATTTTCTATATTGTAACAAATTTTGAAACAGAAATAGATACCACAAAGCGTCCAAGTAATCCAATCTATCCAAAATTTTGTTATGCCATGCATTATGCCTCTTTTATAAGCCTTTACTCAATGAGTACCAATGATCTGTTTAGAATAATCACTGTAACTGGCCGATCAACTTGACATGTCCGCACTAAATCGTCTCTAGATTTTGATTTAGAGTTCATAATGACACGAATCCAATGCCCTCGTTAAGCTAGCTCAATTTTCTATTTTTTGACAAAGTTTGAGGCAAAAGATTTGACAAAGTGTACAAGTAATCCAATCAATCCCAAACTGCGTGATGCCATGTATTATTTTTCATTTATAAGATTTTACTCAATGAGCACCACTGATCAGTTTAAAATGAACATTTTAACTAGTCGATGACTTTGTCATGTATGCACTAAATCGTCCATAACTTTTTATTTATAGCTCAGAATGACACGAATCCAATGCCCACATTAATCTAGTTCAATTTTCTATATTGTGACAAAATTTGAGACTGAAATAGAGACGACAAAGCATCCAGGTATTCCAATCAATCCCAAACTGCGTGATGCCAACTTTATGCGTCATTTATAAGCCTTTACTTAATGAGCACCAATGATAGGTTTAGAATGATGAATTTAACTGGCCGATCAAGTTGACATGTCCGCATTAAATCGCCGTTATTTTTGATTTAGACCTTGGAATGACACGAATCCAATGCCTACGTTAAGCTAGCTCAGTTTTCCATATTTTGAAAAACTTTGAGACATAAATAGAGACGACAAAGCATCCAAGTAGTCCAATCTATCCAAACTACTTGATGCCATGTATTATGATTCATTTATAAGCCTTTACTTAATGAGCACCAATGATCAGTTTAGAATGATCACCTTAACTGGCCACTCAACTTGACATGTCCCTATAAATCATCCGTAACGTTTGATTAAGAGATCAGAATGACACGAATACAATGTCCACGTTAAGCTAGCTCAATTTTCTATATTGTAGTAGAGTTTGAGACATAAATAGAGATGCCGAATCATCCAAGTAATCCAATCTATCCAAAAATGACTGATGCCATGCTTTATATTTCATTTATAAGCCTTTACTTAATCATCACCAATGATCAGTTTAGGGTGATCACTTTAACTGGCCACTCAACTTGACATGTCCGCACTAAATCGTCTGTAACTTTTGATTTAGAGCTTGGAATGACACGAATCCAATGCCTACATTAATGTAGCTCAATTTTCTATATTTTAAGAAAATTTGAGACAGAAATAGAGACGACAAAGCATCCAAGTAATCCAATCTATTCAAAACTATGTGATGTTATGCATTATGCTTCATTTATAAGTCTTTACCCAATGAGCACCAATGAGCACTAAATCATCTGTAACATTTGATTTTGAGCTCAGAATGGCATGAATCCAATGCCCACATTAAGCTAGATAAATTTTCTATATATTAACAAAATTTGAAACAAAAATAGAGACCACAAAGCGTCCAAGTAATCCAAACTATCCAAAATGTGTGATGCCATGCATTATGCTTCATTTATAAGCCTTTACTCAATGAGCACCAATGATCAATTTAGAATAATCATATTAGCTGGCCAACGAACTTGACATATCCGCTTTAAATCGTCAGTAACTTTTGATTTTGAGTTCAGAATGACACGAATCCAATACTCACGTTAAGCTAGATAAATTTTCTATATTTTGCCAAATTTGAGACAGAAATAGAGACAACAAAGCATCCAAGTAATCAAATCTATTTCAACCTGCGTGATGTCATGCTTCATGCTTCACTTATAAGCGTTTAGTCAATTAGCACAATTGATCAGTTTAGAATAATCATCTTGACAGGCCGATAACCTTTACATGTCTCCACCAAATTGTCCGTAACTTTTGATTTTGAGCTCATAATGACCCAAATCCAGTGTCCATGTTAAGCTAGCTCAATTATCTCTATTGTTACAAAATAGGAGACAAAACTAGATACGACAAAACTTCCAAGTAATCCAATCTATCCCAAACTGTGTGATGCCATGCATTATTCTTCATTTATAAGCCTTTACTCAATGAGCACCAATGATCAATTTAGAATAATAATATTAACTGGCAGATCAACTTGACATATCCACACTAAATCGTCTGTAACTTTTGATTTAAAGCTCAGAATGACACAAATTAAATGCCCACATTAAGCTAGCTCAATTTTGTATATTGTAAAAAAATTGGAGACAGAAATAGACACGAAAAAGCGTCCAAAAAATCCAATCTTTCCCAAACTGTATGATGGCGTGCATTAAGCTTCATTTATAAGCTTTTACTCAATGAGCACCAATGATACGTATAGAATAACCATATTAACTGGGTGATCAACTTGACATGTCCGCACTAAATAGTCTGTAACTTTTGATTTTGAGCTCAGAATAACACGAATTCAATGCCCACATTAAGCTAGATAAATTTACTATATTTTAACAAAATTTAAGACAGAAATAAAGATGACAAAGCATCGAAGTAATTCAATCTAAGCATAATTTATAAGCCTTTACTCAAAGAGCACCTATGATCAGTTTAGAATAATCATATTAACTGGCCGATCAAATTGACATGTCCGCAGTAAATAGTTTGTACCTTTTGATTTTGAGCTCAGAATGACACGAATCCAACGCTCACGTTAAGCTAGCTCAAGTTTCTCTATTGTTACAAAATTTGAGACATAACTAGATACGACAAAGTGTCAAAATAATTCAATCTATCCCAAACTGCGTGATGTCACGCATTATGCTTCATTTATAAGCCTTTACTCAATGAGCACCAATGATCAGTTTAGATAATCATATTAAGTGGCCGATCAACTTGACATATCTGCACTAAATCGTCTATAAATTTTGATTTAAAGCTCATAATGACACATAACAATTGCCCACATTATTCTTGCTAAATTTTCTATATTTTTTGACAAAATTTGAGACAAAAATAGAGTTGAAAAAGCATCCAAGTAATCCAATCTTTCCCAAATTTTGTGATGCCATACTTTATACTTCATTTATAAACCTTTGATTAAAGAGCACCAATGATCAGTTTAGAATGATCACTTTAACTGGCCGATCAACATGACATGTGCGCACTAAATTGTCCGTAACTTTTGATTTACAGCTCCGAATGACACGAATCCAATGTCTACGATAAGCTAGCTCAATTTTCTATATTGTAATAAAATTTGAGATGGAAATAGAGATGAAAAACCGTCCAAGTAATCCAATCTATCGAAAACTGTGTGATGCCATGCATTATGCTTGATTTATAAGCCTTTACTCAATGAGCAACAATGATCAGTTTAGAGTAATCATATTAACTGGACGATCAACTTGACATGTCCGCACTAAATCGTCCTTAACTTTTGATTTTGATCTCAGAATGACATGAATCCAATGTCCACGGTAAGCTAGCTCAATTTTCTCTATTGTTACAAAATTTGAGACATAAGTAGATACGACAAAGCGTCCAAATAATCTAATCTATCCCAAACTGTGTGATTTCATGCATTATGCTTCGTTTATAAGCCTTTACTCAATGAGCACCAATGATCAATTTAGAATAATCATATTAAGTGGCCGATCAACTTGACGTATCCGCCTTAAATCGTCCATAAATTTTGATTTAAAGATCATAATGACACGTATCCAATGCCCACGTTAATCTTGCTAAATGTTTTATATTTTGACAAAATTTGAGACAGAAATAGAGTCAACAAACGTCCAAGTAGCCAAATCTTTCCAAAACTTTGTGATGCCGCTTTATGATTCATTTATAAACCTTTGCTTAAAGAGCACCAATGATAAATTTGGAATGATCACTTTAACAGGTCGATCAACATTACATGTTCGCACTAAATAATCCGAAACTTTTGATTTAGAGCTCCGAATGACACGAATCCACTGCCTATGTTAACCTAGCTCAATTTTCTATATTGTAACAAAACTTGAGATGGAAATAGATACAAAAAACCGTACAAGTAATCCAATCTATCCAAATCTGTGTGATGCCATGCATTATGCTTCATTCATAAGCCTTTACTCAATGAGCACCAATTATCAGTTTAGAATAATCATATTAACTGGCCAATCAACTTGACATGTCCACACTAAAACATCCGTAACTTTTGATTTTGAGCTCAGAATAACACGAATTCAATGCCCCCGTTAAGCTAGATAAATTTTCTATAATTTAACAAAATTTGAGACAGAAATAGAGATGACAAAGCATCCAAGTAATCCAATATATCCAAAAATGTGTGATGCCATACATTATGCTTGATTTATAAGCCTTTACTCAATGAGCACCAATGATCAGTTTAGAATAATTATATTAACTGGCCGATAAACTTGACATGTCTGCACTAAACCGTCCACAACTTTTTATTTTGAGCTCAGAATGACACGAATCAAATGTCCCCGTTAAGCTAGCTCAATTTTCTCTATTGTTACAAAATTTGAGACATAACTACATATGACAAAGCATCCAAATAATCCAATATATCCCAAACTGCGTGATGCCATGCATTATGCTTCATTTATAAGCCTTTACTCAATGAGCACCAATGATCAGTTTAGATAATCATATTAAGTGGCCGATCAACTTGACATATCCGCACTAAATCATCTGTAAATTTTTATTTAAAGCTCATATTGACACATAACCAATGTCCACGTTATTCTTGCTAAATTTTCTATATTTTTGACAAAATTTGAGACAAAAATAGAGTTGAAAAAACATCCAAGTAATCCAATCTTTCCCAAATTTTGTGATGCCATACTTTATACTTCATTTATAAACCTTTGCTTAAAGAGCACCAATGATCAGTTTAGAATGATCACTTTAACTGGCCGATCAACATGACATGTGCGCACTAAATTGTCCGTAACTTTTGATTTACAGCTCCGAATGACACGAATCCAATGTCTACGATAAGCTAGCTCAATTTTCTATATTGTAATAAAATTTGAGATGGAAATAGAGATGAAAAACCGTCCAAGTAATCCAATCTATCGAAAACTGTGTGATGCCATGCATTATGCTTGATTTATAAGCCTTTACTCAATGAGCAACAATGATCAGTTTAGAGTAATCATATTAACTGGCCGATCAACTTGACATGTCCGCACTAAATCGTCCGTAACTTTTGATTTTGAGCTCAGAATGACATGAATCCAATGCCCACGGTAAGCTAGCTCAATTTTCTCTATTGTTACAAAATTTGAGGCATAAGTAGATACGACAAAGCGTCCAAATAATCTAATCTATCCCAAACTGTGTGATGTCATGCATTATGCTTCGTTTATAAGCCTTTACTCAATGACCACCAATGATCAGTTTAGAATAATCATATTAAGTGGCCGATCAACTTGACATATCCGCCGTAAATCGTCCATAAATTTTGATTTAAAGATCATAATGACACGTATCCAATGCCCACGTTAATCTTGCTAAATTTTTTATATTTTGACAAAATTTGAGACAGAAATAGAGTCAACAAAGCGTCCAAGTAGCCAAATCTTTCCCAAACTTTGTGATGCCATGCTTTATGATTCATTTATAAACCTTTGCTTAAAGAGCACCAATGATAAATTTAGAATGATCACTTTAACTGGTCGATCAACATTACATGTTCGCACTAAATAATCCGAAACTTTTGATTTAGAGCTCCGAATGACACGAATCCACTGTCTATGTTAACCTAGCTCAATTTTCTATATTGTAACAAAACTTGAGATGGAAATAGATACAAAAAACCGTACAAGTAATCCAATCTATCCAAATCTGTGTGATGCCATGCATTATGCTTCATTCATAAGCCTTTACTCAATGAGCACCAATTATCAGTTTAGAATAATCATATTAACTGGCCAATCAACTTGACATGTCCACACTAAAACATCCGTAACTTTTGATTTTGAGCTCAGAATAACACGAATTCAATGCCCCCGTTGAGCTAGATAAATTTTCTATAATTTAACAAAATTTGAGACAGAAATAGAGATGACAAAGCATCAAAGTAATCCAATATATCCAAAAATGTGTGATGCCATACATTATGCTTGATTTATAAGCCTTTACTCAATGAGCACCAATGATCAGTTTAGAATAATTATATTAACTGGCCGCTAAACTTGACATGTCTGCACTAAACCGTCTACAACTTTTTATTTTGAGCTCAGAATGACACGAATCAAATGTCCCCGTTAAGCTAGCTCAATTTTCTCTATTGTTACAAAATTTGAGACATAACTACATATGACAAAGCATCCAAATAATCCAATATATCCCAAACTGCGTGATGCCATGCATTATGCTTCATTTATAAGCCTTTACTCAATGAGCACCAATGATCAGTTTAGATAATCATATTAAATGGCCGATCAACTTGACATATCCGCACTAAATAGTCTGTAAATTTTTATTTAAAGCTCATATTGACACATAACCAATGCCCACGTTATTCATGCTAAATTTTCTATATTTTTTGACAAAATTTGAGACAAAAATAGAGTTGAAAAAACATCCAAGTAATCCAATCTTTCCCAAATTTGTTGTTGCCATACTTTATACTTCATTTATAAACCTTTGCTTAAAGAGCACCAATGATCAGTTTAGAATGATCACTTTAACTGGCCGATCAACATGACATGTGCGCACTAAATTGTCCGTAACTTTTGATTTACAGCTCCGAATCACACAAATCCAATGTCTACGATAATCTAGCTCAATTTTCTATATTGTAATAAAATTTGAGATGGAAATAGAGATGAAAAACCGTCCAAGTAATCCAATCTATCGAAAACTGTGTGATGCCATGCATTATGCTTGATTTATAAGCCTTTACTCAAAGAGCAACAATGATCAGTTTTGAGTAATCATATTAACTGGCCGATCAACTTGACATGTCCACACTAAATCGTCCGTAACTTTTGATTTTGAGAATGACATGAATCCAATGCCCACGGTAAGCTAGCTCAATTTTCTTTCTGGTTACAAAATTTGAGGCATAAGTAGATACGACAAAGCATCCAAATAATCTAATCTATCCCAAACTGTGTGATGTCATGCATTATGCTTCGTTTATAAACCTTTACTCAATGACCACCAATGATCAGTTTAGAATAATCATATTAAGTGGCCGATCAACTTGACATATCTGCCGTAAATTGTCAATAAATTTTAATTTAAAGATCATAATGACACGTATCCAATGCCCACGTTAATCTTGCTAAATTTTTTTATATTTTGACAAAATTTGAGACAGAAATAGATTCAACAAAGCGTCCAAGTGGCCAAATCTTTCCCAAACTTTGTGATGCCATGCTTTATGCTTCATTTATAAACCTTTGCTTAAAGAGCACCAATGATAAATTTAGAATGATCACTTTAACTGGTCGATCAACATTACATGTTCGCACTAAATAATCCAAAACTTTTGATTTAGAGCTCCGAATGACACAAATCCACTGTGTATGTTAACCTAGCTCAATTTTCTATATTGTAACAAAACTTGAGATGGAAATAGATACAAAAAAACCATACAAGTAATCCAATCTATCCAAATCTGTGTGATGCCATGCATTATGGTTCATTCATAAGCCTTTACTCAATGAGCACCAATTATCAGTTTAGAATAATCATATTAACTGGCCAATCAACTTGACATGTCCACACTAAAACGTCCGTAACTTTTGATTTTGAGCTCAGAATAATACGAATTTAATGCCCCCGTTAAGCTTGATAAATTTTCTATAGTTTAACAAAATTTGAGACAGAAATAGACATGACAAAGCATCCAAGTAATCCAATATATACAAAAATGTGTGATGCCATACATTATGCTTGATTTATAAGCCTTTACTCAATGAGCACCAATGATCAGTTTAGAATAATTATATTAACTGGCCGATAAACTTGACATATCTACACTAAACCGTCCACAACTTTTGATTTTGAGCTCAGAATGACACGAATCAAATGTCCCCGTTAAGTTAGCTCAATTTTCTCTATTGTTACAAAATTTGAGACATAACTACATATGAAAAAGCATCCAAATAATCCAATTTATCTCAAACTGCGTCATGCCATGCATTATGCTTCATTTATAAGCTTTTACTCAATGAGCACCAATGATCAGTTTAGATAATCATATTAAGTGGCCGATCAACATGACATATCCGCACTAAATCGTCTGTAAATTTTTATTTAAAGCTCATAATGACACATAACCAATGCCCACGTTATTCTTGATAAATTTTCTATATTTTTTGACAAACGTTGAGACAAAAATAGAGTTGAAAAAACATCCAAGTAATCCAATCTTTCCCAAATTTTGTGATGCCATACTTTATACTTCATTTATAAACCTTTGCTCAAAGAGCACCAATGATCAGTTTAGAATGATCACTTTAACTGGCCGATCAACATGACATGTGCGCACTAAATTGTCCGTAACTTTTGATTTACAGCTCCGAATGACACGAATCCAATGTCTACGATAAGCTAGCNGAATGACATGAAACCAACACCCACATTATGCTAGCTAAATTTTCTATACTATGACATATTTTTAGACTCAAATAGATACGGCAAAGCATCCAATTAATCCAATCTATCCCAAAGTGTGTGACGTCATGTATTATGCTTCACTTATAAGCCATTACTCAATGATCACCAATGATCAGCTTAGAATGATCATTTGAAGTGGCCAATCAATTTACGCCTTTTTGCAGAGTAAATGACATGAATGGTTTAGAATTTGAGACAAAAATAGCTCATTTTTCTATATTATGACAAAATTTGAGACAAAAATAGATACGCAAAGCGTCCAAGTAATCCAATCGATTCCAAATTGCGTGACGCCACACATTATGCTTCATTAAGAATTCTTTACTCAATGAGAGCCGATGATCAGTTTAGAATAATCATATTAACTGGCCGATCAACTTGACATGTCCGCACTAAATCGTATGTAACATTTGATTTAGAGCTCAGAATGACACGAATCCAATGCCCAGGTTAAGCTAGCTCAATTTTCTATGTTTTTAAAAAAGGTGAGACAAAAGCAGATACGAAAAAGCGTCCAAGTAATCCAATATATACCAAACTGCGTGATGCCATGCATTTTGCTTAATTTATAAGCCTTTACTCAATGTACACCAATCCAATATTTCACATAATACAATGTTCAATTTCTGAAGATACTCTTCCTTCAATTTCTGGCCACCATCTCCTGGGGCAGATGGTATACTAGCAAGGTTCTGTCTCAATCCTTCAATTTCTCTCTGGCAATGCATATTGGATTTAGGCAAGATTTTATTCCATAACTTCCATTAAAATAGAATATAAACAACAGAATGCTGACCTGCAGTGCTCTTTTTTCCTGTTCTAATTCATGAACTTTTATCTCATAATGCTGTTTGAGAACAGACGTACTACCACTTGAATAACGCTTCATTTCAGCCTTCAAGGATAAATTGAATTAATATAGAAGTTTCTACGCATAATATCTTAAGGAAATAGATGAAAAACTAAAAGGAGCACACTTCAAAAAGGAGCATATTACCTCCTTTTCTTCAAGCCTCTTATCCAATTCCTTTAGCTCCATATCCAATTTCTCTTGAAGTGAACAATGTTCAAGCTCCTTTTGTTCAACTTCAATTTCATCTGCATGCAAGGTAAAACTACTCAAACGGAATTCTTATAGAGCAATCATCTCAATTTAAACCAGGGAAAACTCTTCAGCCAAACAGACTGCAATTAGAAAACAAAGAAAGCATTGTTTGTGTATCTTGGAATTAGAATCTTAAATTTTGAGGCTTCTGCTTGTCAAGTAAAAAATGCTAAAGAATAGTTGAGGTACCAACCCGTAACATCAATCACTTTGTCTTCACAATCCGGCGACTCAGCAGATGAGGGAAACAAGACATTACTCGAACGGGGTCCATCGTCATAGGAATCAAAAGAATCAGCATATTGACAATTATTGGATTTCTTCAAGCTTTTGATATGCAACAGTTCTCCTTCTAGTTCTTGTATATTGATTGGTCAGTTCAAATGAGCTATATTGATTGGTCAGTTCAAATGATCATTCTAAACTCTTATCTCATTTATAAATGCTGTTAGCAAACTTTTTTCTAAACCAAGAATGACAAAGTTACTTGCACTTTACTTGATGATCCCCCTTTTTCTTTCTTACCGTTCAATCCCACAAAAATCTGTCTCTCTTTACCTTGTTTCATGCCATTGGATGCCTCCTCCTGCAATAGAACATTTTTAGGTACATGATGTTGATATGCTATGGAAATTTTGGATTCAGAAAATGAAATGTTTAATGTTTTTTTTACCTGGAGAACTTGCTAGATTGTTACCAACAGAACAACCACAAGGTGTTTCAAAAGAATCACTTTGTTTTTTTTTGTCAATGTTTCACAACGTACCAACCCAATATCATAATATTTTCATACGAAAATTTAACAGTTTTACGAAGAACGGTATAATCGAATTATATACTTTGTTTCACAACAAACCGACCCAATATTATAATATTTTCATACGAAAATTTAACACATTTCTGCGAAAGACGGTATAATCGAACTATACACTTTTGCAATGTACGTAAAGTGGTACACTTGCTCCTCTCCAAGAATCACTTTGTTATGGAGCCATTTTATTATTACTTCAAAGTCATTGTTATGGAGCCATTTTATTATTACTTCAAAGTCATTTCATTTTAAAAAGTATATATAGTATTAAGAATTCCATCAAAAATATTTGCCAAACAAAGGGTAAGAGGAAAGAAAAGAAAAAGAGCAAGTCGACGATTACAGAGTAAACTGAGGTGGCAGAGTAAAGAGGATGAGTTTTCATACTAGGTAGGTCCTAGAAAGTCGAGTCTTTGCAAAAGAGACTCGACTTGACATGTTCATTTTAGGTAGCCCCAATGATCAGTTTAGAATGATCATTTAATGTGGCCGATCAACTTGACATGTTCGCACTAAAGTAATAATTAAATTTAAAATAAAAGCTTAAAAGAGTTTTAGTTTGAAGAATTTCTGAAAATTTTAAATAGAGATATATCAACAATTTCTACTAAGATAAATCAATTATCTAGTTTTAAGGATTTTTAATATTTTTTTCATTAATGTTTGAATCATAAATGGTTATGTTTGTATTTACATGATACTCTAAGGGTTTAGGTATGATCAAGCTTCGATTTTTTTAACGGCTTAAAAATCAATCTCACGATTCTTTTGTTTGCGATTTGAAGAAGAATTTCAAATGAAAACAAAACAGAAAAGTAAAGAATAACCACCAAATGAACTTCGGCTTAATTAGTGGTGCTACCTTCTGATATCCAATCTTCTGAAATTAATAGAATCAAATCTATATAGAATTATATAAAGCTTGGTTATTAGAGATAGTTTTCGTAACCCCAATATTAGATCCGGCCCAAGTCAAAATACCAATTTCTAGATTTTTTTTGGTACATACGATTTTCACATATTTGGTAACCTAGCTCAATTTTCTATATTGTAACAAAACTTGAGATGGAAATAGATACAAAAAACTGTACAAGTAATCCAATCTATCCAAATCTGTGCGATGCCATGCATTATGATTCATTCATAAGCCTTTACTCAATGAGCACCAATTATCAGTTTAGAATAATCATATTAACTGGACAATCAACTTGACATGTCCACACTAAAACATCCGTAACTTTTGATTTTGAGCTCAGAATAACACGAAGTCAATGCCCCCGTTAAGCTAAATAAAGTTTCTATATTTTAACAAAATTTGAGACAGAAATAGAGATGACAAAGCATCCAAGTAATCCAATATATCCAAAAATGTGTGATGCCATACATTATGCTTGATTTATAAGCCTTTACTCAATGAGCACCAATGATCAGTTTAGAATAATTATATTAACTGGCCGCTAAACTTGACATGTCTGCACTAAACCGTCCACAACTTTTTATTTTGAGCTCAGAATAACACGAATCAAATGTCCCCGTTAAGCTAACTCAATTTTCTCTATTGTTACAAAATTTGAGACATAACTACATATGACAAAGCATCCAAATAATCCAATATATCCCAAACTGCGTGATGCCATGCATTATGCTTCATTTATAAGCCTTTACTAAATGAGCACCAATGATCAGTTTAGATAATCATATTAAGTGGCCGATCAACTTGACATATCCGCACTAAATCGTCTGTAAATTTTTATTTAAAGCTCATATTGACACATAACCAATGCCCACGTTATTCTTGCTAAATTTTCTATATGTTTTGACAAAATTTGAGACAAAAATAGAGTTGAAAAAACATCCAAGTAATCCAATCTTTCCCAAATTTTGTGATGCCATACTTTATACTTCATTTATAAACCTTTGCTTAAAGAGCACCAATGATCAGTTTTGAATGATCTCTTTAACTGGCCGATCAACATGACATGTGCGCACTAAATTGTCCATAACTTTTGATTTACAGCTCCGAATGACACGAATCCAATGTCTACGATAAGCTAGCTCAATTTTCTATATTGTAATAAAATTTGAGATGGAAATAGAGATGAAAAACCGTCCAAGTAATCCAATCTATCGAAAACTGTGTGATGCCATGCATTATGCTTGATTTATAAGCCTTTACTCAATGAGCAACAATGATCAGTTTAGAGTAATCATATTAACTGGCCGATCAACTTGACATGTCCGCACTAAATTATCCGTTACTTTTGATTTTGAGCTCAGAATGACATGAATCCAATGCCCACGGTAAGCTAGCTCAATTTTCTCTCTTGCTACAAAATTTCAGGCATAAGTAGATACGACAAAGCGTCCAAATAATCTAATCTATCCCAAATTGTGTGATGTCATCCATTATGCTTTGTTTGTAAGCCTTTACTCAATGACCACCAATGATCAGTTTAGAATAATCATATTAAGTGGCCGATCAACTTGACATATCTGCCGTAAATCGTCCATAAATTTTGATTTAAAGATCATAATGACACGTATCTAATGCCCACGTTATCTTGCTAAATTTTTTATATTTTGACAAAACTTGAGACAGAAATAGAGTCAACAAAGCGTCCAAGTAGCCAAATCTTTCCAAAACTTTGTGATGCCATGCTTTATGATTCATTTATAAACTTTTGTTTAAAGAGCACCAATGATAAATTTAGAATAATCACTTTAACTTGTCGATCAATATTACATGTTCGCACTAAATAATCCGAAACTTTTGATTTAGAGCTCCGAATGACATGAATCCACTGTCTATGTTAACCTAGCTCAATTTTCTATATTGTAACAAAACTTGAGATGGAAATAGATACAAAAAACCGTACAAGTAATCCAATCTATCCAAATCTGTGCGATGCCATGCATTATGATTCATTCATAAGCCTTTACTCAATGAGCACCAATTATCAGTTTAGAATAATCATATTAACTGGACAATCAACTTGACATGTCCACACTAAAACATCCGTAACTTTTGATTTTGAGCTCAGAATAACACGAAGTCAATGCCCCCGTTAAGCTAAATAAAGTTTCTATATTTTAACAAAATTTGAGACAGAAATAGAGATGACAAAGCATCCAAGTAATCCAATATATCCAAAAATGTGTGAGGCCATACATTATGCTTGATTTATATGCCTTTACTCAATGAGCACCAATGATCAGTTTAGAATAATTATATTAACTGGCGGATAAACTTGACATATCTGCACTAAACCGTACACAACTTTTGATTTTGAGCTCAGAATGACACGACTCAAATGTTCCGTTAAGCTAGCTCAATTTTCTCTATTGTTACAAAATTTGTGACATAACTACATATGACAAAGCATCCAAATAATCCAATCTATCCTAAACTGCGTGATGGCATGCATTATGCTTCATTTATAAGCCTTTACTCAATGAGCACCAATGATCAGTTTAAAATAATCATATTAAGTGGCCGATAAACTTGACATATCTGCACTAAATCCTTTGTGAATTTTATTTAAAGCTCATAATGACACAAATCCAATGCCCACGTTAACCTTGCTAAATTTTCTATGTTTTCACAAAATTTGAGACAAAAATAGAGTCGACAAAGCGTCGAAGTAATCCAATCTTTTCTAAACTTTGTGATGCCATGCTTTAGGCTTCATTTATAAACCTTTGCTTAAACAACACCAATGATCAGTTTAGAACGATCACTTTAACTGGCTGATCTACATGACATATCCACACGAAATCTTCCGAAACTTTTTATTTAGAGCTTAAAATGACACGAATCCAATGTATACGTTAAGCTAGCTCAATTTTCTATATTGTAACAAAATTTAAGAAAGAAATAGATACGAAAAACCGTCCAAGTAATCCAATCTATCCAAAACTGTGTGATGCCATACATTATGCTTGATTTATAAGCCTTTACTCAATGAGCAACAATGATCAGTTTAGAATAATCATATTAACTGGCCGATAAACTTGACATATCTGCACTAAACAATCCATAACTTTTGATTTTGAGCTCAGAATGACACGAATCCAATGTCCCCGTTAATCTAGCTCAATTTTCTCTATAGTTACAAAATTTGAGACATAACTACATATGACAAAGCATCCAAATAATCCAATCTATCCCAAACGGCGTGATGCCATGCATTATGCTTCATATATAAGCCTTTACTCAATGAGCACCAATGATCAGTTTAAAATAATCATATTAAGTGGTTGATCAACTTGACATATCCACACTAAATCGTTCGAAAATTTTGATTTAAAGATCATAATGACACGTATCCAATGCCCAAGTTAATCTTGCTTAATTTTCTATATTTTGACAAAGTTTGAGACAAAATAGAGTCGACAAAGCGTCCAAGTAATCCAATCTTTCCCAAACTTTGTGATGACATGCTTTATGCATCATTTATAAACCTTTGCTTAAAGAGCACCAATGATCAGTTTAGAATGATCAGTTTAGAATGATAACTTTAACTAGCCGATCAACATGACATGTCCGCATTAAATCTTCCGAAACTTTTGATTTAGAGCTCTGAATGACACAAATCCAATGTCTACATTTAGCTAGCTCAATTTTCTATATTGTAACAAAATTTAAGACGGAAATAGATACGAAAAACCGTCCAAGTAATCCAATCTATCCAAAACTATGTGATGCCATGCATTATTTTTCATTTATAAGCCTTTACTCAATGATCACCAATGATCAGCTTAGAATTATCACATTAACTAGCTGATCAACTTTACATGTTCGCACTAAATCGTCCGTAACTTTCGATTTAGAGTTCAGAATGACACCAATCGAATGCCCACGTTAAGCTGGGTAAATTTTCTATATTTTACAAAATTTGAGACAGAAAGAGAGACAACAAAGCGCCCAAGTAAACCAATCTATCCCAACCTGCGTGATGCCAGGCTTTATGCTTCTTTTATAAGCATTTACTCAATCAGCACCATTGATCAGTTTAGAATAATCATCTTAACTGCCCGATAACCATGACATGTCCCCACCAAATCGTCCGTAACTTTTGATTTAAAGTTTAGAATTACAAGAAACCAATGTCCATATTAAGCTAGCTCAATTTTCTATTTTTTGGCAAAATTTGAGACATAAATAGAGACGAGAAATCGTCTAAGTAATCCAATCTATCCCAGAATGTGTGATGCCATGCTTTATGCTTTATTTACAAGCCTTTAATTAATGAGCACCAATAATCAGCATAGAAATACTTTAACTGCCAGATCAACTTGACATGCACTAAATCGTCCGTAACTTTTGATTTAGAGCTCAGAATGACAGAAATGTAGTGCCCACGTTAAGCTAGCTCAATTTTCTATATTGTAACTAAATTTGAGACGGAAATAGATTCAAAAAACCATCCAAGTAATCCAATCTAACAAAAACTGTGTGATGCCATGTATTATGCTTCATTTATAAACCTTTACTCTATTAGCATCAGTTCAGAATTATCACATTAACTAGCTGATCAAGTTGTCATTTCCGCACTAAATCGTATGTAACTTTTGATTTATAGTTCAGAATGACACCAATCGAATGCCCACGTTAAGCTAGGTAAATGTTCTATATTTTGCAAAATTAGAGATAGAAATAGAGACAACAAAGCGTCCAAGTAATCCAGCATATCCCTACCTGCGTGATGCCATCCCTTATGATTCATTTATAAGCCTTTACTCAATCAGCACCATTGATCAGTTTAGAATAATGATCTTAACTGGCCTATAACGTTGACATGTCCGCAACAAATCATCCGTAACTTTCTATTTAGAGCTCAGAATGACACGAATCCAATGCCCATGTTGAGCTAGCTCAATTTTCTATATTGTGACAAATTTGAGATAGAAATAGAGACGAAAAATCATCTAAGGAATACAATCTATCCCAATCTGCGTGATGCCATGCTTTATGCCTCATTTATAAGCTTTTACTCAATAAGCACCATTGATCAGTTTAAAATGATCATATTAAATGGCCAATCAACTTGACATGTCCGCCCTAAATCATACGTAAATTTTGATTTAAAGCTCATAATGACACGTATCCAATGCCCATGTTAATCTTGCTAAATTTTCTATATTTTGACAAAATTACAGAAAAAAATAGAGTCGATAAAGCGTCCAAATAATCCAATCTTTCCCTAACTTTGTGATGTCATGCTTTACGCTTCATTTATATACCTTTGCTTAAAGAGGACCAATGATCAGTTTAGAATAATAACTTTAACTGGCCGATCAACATGACATTTCCGAACTAAATATCCGAAACTTTTGATTTAGAGCCCAGAATGACACGAATATAAAGTATACGTTAAACTAGCTAAATTTCTATATTGTAAAAAAATTTGACACGGAAATAGATACAAAAAACCATCCAAGTAATCAACTCTATCCAAACTGTGTGATGCCATGCATTATGCTTCATTTATAAGCATTTACTCAATAAGCACCAATGATCAGTTTAGAATAATCATATTAACTGGTCGATTAACTTGACATGTCTGCACGAAATCGTCCGTAACTTTTGATTTTGAGCTTAGAATAACACGAATTCAATGCCCACGTTAAGCTAGATAATTTTTCTATATTTTAACAAAATTTGAGACAGATATAGAGACGACAAAGCATACCAGTAATCCAATCTATCCAAAACTTTGTGATGCCATGCATTATGCTTGATTTGTAAGCCTTTACTCAATGACCACCAATGATCAGTTTAGAATAATCCTATTAACTGGCCAATCAATTTGACATGTCTGCAACTTTTGATTTTGTGCTCAGGATGACACGAATCCAATGCCCACGTTGAGCTAGATATTTTTTCTTTCTTTTAGCAAAATTTGAAACAAAAATAGAGACAACAACGCGTCCAAGTAATCCAATATATCCAAAACTTTGTGTTGCCATGCATTATGCTTCATTTATAAGCCTTTATTTATGAGAACCAATGATCAATTTAGAATAATCATATTAATTGGCCGATGAACTTGACATGTCCGCACTAAATCGTGACTAACTTTTGATTTTGATCTCAGAATGACATGAATCAAATGCCCATGTTAAGGTAGATAAATTTTCTATATCTTAGCCAAATTTGAGACAGAAATAGAGACGACAAAGCATTCAAGTAATCCAATCTATCAAAAACTGTGTGATGTCATGCATTATGCTTCATTTATAAGCCTTTACTCAATGAACACCAATGATCAGTTTAAAATGATCATATTAACTGGCCGATCAACTTGACATTTCCGGCCTAAATCATCCGTAACTTTTGATTTTGAGCTCGGAAAGACACGAATTCAATGCCCACGTTAAGCTAGCTCAATTTTTATTATTGTTACAAAATTTGATACATAACTACATACGAAAAAGCGTCCAAACAATCATATCTATCCCAAACTATGTGATGCCATGCATTATGCTTCCCATATAAGCCTTTACTCAATGAGCACCAATGATCAGTTTAGAATGATCATATTAACTGGCTGATTAACTTGACATGTCCGCACTATATCGTCCGTAACTTTGATTTAGAGCTCAGAAACACACGAATCCAATGCCCACGTTCAGCTTGCTCAATGTTCTATATTTTTACGAAATTTGAGACAGAAATAGAGACGACAAAGCATCCAAATAATCTAATCTATCCAAAACTGTGTGATGCATTATGCTTCATTTATAAGCCTTTACTTAATGAGCACCAATGATCAGTTTAGAAAAATCATATTAACTGGCCGATCAACTTGACATGTCCGAATGACACGAATCCAATGTCTACGTAAGCTAACTCAATTTTCTATATTGTAACCAAAATTTAAGATGGAAATAGATACGAAAAACCGTCCAAGTAATCCAATATATCCAAAACTGTGTGACGCCATGCATTATGCTTCATTTATAAGCCTTTACTTAATGAGCACCAATAATCAATTTAGAATAATCATATTAACTGGCCGATGAGCTTGACATGTCCACACTAAATCCTCAGTAACTTTTGATTTTGAGCTCTGAAGGACACAAATCAAATGCCCATGTTAAGCTAGATAAAGTTTTTATATCTTAGCAAAATTTGGGACATAAATAGAGATGACAAAGCATTCTAGTAATCCAATCTATCCAAATCTGTGTGATGTCATGCATTATGCTTCATTTATAAGCCTTTACTCAATGAGCACCAATAATCAGTTTTGAATAATCATATTAAGTGGCCAATCAAATTGACATATTCGCACTAAATCTTCCGTAAAGTTTTATTTAAAGCTCATAATGACACATATCCAGTGCGCACATTGACATGTACTCACCAAATTTTCAATATTTTTCAAAATTTGAGACATAAATAGAGACGACAAAGCGTCCAAGTAATCCAATCTATCCCAAACGGCGTGATGCCATGCTTTATGATTCATTTATAAGCCTTTACTCAATGATCACCAATAATCAGTTTAAAATGATCATATTAACTGGCCGATCAACTTGACATGTCCGCCTTAAATCGTTCGTAATTTTTGATTTTGAGCTCGGAATGACACGAATTCAATGCCCACGTGACATGTCCTCACCAAATTTTCAATATTTTTCAAAATTTGAGACATAAATAGAGATGACAAAGCGTCCACGTAATCCAATCTATCCCAAACGGCGTGATGCCATGCTTTATGATTCATTTATAAGCCTTTACTTAATGAGCACCAATGATCGTTTTAAAATTATCGGTTTAATTGGTAGATCAACTTGATATGTCAGCACTAAATCGTATGTAAGTTTTGATTTAAAGCTCATAATGACACGAATCCAATGCCCACATTAAGCTATCTAAATTTATATTTTGCAAAATTTGAGACAAAAATAGAGACAACAAAGCATCCAAGTAATCCAATCTATCACAAACTGCGTGATGCCATGCTTTATGCTTCATTAATAAGCATTTACTCAATTAGCACCATTGATCAGTTTAGAATAATCATCTTAACTGTCCGATAAGCTTTACCTGTCTCCACCAAATCGTCCGCAACTTTTGACTTAGAGCTCATAATGACACGAATCCAATGCCCATGTTAAGCTAGCTCAATTTGCTCAATTGTTTCAAAATTTGAGACATAACTAGTACGTCAAAGCGTTCAAATAATCCAATCTATCTCGAACTGTTTGATGCCATGCATTATGCTTCATTTATAAGCCTTTGCTCAATGTGCAACAATGACTAGTTTAGAATAATCACATTAACTGGCCATTCAGTTTGACATGACTACACTAAATTGTCTATAACTTTTGATTTAAAGCTCAGAATGACACAAATCCATTGCCCACATTAAGCTAGCTCAATTTTCAATATTGTAACAAAATTTGAGACAGAAATAGAGACGACAAAGCGTCCAAGTAATTCTATCTTTACCAAACTGTAAGATGACATGCATTATGCTTCATTTATAAGATTTTACTCAATTAGCACCAATGATCAGTTTAGAACAATCATATTAACTGGTCGATCAAATTGATAAGCCCGCACTAAATCGTACGTAACTTTTGACTTTGATCTTAGAATAACACGAATTCAATGCCCACATTAAGCTAGATAAATTTTCTATATTTTAACAAAATTTGAGACTACAATAGACACGACAAAGCATCCAAGTAATCCAATCTATCCAAAACTGTGTGATGCCATGCATTATGCTTGATTTGTGAGCCTTTACTCAATGAGCACCAATGATCAGTTTAGATAATCATATTAAGTGGCCGATCAACTTGATATATCCGCACTAAATTGTCTGTAAATTTTTATTTAAAGCTCATATTGACACATAACCAATGCCCACGTTATTCTTGCTAAATTTTCTATATTTTTTGACAAAATTTGAGACAAAAATAGAGTTGAAAAAACATCCAAGTAATCCAATCTTTCCCAAATTTGTTGATGCCATACTTTATACTTCATTTATAAACCTTTGCTTAAAGAGCACCAATGATCAGTTTAGAATGATCACTTTAACTGGCCGATCAACATGACATGTGTGCACTAAATTGTCCGTAACTTTTGATTTACAGCTCCGAATGACACGAATCCAATGTCTACGATAAGTTAGCTCAATTTTCTATATTGTAATAAAATTTGAGATGGAAATAGAGATGAAAAACCATCCAAGTAATCCAATCTATCGAAAACTGTGTGATGCCATGCATTATACTTGATTTATAAGCCTTTACTCAATGAGCAACAATGATCAGTTTAGAGTAATCATATTAACTGGCCGATCAACTTGACATGTCCACACTAAATCGTCCGTAACTTTTGATTTTGAGCTCAGAATGACATGAATCCAATGCCCAGGGTAAGGTAGCTCAATTTTCTCTCTTGTTACAAAATTTGAGGCATAAGTAGATACGAAAAAGCGTCCAAATAATCTAATCTATCCCAAACTGTGTGATGTCATGCATTATGCTTCGTTTATAAGCGTTTACTCAATGACCACCAATGATCAGTTTAGAATAATCATATTAAGTGGCAATCAACTTGACATATCCGCCGTAAATCGTCCATAAATTTTGATTTAAAGATCATAATGACACGTATCCAATGCCCACGTTAATCTTGCTAAATTTTTTATATTTTGACAAAATTTGAGACAGAAATAGATTCAACAAAGCGTCCAAGTAGCCAAATCTTTCCCAAACTTTGTGATGCCATGCTTTATGCTTCATTTATAAACCTTTGCTTAAAGAGCACCAATGATAAATTTAGAATGATCACTTTAACTGGTCGATCAACATTACATGTTCGCACTAAATAATCCGAAACTTTTGATTTAGAGCTCCGAATGACACGAATCCACTGTCTATGTTAACCTAGCTCAATTTTCTATATTGTAACAAAACTTGAGATGGAAATAGATACAAAAAACCGTACAAGTAATCCAATCTATCCAAATCTGTGTGAGGCCATGCATTATGCTTCATTCATAAGCCTTTACTCAATGAGCACCAATTATCAGTTTAGAATAATCATATTAACTGGCCAATCAACTTGACATGTCCACACTAAAACATCCGTAACTTTTGATTTTGAGCTCAGAATAACACGAATTCAATGCCCCCGTTAAGCTTGATAAATTTTCTATAATTTAACAAAATTTGAGACAGAAATAGAGAGGACAAAGCATCCAAGTAATCCAAGTAATCCAAAAATGTGTGATGCCATACATTATGCTTGATTTATAAGCCTTTACTAAGTGAGCACCAATGATCAGTTTAGAATAATTATATTAACTAGCCGATAAACTTGACATGTCTGCACTAAACCGTCCACAACTTTTGATTTTGAGCTCAGAATGACACAAATCAAATGTCCCCATTAAGCTAGCTCAATTTTCTCTATTGTTACAAAATTTGAGACATAACTACATATGACAAAGCATCCAAATAATCCAATAAATCCCAAACTGCGTGATGCCATGCATTATGCTTCATTTATAAGCCTTTACTCAATGAGCACCAATGATCAGTTTAGATAATCATATTAAGTGGCCGATCAACTTGACATATCCGCACTAAATCGTCTGTAAATTTTTATTTAAAGCTCATATTGACACATAACCAATGCCCACGTTATTCTTGCTAAATTTTCTATATTTTTGACAAAATTTGAGACAAAAATAGAGTTGAAAAAACATCCAAGTAATCCAATCTTTCCCAAATTTTGTGATGCCATACTTTATACTTCATTTATAAACCTTTGCTTAAAGAGCACCAATGATCAGTTTAGAATGATCACTTTAACTGGCCGATCAACACGACATGTGCGCACTAAATTGTCCGTAACTTTTGATTTACAGCTCCGAATGACACGAATCCAATGTCTACGATAAGTTAGCTCAATTTTCTATATTGTAATAAAATTTGAGATGGAAATAGAGATTAAAACCCGTCCAAGTAATCCAATCTATCGAAAACTGTGTGATGCATGCATTATGCTTGATTTATAAGCCTTTACTCAATGAGCAACAATGATAAGTTTAGAGTAATCATATTAACTGGCCGATCAACTTGACATGTCCGCACTAAATCGTCCGTAACTTTTGATTTTGAGCTCAGAATGACATGAATCCATTGCCCACGGTAAGCTAGCTCAATTTTCTGTATTGTTACAAAATTTGAGACATAAGTAGATACGACAAAGCGTCCAAATAATCTAATCTATCCCAAACTATGTGATGTCATGCATTATGCTTCGTTTTATAAGCCTTTACTCAATGACCACCAATGATCAGTTTAGAATAATCATATTAAGTGGCCGATCAACTTGACATATCCGCCGTTAATCGTCCATAAATTTTGATTTAAAGATCATAATGACACGTATCCAATGCCCACGTTAATCTTGCTAAATTTTTTATATTTTCACAAAATTTGAGACAGAAATAGAGTCAACAAACGTCCAAGTAGCCAAATCTTTCCCAAACTTTGTGATGCCATGCTTTATGATTCATTTATAAACCTTTGCTTAAAGAGCACCAATGATAAATTTAGAATGATCACTTTAACAGGTCGATCAACATTACATGTTCGCACTAAATAATCCAAAACTTTTGATTTAGAGCTCCGAATGACACGAATCCACTGTCTATGTTAACCTAGCTCAATTTTCTATGTTGTAACAAAACTTTAGATGGAAATAGATACGAAAAACCGTACAAGTAATCCAATCTATCCAAATCTGTGTGATGCCATGCATTATGCTTCATTCATAAGCCTTTACTCAATGAGCACCAATTATCAGTTTAGAATAATCATATTAACTGGCCAATCAACTAGACATGTCCACACTAAAACATTCGTAACTTTTGATTTTGAGCTCAGAATAACACGAATTTAATGCCCCCGTTAAGCTAGATAAATTTTCTATAATTTAACAAAATTTGAGACAGAAATAGAGATGACAAAGCATCCAAGTAATCCAATATATCCAAAAATGTGTGATGCCATAAATTATGCTTGATTTATAAGCCTTTACTCAATGAGCACCAATGATCAGTTTAGAATAATTATATTAACTGGCCAAGAAACTTGACATGTCTGCACTAAACCGTCCACAACTTTTTATTTTGAGCTCAGAATGACACGAATCAAATATCCCCGTTAAGCTAGCTCAATTTCCTCTATTGTTACAAAATTTGAGACATAACTACATATGACAAAGCATCCAAATAATCCAATATATCCAAAACTGCGTGATGCCATGCATTATGCTTCATTTATAAGCCTTTACTCAATGAGCACCAATGATCAGTTTAGATAATCATATTAAGTGGCCGATCAACTTGACATATCCGCACTAAATCGTCTGTAAATTTTTATTTAAAGCTCATATTGACACATAACCAATGCCCACGTTATTCTTGCTAAATTTTCTATATTTTTTGACAACATTTGAGACAAAAATAGAGTTGAAAAAACATCCAAGTAATCCAATCTTTCGCAAATTTTGTGATGCCATACTTTATACTTCATTTATAAACCTTTGCTTAAAAAGCACCAATGATCAGTTTAGAATGATCACTTTAACTGGCCGATCAACATGACATGTGCGCACTAAATTGTCCGTAACTTTTGATTTACAGCTCCGAATGACACGAATCCAATGTCTACGATAAGCTAGCTCAATTTTCTATATTGTAATAAAATTTGAGACGGAAATAGAGATGAAAAACAATCCAAGTAATCCAATCTATCGAAAACTGTGTGATGCCATGCATTATGCTTGATTTATAAGCCTTTACTCAATGAGCAACAATGATCAGTTTAGAGTAATCATATTAACTGGCCGATCAACTTGACATGTCCGCACTAAATCGTCCGTAACTTTTGATTTTGAGCTCAGAATGACATGAATCCAATGCCCACGGTAAGCTAGCTCAGTTTTCTCTCTTGTTACAAAATTTGAGGCATAAGTAGATACGACAAAGCGTCCAAATAATCTAATCTATCCCAAACTGTGTGATGTCATGCATTATGCTTCATTTATAAGCCTTTACTCAATGACCACCAATGATCAGTTTAGAATAATCATATTAAGTGGGCGATCAACTTGACATATCCGCCGTAAATCGTCCATAAATTTTGATTTAAAGATCATAATGACACGTATCCAATGCCCACGTTAATCTTACTAAATTTTTTATATTTTGACAAAATTTGAGACAGAAATAGATTCAACAAAGCGTCCAAGTAGCCAAATCTTTCCCAAACTTTGTGATGCCATGCTTTATGCTTCATTTATAAACCTTTGCTTAAAGAGCACCAATGATAAATTTAGAATGATCACTTTAACTGGTCGATCAACATTACATGTTCGCACTAAATAATCCGAAACTTTTGATTTAGAGCTCCGAATGACACGAATCCACTGTCTATGTTAACCTAGCTCAATTTTCTATATTGTAACAAAACTTGAGATGGAAATAGATACAAAAAACCGTACAAGTAATCCAATCTATCCAAATCTGTGTGATGCCATGCATTATGCTTCATTCATAAGCCTTTACTCAATGAGCACCAATTATCAGTTTAGAATAATCATATTAACTGGCCAATCAACTTGACATGTCCACACTAAAACATCCGTAACTTTTGATTTTGAGCTCAGAATAACACGAATTCAATGCCCCCGTTAAGCTTGATAAATTTTCTATAATTTAACAAAATTTGAGACAGAAATAGAGATGACAAAGCATCCAAGTAATCCAATATATCCAAAAATGTGTGATGCCATACATTATGCTTGATTTATAAGCCTTTACTCAATGAGCACCAATGATCAGTTTAGAATAATTATATTAACTGGCCGATAAACTTGACATGTCTGCACTAAACCGTCCACAACTTTTGATTTTGAGCTCAGAATGACACGAATCAAATGTCCCCGTTAAGTTAGCTCAATTTTCTCTATTGTTACAAAATTTGAGACATAACTACATATGAAAAAGCATCCAAATAATCCAATTTATCTCAAACTGCGTCATGCCATGCATTATGCTTCATTTATAAGCTTTTACTCAATGAGCACCAATGATCAGTTTAGATAATCATATTAAGTGGCCGATCAACTTGACATATCCGCACTAAATCGTCTGTAATTTTTTATTTAAAGCTCATAATGACACATAACCAATGCCCACGTTATTGTTGCTAAATTTTCTATATTTTTTGACAAACGTTGAGACAAAAATAGAGTTGAAAAAACATCCAAGTAATCCAATCTTTCCCAAATTTTGTGATGCCATACTTTATACTTCATTTATAAACCTTTGCTTAAAGAGCACCAATGATCAGTTTAGAATGATCACTTTAACTGGCCGATCAACATGACATGTGCGCACTAAATTGTCCGTAACTTTTGAATTACAGCTCCGAATGACACGAATCCAATGTCTACGATAAGCTAGCTCAATTTTCTATATTGTAATAAAATTTGAGATGGAAATTGAGATCAAAAACCGTCCAAGTAATCCAATCTATCAAAAACTGTGTGATGCCATGTATTATGCTTGATTTATAAGCCTTTACTCAATGAGCAACAATGATCAGTTTAGAGTAATCATATTAACTGGCCGATCAACTTGACATGTCCGCACTAAACCGTCCGTAACTTTTGTTTTTGAGCTCAGAATGACATGAATCCAATGCCCACGGTAAGCTAGCTCAATTTTTTCTATTGTTACAAAATTTGAGGCATAAGTAGATGCGACAAAGCGTCCAAATAATCTAATCTATCCCAAACTGTGTGATGTCATGCATTATGCTTCGTTTATAAGCCTTTACTCAATGAGCACCAATGATCAGTTTAGAATAATCATATTAAGTGGCCAATCAACTTGACATATCCACCATAAATCGTCCATAAATTTTGATTTAAAGATCATAATGACACGTATCCAATGCCCACGTTAATCTTGCTAAATTTTTTATATTTTGACAAAATTTGAGACCGAAATAGAGTCAACAAAGCGTCCAAGTAGCCAAATCTTTCCCAAACTTTGTGATGCCATGCTTTATGCTTCATTTATAAACCTTTGCTTAAAGAGCACCAATGATAAATTTAGAATGATCACTTTAACTGGTCAATCAATATTACATGTTCGCACTAAATAATCCAAAACTTTTGATTTAGAGCTCCGAATGACACGAATCCACTGTCTATGTTAACCTAGCTCAATTTTCTATATTGTAACAAAACTTGAAATGGAAATACATACAAAAAACCGTACAAGTAATCCAATCTATCCAAATCTGTGTGATGCCATGCATTATGCTTCATTCATAAGCCTTTACTCAATGAGCACCAATTATCAGTCTAGAATAATCATATTAACTGGCCAATCAACTTGACATGTCCACACTAAAACATATGTAACTTTTGATTTTGAGCTCAGAATAACACACGAATTCAATGCCCCTGTTAAGCTAGATAAATTTTCTATATTTTAGCAGAACTTGAGACAGAAATACAGACAACAAAGCATCCAAGTAATCCAATCCATCCAAAACTCTGTGATGCCATGCATTATGGTTGATTTATAATCCAATACTCAATGAGCACCAATGATCAGTTTAGAATAATCATATTAACTGGCCGATAAACTTGACATATCTGCACTAAACAATCCGTAACTTTTGATTTTGAGCTCAGAATGACACGAATCCAATGTCCCCGTTAATCTAGCTCAATTTTCTCTATAGTTACAAAATTTGAGACATAACTACATATGACAAAGCATCCAAATAATCCAATCTATCCCAAACGGCGTGATGCCATGCATTATGCTTCATATATAAGCCTTTACTCAATGAGCACCAATGATCAGTTTAAAATAATCATATTAAGTGGTTGATCAACTTGACATATCCACACTAAATCGTTCGAAAATTTTGATTTAAAGATCATAATGACACGTATCCAATGCCCAAGTTAATCTTGCTTAATTTTCTATATTTTGACAAAGTTTGAGACAAAATAGAGTCGACAAAGCGTCCAAGTAAATAGAGTCGACAAAGCGTCCAAGTAATCCAATCTTTCCCAAACTTTGTGATGCCATGCTTTATGCATCATTTATAAACCTTTGCTTAAAGAGCACCAATGATCAGTTTAGAATGATAACTTTAACTGGCCGATCAACATGACATGTCCGCATTAAATCTTCCGAAACTTTTGATTTAGAGCTCAGAATGACACAAATCCAATGTCTACATTTAGCTAGCTCAATTTTCTAATTTAAGACGGAAATAGATACAAAAAACCGTCCAAGTAATCCAATCTATCCAAAACTATGTGATGCCATGCATTATTTTTCATTTATAAGCCTTTACACAATGATCACCAATGATCAGCTTAGAATTATCACATTAACTAGCTGATCAACTTGACATGTTCGCACTAAATCGTCCGTAACTTTCGATTTAGAGTTCAGAATGACACCAATCGAATGCCCACGTTAAGCTAGGTAAATTTTCTATATTTTGCAAAATTTGAGACAGAAAGAGAGACAACAAAGCGCCCAAGTAAACCAATCTATCCCAACCTGCGTGATGCCAGGCTTTATGCTTCTTTTATAAGCATTTACTCAATCAGCAACATTGATCAGTTTAGAATAATCATCTTAACTGCCTGATAACCATGACATGTCCCCACCAAATCGTCCGTAATTTTTTATTTAAAGTTTAGAATTACAAAAAACCAATGTCCACATTAAGCTAGCTCAATTTTCTATTTTGTGACAAAATTTGAGACATAAATAGAGACGAGAAATCTTCTAAGTAATCCAATCTATCCCACAATGTGTGATGCCATGATTTATGTTTTATTTACAAGCCTTTAATTAATGAGCACCAATAATCAGCATAGAATGGATACTTTAACTGCCAGATCAACTTGACATGCACTAAATCGTCCGTAACTTTTGATTTAGAGCTCAGAATGACACAAATCTAATGCCCACGTTAAGCTAGCTCAATTTTCTATATTGTAACTAAATTTGAGACGGAAATAGATTCAAAAAACTGTCCAAGTAATCCAATCTATCAAGAACTGTGTGATGCCATGTATTATGCTTCATTTATAAACTTTACTCTATTAGCATCAGTTCAGAATAATCACATTAACTAGCTGATCAAGTTGTCATTTCCGCACTAAATCGTATGTAACTTTTGATTTATAGTCCAGAATGACACCAATCGAATGCCCACATTAAGCTAGGTAAATGTTCTATATTTTGCAAAATTAGAGATAGAAATAGAGACAACAAAGCGTCCAAGTAATCCAATATATCCCAACCTGCGTGATGCCATCCCTTATGATTCATTTATAAGCCTTTACTCAATCAGCACCATTGATCAGTTTAGAATAATGATCTTAACTTGCCTATAACCTTGACATGTCCGCAACAAATCGTCCGTAACTTTCTATTTAGAGCTCAGAATGACACGAATCCAATGCCCATGTTGAGCTAGCTCAATTTTCTATATTGTGACAAATTTGAGATAGAAATAGAGATGAAAAATCGTCTAAGGATTACTCAATAAGCACCATTGATCAGTTTAAAATGATCATATTAAATGGCCAATCAACTTGACATGTCCGCCCTAAATCATACGTAAATTTTGATTTAAAGCTCATAATGACACGTATCCAATGCCCACGTTAATCTTGCTAAATTTTCTATATTTTGACAAAATTAGAGAAAAACATAGAGTCGATAAAGCGTCCAAATAATCCAATCTTTCCCTAACTTTGTGATGTCATGCTTTACGCTTCATTTATATACCTTTGCTTAAAGAGGACCAATGATCAGTTTAGAATGATAACTTTAACTGGCCGATCAACATGACATTTCTGAACTAAATATCCGAAACTTTTGATTTAGAGCTCAGAATGACACGAATATAAAGTATACATTAAACTAGCTAAATTTCTATATTGTAACAAAATTTGACACGGAAATAGATACAAAAAACCATCCAAGTAATCCACTCAATCCAAACTATGTGATGCCTTGCATTTATGCTTCATTTATAAGAATTTACTCAATAAGCACCAATGATCAGTTTAGAATAATCATATTAACTGGCCGATCAACTTGACATGTTGTAAGAATATTGAGATTATAGAGGAGAAATGTGAAGAATTGAATCTGAAAACTCAAAGAGAAGTATGAGAAAATGAGAAACGACTTAGACTTATGGAGAAGAATCTCCTAAGAGTTTTTAATACATTGAGTCTTTACAGCCCTTTTATAGAGGATTTACAATGTGAACGCAAAGGAAAACGAATTCAAACTTGTGGATGAGTTTTAATAGAGGAGGAGCCTGTCAACAACCAATGAGAAGAGAGGAGACAGCATGGGCATGACTGTTTGGTGTGGTTGCCAAGACTGTGTGCAGCATGGGAATGACTGTTTGGTGTGGTTGCCAAGACTGTGTGCAGCATGGGCATGACTTTTTCACCTTGATTCTTCTCCCAAGGTAGCTATTTAACCATTTCAACCATGTGGTTAATAATAACCCATCCTTTTTTCATTTCCCTTGTTATTCAAACTGAATTTTCGTGCTCACACTTGCCTTGTAGGTCAAGATAGGTCTTATTTGATTTTCCTATGTCAATACTCCCCCTCAAGCTAAAGACTTTGGAATCGCCCTAAAGTCTTAAGCTTGGGAACCCAAGGCAACACCTCATTAAAAACCTTATTAAGGAAAACCACTTGGGACAAAACCTTAATAAGGGAAAAAGAGTGTGCTGCTCTTTGGATTAGGAGACCTTTGATCATGGGTGTGATAAATCAACAAGCCCAAGTTTGCTAAAGATGTTCTTGCACACTTTGAGACTTGCTGCCNAATGATCAGTTTAGAATGATAACTTTAACTGGCCGATCAACATGACATGTCCGCATTAAATCTTCCGAAACTTTTGATTTAGAGCTCAGAATGACACAAATCCAATGTCTACATTTAGCTAGCTCAATTTTCTAATTTAAGACGGAAATAGATACAAAAAACCGTCCAAGTAATCCAATCTATCCAAAACTATGTGATGCCATGCATTATTTTTCATTTATAAGCCTTTACACAATGATCACCAATGATCAGCTTAGAATTATCACATTAACTAGCTGATCAACTTGACATGTTCGCACTAAATCGTCTGTAACTTTCGATTTAGAGTTCAGAATGACACCAATCGAATGCCCACGTTAAGCTAGGTAAATTTTCTATATTTTGCAAAATTTGAGACAGAAAGAGAGACAACAAAGCGCCCAAGTAAACCAATCTATCCCAACCTGCGTGATGCCAGGCTTTATGCTTCTTTTATAAGCATTTACTCAATCAGCAACATTGATCAGTTTAGAATAATCATCTTAACTGCCTGATAACCATGACATGTCCCCACCAAATCGTCCGTAATTTTTGATTTAAAGTTTAGAATTACAAAAAACCAATGTCCACATTAAGCTAGCTCAATTTTCTATTTTGTGACAAAATTTGAGACATAAATAGAGACGAGAAATCTTCTAAGTAATCCAATCTATCCCACAATGTGTGATGCCATGCTTTATGTTTTATTTACAAGCCTTTAATTAATGAGCACCAATAATCAGCATAGAATGGATACTTTAACTGCCAGATCAACTTGACATGCACTAAATCGTCCGTAACTTTTGATTTAGAGCTCAGAATGACACAAATCTAATGCCCACGTTAAGCTAGCTCAATTTTCTATATTGTAACTAAATTTGAGACGGAAATAGATTCAAAAAACCATCCAAGTAATCCAATCTATCAAGAACTGTGTGATGCCATGTATTATGCTTCATTATAAACTTTACTCTATTAGCATCAGTTCAGAATAATCACATTAACTAGCTGATCAAGTTGTCATTTCCGCACTAAATCGTATGTAACTTTTGATTTATAGTCCAGAATGACACCAATCGAATGCCCACATTAAGCTAGGTAAATGTTCTATATTTTGCAAAATTAGAGATAGAAATAGAGACAACAAAGTGTCCAAGTAATCCAATATATCCCAACCTGCGTGATGCCATCCCTTATGATTCATTTATAAGCCTTTACTCAATCAGCACCATTGATCAGTTTAGAATAATGATCTTAACTTGCCTATAACCTTGACATGTCTGCAACAAATCGTCCGTAACTTTCTATTTAGAGCTCAGAATGACATGAATCCAATGCCCATGTTGAGCTAGCTCAATTTTCTATATTGTGACAAATTTGAGATAGAAATAGAGACGAAAAATCGTCTAAGGAATACAATCTATCCCAATCTGCGTGATGCCATGCTTTATGCTTCATTTATAAGCTTTTACTCAATAAGCACCATTGATCAGTTTAAAATGATCATATTAAATGGCCAATCAACTTGACATGTCCGCCCTAAATCATACGTAAATTTTGATTTAAAGCTCATAATGACACGTATCCAATGCCCACGTTAATCTTGCTAAATTTTCTATATTTTGACAAAATTAGAGAAAAACATAGAGTCGATAAAGCGTCCAAATAATCCAATCTTTCCCTAACTTTGTGATGTCATGCTTTACGCTTCATTTATATACCTTTGCTTAAAGAGGACCAATGATCAGTTTAGAATGATAACTTCAACTGGCCGATCAACATGACATTTCTGAACTAAATATCCGAAACTTTTGATTTAGAGCTCAGAATGACAGGAATATAAAGTATACGTTAAACTAGCTAAATTTCTATATTGTAACAAAATTTGACACGGAAATAGATACAAAAAACCATCCAAGTAATCCACTCAATCCAAACTATGTGATGCCTTGCATTTATACTTCATTTATAAGAATTTACTCAATAAGCACCAATGATCAGTTTAGAATAATCATATTAACTGGCCGATCAACTTGACATGTCTGCACGAAATCGTCCGTAACTTTTGATTTTGAGCTTAGAATAACACGAATTCAATGCACACGTTAAGCTAGATAATTTTTCTATATTTTAACAAAATTTGAGACAGAAATAGAGACGACAAAGCATACCAGTAATCCGATCTATCCAAAACTTTGTGATGCCATGCATTATGCTTGATTTGTAAGCCTTTACTCAATGACCACCAATGATCAGTTTAGAATAATCCTATTAACTGGCCGATCAATTTGACATGTCCGCACTAAATTGTCCGTAACTTTTGATTTTGTGCTCAGGATGACACGAATCCAATGCCCACGTTGAGCTAGATATTTTTTCTTTCTTTTAGCAAAATTTGAAACAAAAATAGAGACAACAACGCGTCCAAGTAATCCAATATATCCAAAACTTTGTGTTGCCATGCATTATGCTTCATTTATAAGCCTTTATTTACGAGAACCAATGATTAATTTAGAATAATCATATTAACTGCCCGATGAACTTGACATGTCCGCACTAAATCGTGAGTAACTTTTGATTTTGAGCTCAGAATGACATGAATCAAATGCCCATGTTAAGGTAGATAAATTTTCTATATGTTAGCAAAATTTGAGACAGAAATAGAGACGACAAAGCATTCAAGTAATCCAATCTATCAAAAACTGTGTGATATCATGCATTATGCTTCATTTATAAGCCTTTACTCAATGAACACCAATGATCAATTTAAAACGATCATATTAACTGGCCGATCAACTTGACATTTCCGGCCTAAATCATCCGTAACTTTTGATTTTGAGGTCGAAAGACACGAATTCAATGCCCACGTTAAGCTAGCTCAATTTTTATTATTGTTACAAAATTTGATACATAACTACATACGAAAAAGCGTCCAAACAATCATATCTATCCCAAACTATGTGATGCCATGCATTATGCTTCCCATATAAGCCTTTACTCAATGAGCACCAATGATCAGTTTAGAATGATCTTATTAACTGGCTGATCAACTTGACATGTCCGCACTATATCGTCCGTAACTTTGATTTAGAGCTCAGAAACACACGAATCCAATGCCCACGTTCAGCTTGCTCAATGTTCTATATTTTTACGAAATTTGAGACAGAATAGACGACAAAGCATCCAAATAATCTAATCTATCCAAAACTGTGTGATGCATTATGCTTCATTAATAAGCCTTTACTTAATGAGCACCAATGATCAGTTTAGAAAAATCATATTAACTGGCCGATCAACTTGACATGTCCGAATGACACGAATCCAATGTCTACATAAGCTAACTCAATTTTCTATATTGTAACCAAAATTTAAGATGGAAATAGATACGAAAAACCGTCCAAGTAATCCAATATATCCAAAACTATGTGACGCCATGCATTATGCTTCATATATAAGCCTTTACTTAATGAGCACCAATAATCAATTTAGAATAATCATATTAACTAACCGATCAATTTGAACTGTCCGCACTAAATCGTGCTGAACTTTTGATTTTGAGCTCAAATTGACACGAATCCAATGCCCATGTTAAACTAGATAAATATTATTTATTTTATAAAAATTTGAGATACAACTAGATAAGACATAGCATCCAAGTAACCCAATCTATCCGAAACTGCGTCATGCCATGCATTATACTTCACTTATAACCTTTTACTCAATGAGCACCAATGATCAGTTTAGAATAATCATATTAACAGGCCGATCAACTTGACATGTACGCAATAAATTGCCCGTATCTTTTGATTTTGAGCTCAGAATGACAAGTATCCAATGCCCACATTATTCTAGCTCAATTTTCTATATCAAAAGAAAAGTTGAGACATCACTAGATACGACAAAAAGTCCAAATAATTCAATCTATTTCAAACTCTACGATGCCCTGCATTATGCTTCATTTATAAGCCTTTACTCAATGAACACCAGTAATCAGTTTAGAATAATCATAGTAACTGGCCGATAAACTTGACATGTCCACGCTAAATCGTCCGTCACTTTTGATTTAGAGCTAAGAATGACACGAATCCAATACCCACGTTAAGCTACCTAAATTTTCTATATTTTGAAATTTTTAAGACAAAACTAGGAACGACAAAGCATCCAAGTAATCCAATCTATCGCGAACTGTGTGATGATATGATTTATACTTCATTTAGAAGACTTTACTCAGTGAGCGCCAATGATCAGTTTGGAATAATCATATTAACTAGCCGATCAACTTGACAGGTCTGCACTAAATTGTCTGTAACTTTTGATTTCTAGCTTAGAATGACACGAATCCAATGCCCAAGTTAAGCTAGCTTAATTTCTATATTGTAACAAAATTTGAGACATAAAAAGATACGACAAAGCATACAAGTAATCCAGTATATCCAAAACTGTGTGATGCCATGGATTATGCTTCATTTAGAAGCCTTTACTCAATGAGCGCTAAAGATCAGTTTAGAATAATCCATTACTTATGAATTAGAGCTTAGAATGACACGAATCCAATGCTCACGTTAAGCTAGCTAAATTTTCTATATTGTGACAAAATTTGAGAGAGAAATAGATACGACAAAGAGTCTTAGTAATCCAATCTATCCCAAACTGTGTGATGCCATGCATTATGCTTCATTTATAAGCCTTTACTCAATGAGCAACAGTGATTAGTAAAGAAAGATCATTTTAACTCGCCGATCAACTTGACATGTCCGCACTAAATCATCAGTAACTTTTGATTTAGAGCTCAGAATGACACGAATCCAATGTCCACGTTATGCTAACTCAATTTTTTATATTGTGACAAAATTTGAGATACAACTAGATACGACAAAGCGTCCAAGGTATCCAATCTATCTCAGACTGTGTGATGCCATGCTTTATGCTTTGTTTATAAGCGTTTACTTAATGTGCACCAATGATCAGTTTAGAATGATTACTTTAACATGCACTAAATCATCCGTAACTTTTGATTTAGAGCTCAGAATGACACAAATCTAATGCCCACGTTAAGCTAGCTCAATTTTCTATATTGTAACTAAATTTGAGACGGAAATAGATTCAGAAAACTGTCCAAGTAATCCAATCTATCAAGAACTGTGTGATGCCATGTATTATGCTTCATTTATAAACTTTACTCTATTAGCATCAGTTCAGAATAATCACATTAACTAGCTGATCAAGTTGTCATTTCCGCACTAAATCGTATGTAACTTTTGATTTATAGTCCAGAATGACACCAATCGAATGCCCACATTAAGCTAGGTATATGTTCTATATTTTGCAAAATTAGAGATAGAAATAGAGACAACAAAGCGTCCAAGTAATCCAATATATCCCAACCTGCGTGATGCCATCCCTTATGATTCATTTATAAGCCTTTACTCAATCAGCACCATTGATTAGTTTAGAATAATGATCTTAACTTGCCTATAACCTTGACATGTCCGCAACAAATCGTCCGTAACTTTCTATTTAGAGCTCAGAATGACACGAATCCAATGCCCATGTTGAGCTAGCTCAATTTTCTATATTGTGACAAATTTGAGATAGAAAAGAGACGAAAAATCGTCTAAGGAATACAATCTATCCCAATCTGCGTGATGCCATGCTTTATGCTTCATTTATAAGCTTTTACTCAATAAGCACCATTGATCAGTTTAAAATGATCATATTAAATGGCCAATCAACTTGACATATCCGCCCTAAATCATACGTAAATTTTGATTTAAAGCTCATAATGACACGTATCCAATGCCCACGTTAATCTTGCTAAATTTTCTATATTTTGAAAAAATTAGAGAAAAACATAGAGTCGATAAAGCGTCCAAATAATCCAATCTTTCCCTAACTTTGTGATGTCATGCTTTACGCTTCATTTATATACCTTTGCTTAAAGAGGACCAATGATCAGTTTAGAATGATAACTTTAACTGGCCGATCAACATGACATTTCTGAACTAAATATCCGAAACTTTTGATTTAGAGCTCAGAATGACAGGAATATAAAGTATACGTTAAACTAACTAAATTTCTATATTGTAACAAAATTTGACACGGAAATAGATACAAAAAACCATCCAAGTAATCCACTCAATCCAAACTATGTGATGCCTTGCATTTATACTTCATTTATAAGAATTTACTCAATAAACACCAATGATCAGTTTAGAATAATCATATTAACTGGCCGATCAACTTGACATGTCTGCACGAAATCGTCTGTAACTTTTGATTTTGAGCTTAGAATAACACGAATTCAATGCCCACGTTAAGCTAGATAATTTTTCTATATTTTAACAAAATTTGAGACAGAAATAGAGACGACAAAGCATATCAGTAATCCGATCTATCCAAAACTTTGTGATGCCATGCATTATGCTTGATTTGTAAGCCTTTACTCAATGACCACCAATGATCAGTTTAAAATAATCCTATTAACTGGCCGATCAATTTGACATGTCCGCACTAAATTGTCCGTAACTTTTGATTTTGTGCTCAGGATGACACGAATCCAATGCCCACGTTGAGCTAGATATTTTTTCTTTCTTTTAGCAAAATTTGAAACAAAAATAGAGACAACAACGCATCCAAGTAATCCAATATATCCAAAACTTTGTGGTGCCATGCATTATGCTTCATTTATAAGCCTTTATTTACGAGAACCAATGATTAATTTAGAATAATCATATTAACTGGCCGATGAACTTGACATGTCCGCACTAAATCGTGAGTAACTTTTGATTTTGAGCTCAGAATGACATGAATCAAATGCCCATGTTAAGGTAGATAAATTTTCTATATGTTAGCAAAATTTGAGACAGAAATAGAGACGACAAAGCATTCAAGTAATCCAATCTATCAAAAACTGTGTGATGTCATGCATTATGCTTCATTTATAAGCCTTTACTCAATGAACACCAATGATCGTTTAAAATGATCATATTAACTGGCCGATCAACTTGACATTTCCGGCCTAAATCATCCGTAACTTTTGATTTTGAGCTCGGAAAGACACGAATTCAATGCCCACGTTAAGCTAGCTCAATTTTTATTATTGTTACAAAATTTGATACATAACTACATACGAAAAAGCATCCAAACAATCATATCTACCCCAAACTATGTGATGCCATGCATTATGCTTCCCATATAAGCCTTTACTCAATGAGCACCAATGATCAATTTAGAATGATCATATTAACTGGCTGATAACCTTGACATGTCCGCACTATATCGTCCGTAACTTTGATTTAGAGCTCAGAAACACACGAAACCAATGCCCACGTTCAGCTTTCTCAATGTTCTATATTTTTACGAAATTTGAGACAGCAATAGAGATGACAAAGCATCCAAATAATCTAATCTATCCAAAACTGTGTGATGCATTATGCTTCATTTATAAGCCTTTACTTAATGAGCACCAATGATCAGTTTAGAAAAATCATATTAACTGGCCGATCAACTTGACATGTCCGAATGACACGAATCCAATGTCTACATAAGCTAACTCAATTTTCTATATTGTAACCAAAATTTAAGATGGAAATAGATACGAAAAACCATCCAAGTAATCCAATATATCCAAAACTATGTGACGCCATGCATTATGCTTCATATATAAGCCTTTACTTAATGAGCACCAATAATCAATTTAGAATAATCATATTAACTAACCGATCAATTTGAACTGTCCGCACTAAATTGTGCGGAACTTTTGATTTTGAGCTCAAATTGACACGAATCCAATGCCCATGTTAAACTAGATAAATATTATTTATTTTATAAAAATTTGAGATACAACTAGATAAGACATAGCATCCAAGTAACCCAATCTATCCGAAACTGCGTCATGCCATGCATTAT
>JAEVFF010000779.1:0-37396 GCA_018901945.1 Pugionium dolabratum | reverse complement strand
AACCCAATCTATCCGAAACTGCGTCATGCCATGCATTATACTTCACTTATAAGCCTTTACTCAATGAGCACCAATGATCAGTTTAGAATAATCATATTAACTGGCCGATCAACTTCACATGTACGCAATAAATTGCCCGTATCTTTTGATTTTGAGCTCAGAATGACAAGTATCCAATGCCCACATTATTCTAGCTCAATTTTCTATATCAAAAGAAAAGTTGAGACATCACTAGATACGACAAAAAGTCCAAATAATTCAATCTATTTCAAACTCTACGATGCCCTGCAATGCTTCATTTATAAGCCTTTACTCAATGAACACCAGTAATCAGTTTAGAATAATCATATTAACTGGCCGATAAACTTGACATGTCCACGCTAAATCGTCCGTCACTTTTGATTTAGAGCTAAGAATGACACGAATCCAATACCCACGTTAAGCTACCTAAATTTTCTATATTTTGAAAATTTTAAGACAAAACTAGGAACGACAAAGCATCCAAGTAATCCAATCTATCGCGAACTGTGTGATGATATGATTTATACTTCATTTAGAAGACTTTACTCAGTGAGCGCCAATGATCAGTTTGGAATAATCATATTAACTAGCCGATCAACTTCACAGGTCTGCACTAAATCGTCTGTAACTTTTGATTTCTAGCTTAGAATGACACGAATCCAATGCCCAAGTTAAGCTAGCTTAATTTCTATATTGTAACAAAATTTGAGACATAAAAAGATACGACAAAGCATACAAGTAATCCAGTATATCCAAAACTGTGTGATGCCATGGATTATGCTTCATTTAGAAGCCTTTACTCAATGAGCGCTAAAGATCAGTTTAGAATAATCCATTACTTATGAATTAGAGCTTAGAATGACACGAATCCAATGCTCACGTTAAGCTAGCTAAATTTTCTATATTGTGACAAAATTTGAGAGAGAAATAGATACGACAAACAGTCTTAGTAATCCAATCTATCCCAAACTGTGTGATGCCATGCATTATGCTTCATTTATAAGCCTTTACTCAATGAGCAACAGTGATTAGTAAAGAAAGATCATTTTAACTGGCCGATCAACTTGACATGTCCGCACTAAATCATCAATAACTTTTGATTTAGAGCTCAGAATGACACGAATCCAATGTCCACGTTATGCTAACTCAATTTTTTATATTGTGACAAAATTTGAGATACAACTAGATACGACAAAGCGTCCAAGGTATCCAATCTATCTCAGACTGTGTGATGCCATGCTTTATGCTTTGTTTATAAGCGTTTACTTAATGTGCACCAATGATCAGTTTAGAATGATTACTTTAACATGCACTAAATCATCCGTAACTTTTGATTTAGAGCTCAGAATGACACAAATCTAATGCCCACGTTAAGCTAGCTCAATTTTCTATATTGTAACTAAATTTGAGACGGAAATAGATTCAGAAAACTGTCCAAGTAATCCAATCTATCAAGAACTGTGTGATGCCATGTATTATGCTTCATTTATAAACTTTACTCTATTAGCATCAGTTCAGAATAATCACATTAACTAGCTGATCAAGTTGTCATTTCCGCACTAAATCGTATGTAACTTTTGATTTATAGTCCAGAATGACACCAATCGAATGCCCACATTAAGCTAGGTATATGTTCTATATTTTGCAAAATTAGAGATAGAAATAGAGACAACAAAGCGTCCAAGTAATCCAATATATCCCAACCTGCGTGATGCCATCCCTTATGATTCATTTATAAGCCTTTACTCAATCAGCACCATTGATTAGTTTAGAATAATGATCTTAACTTGCCTATAACCTTGACATGTCCGCAACAAATCGTCCGTAACTTTCTATTTAGAGCTCAGAATGACACGAATCCAATGCCCATGTTGAGCTAGCTCAATTTTCTATATTGTGACAAATTTGAGATAGAAAAGAGACGAAAAATCGTCTAAGGAATACAATCTATCCCAATCTGCGTGATGCCATGCTTTATGCTTCATTTATAAGCTTTTACTCAATAAGCACCATTGATCAGTTTAAAATGATCATATTAAATGGCCAATCAACTTGACATATCCGCCCTAAATCATACGTAAATTTTGATTTAAAGCTCATAATGACACGTATCCAATGCCCACGTTAATCTTGCTAAATTTTCTATATTTTGAAAAAATTAGAGAAAAACATAGAGTCGATAAAGCGTCCAAATAATCCAATCTTTCCCTAACTTTGTGATGTCATGCTTTACGCTTCATTTATATACCTTTGCTTAAAGAGGACCAATGATCAGTTTAGAATGATAACTTTAACTGGCCGATCAACATGACATTTCTGAACTAAATATCCGAAACTTTTGATTTAGAGCTCAGAATGACACGAATATAAAGTATACGTTAAACTAGCTAAATTTCTATATTGTAACAAAATTTGACACGGAAATAGATACAAAAAACCATCCAAGTAATCCACTCAATCCAAACTATGTGATGCCTTGCATTTATGCTTCATTTATAAGAATTTACTCAATAAGCACCAATGATCAGTTTAGAATAATCATATTAACTGGCCGATCAACTTGACATGTCTGCACGAAATCGTCCGTAACTTTTGATTTTGAGCTTAGAATAACACGAATTCAATGCCCACGTTAAGCTAGATAATTTTTCTATATTTTAACAAAATTTGAGACAGAAATAGAGACGACAAAGCATACCAGTAATCCGATCTATCCAAAACTTTGTGATGCCATGCATTATGCTTGATTTGTAAGCCTTTACTCAATGACCACCAATGATCAGTTTAGAATAATCCTATTAACTGGCCGATCAATTTGACATGTCCGCACTAAATTGTCCGTAACTTTTGATTTTGTGCTCAGGATGACACGAATCCAATGCCCACGTTGAGCTAGATATTTTTTCTTTCTTTTAGCAAAATTTGAAACAAAAATAGAGACAACAACGCATCCAAGTAATCCAATATATCCAAAACTTTTTGTTGCCATGCATTATGCTTCATTTATAAGCCTTTATTTACGAGAACCAATGATTAATTTAGAATAATCATATTAACTGGCCGATGAACTTGACATGTCCGCACTAAATCATGAGTAACTTTTGATTTTGAGCTCAGAATGACATGAATCAAATGCCCATGTTAAGGTAGATAAATTTTCTATATGTTAGCAAAATTTGAGACAGAAATAGAGACGACAAAGCATTCAAGTAATCCAATCTATCAAAAACTGTGTGATGTCATGCATTATGCTTCATTTATAAGCCTTTACTCAATGAACACCAATGATCAGTTTAAAATGATCATATTAACTGGCCGATCAACTTGACATTTCCGGCCTAAATCATCCGTAACTTTTGATTTTGAGCTCGGAAAGACACGAATTCAATGCCCACGTTAAGCTAGCTCAATTTTTATTATTGTTACAAAATTTGATACATAACTACATACGAAAAAGCGTCCAAACAATCATATCTACCCCAAACTATGTGATGCCATGCATTATGCTTCCCATATAAGCCTTTACTCAATGAGCACCAATGATCAATTTAGAATGATCCTATTAACTGGCTGATCAACTTGACATGTCCGCACTATATCGTCCGTAACTTTGATTTAGAGCTCAGAAACACACGAATCCAATGCCCACGTTCAGCTTGCTCAATGTTCTATATTTTTACGAAATTTGAGACAGCAATAGAGATGACAAAGCATCCAAATAATCTAATCTATCCAAAACTATGTGATGCATTATGCTTCATTTATAAGCCTTTACTTAATGAGCACCAATGATCAGTTTAGAAAAATCATATTAACTGGCCGATCAACTTGACATGTCCGAATGACACGAATCCAATGTCTACATAAGCTAACTCAATTTTCTATATTGTAACCAAAATTTAAGATGGAAATAGATACGAAAAACCATCCAAGTAATCCAATATATCCAAAACTATGTGACGCCATGCATTATGCTTCATATATAAGCCTTTACTTAATGAGCACCAATAATCAATTTAGAATAATCATATTAACTAACCGATCAATTTGAACTGTCCGCACTAAATTGTGCGGAACTTTTGATTTTGAGCTCAAATTGACACGAATCCAATGCCCATGTTAAACTAGATAAATATTATTTATTTTATAAAAATTTGAGATACAACTAGATAAGACATAGCATCCAAGTAACCCAATCTATCCGAAACTGCGTCATGCCATGCATTATACTTCACTTATAAGCCTTTACTCAATGAGCACCAATGATCAGTTTAGAATAATCATATTAACTGGCCGATCAACTTGACATGTACGCAATAAATTGCCCGTATCTTTTGATTTTGAGCTCAGAATGACAAGTATCCAATGCCCACATTATTCTAGCTCAATTTTCTATATCAAAAGAAAAGTTGAGACATCACTAGATACGACAAAAAGTCCAAATAATTCAATCTATTTCAAACTCTACGATGCCCTGCATTATGCTTCATTTATAAGCCTTTACTCAATGAACACCAGTAATCAGTTTAGAATAATCATAGTAACTGGCCGATAAACTTGACATGTCCACGCTAAATCGTCCGTCACTTTTGATTTAGAGCTAAGAATGACACGAATCCAATACCCACGTTAAGCTACCTAAATTTTCTATATTTTGAAAATTTTAAGACAAAACTAGGAACGACAAAGCATCCAAGTAATCCAATCTATCGCGAACTGTGTGATGATATGATTTATACTTCATTTAGAAGACTTTACTCAGTGAGCGCCAATGATCAGTTTGGAATAATCATATTAACTAGCCGATCAACTTGACAGGTCTGCACTAAATCGTCTGTAACTTTTGATTTCTAGCTTAGAATGACACGAATCCAATGCCCAAGTTAAGCTAGCTTAATTTCTATATTGTAACAAAATTTGAGACATAAAAAGATACGACAAAGCATACAAGTAATCCAGTATATCCAAAACTGTGTGATGCCATGGATTATGCTTCATTTAGAAGCCTTTACTCAATGAGCGCTAAAGATCAGTTTAGAATAATCCATTACTTATGAATTAGAGCTTAGAATGACACGAATCCAATGCTCACGTTAAGCTAGCTAAATTTTCTATATTGTGACAAAATTTGAGAGAGAAATAGATACGACAAAGAGTCTTAGTAATCCAATCTATCCCAAACTGTGTGATGCCATGCATTATGCTTCATTTATAAGCCTTTACTCAATGAGCAACAGTGATTAGTAAAGAAAGATCATTTTAACTCGCCGATCAACTTGACATGTCCGCACTAAATCATCAGTAACTTTTGATTTAGAGCTCAGAATGACACGAATCCAATGTCCACGTTATGCTAACTCAATTTTTTATATTGTGACAAAATTTGAGATACAACTAGATACGACAAAGCGTCCAAGGTATCCAATCTATCTCAGACTGTGTGATGCCATGCTTTATGCTTTGTTTATAAGCGTTTACTTAATGTGCACCAATGATCAGTTTAGAATGATTACTTTAACATGCACTAAATCATCCGTAACTTTTGATTTAGAGCTCAGAATGACACAAATCTAATGCCCACGTTAAGCTAGCTCAATTTTCTATATTGTAACTAAATTTGAGACGGAAATAGATTCAGAAAACTGTCCAAGTAATCCAATCTATCAAGAACTGTGTGATGCCATGTATTATGCTTCATTTATAAACTTTACTCTATTAGCATCAGTTCAGAATAATCACATTAACTAGCTGATCAAGTTGTCATTTCCGCACTAAATCGTATGTAACTTTTGATTTATAGTCCAGAATGACACCAATCGAATGCCCACATTAAGCTAGGTAAATGTTCTATATTTTGCAAAATTAGAGATAGAAATAGAGACAACAAAGTGTCCAAGTAATCCAATATATCCCAACCTGCGTGATGCCATCCCTTATGATTCATTTATAAGCCTTTACTCAATCAGCACCATTGATCAGTTTAGAATAATGATCTTAACTTGCCTATAACCTTGACATGTCTGCAACAAATCGTCCGTAACTTTCTATTTAGAGCTCAGAATGACACGAATCCAATGCCCATGTTGAGCTAGCTCAATTTTCTATATTGTGACAAATTTGAGATAGAAATAGAGACGAAAAATCGTCTAAGGAATACAATCTATCCCAATCTGCGTGATGCCATGCTTTATGCTTCATTTATAAGCTTTTACTCAATAAGCACCATTGATCAGTTTAAAATGATCATATTAAATGGCCAATCAACTTGACATGTCCGCCCTAAATCATACGTAAATTTTGATTTAAAGCTCATAATGACACGTATCCAATGCCCACGTTAATCTTGCTAAATTTTCTATATTTTGACAAAATTAGAGAAAAACATAGAGTCGATAAAGCGTCCAAATAATCCAATCTTTCCCTAACTTTGTGATGTCATGCTTTACGCTTCATTTATATACCTTTGCTTAAAGAGGACCAATGATCAGTTTAGAATGATAACTTTAACTGGCCGATCAACATGACATTTCTGAACTAAATATCCGAAACTTTTGATTTAGAGCTCAGAATGACAGGAATATAAAGTATACGTTAAACTAACTAAATTTCTATATTGTAACAAAATTTGACACGGAAATAGATACAAAAAACCATCCAAGTAATCCACTCAATCCAAACTATGTGATGCCTTGCATTTATACTTCATTTATAAGAATTTACTCAATAAACACCAATGATCAGTTTAGAATAATCATATTAACTGGCCGATCAACTTGACATGTCTGCACGAAATCGTCTGTAACTTTTGATTTTGAGCTTAGAATAACACGAATTCAATGCCCACGTTAAGCTAGATAATTTTTCTATATTTTAACAAAATTTGAGACAGAAATAGAGACGACAAAGCATATCAGTAATCCGATCTATCCAAAACTTTGTGATGCCATGCATTATGCTTGATTTGTAAGCCTTTACTCAATGACCACCAATGATCAGTTTAGAATAATCCTATTAACTGGCCGATCAATTTGACATGTCCGCACTAAATTGTCCGTAACTTTTGATTTTGTGCTCAGGATGACACGAATCCAATGCCCACGTTGAGCTAGATATTTTTTCTTTCTTTTAGCAAAATTTGAAACAAAAATAGAGACAACAACGCATCCAAGTAATCCAATATATCCAAAACTTTGTGTTGCCATGCATTATGCTCATTTATAAGCCTTTATTTACGAGAACCAATGATTAATTTAGAATAATCATATTAACGGGCCGATGAACTTGACATGTCCGCACTAAATCGTGAGTAACTTTTGATTTTGAGCTCAGAATGACATGAATCAAATGCCCATGTTAAGGTAGATAAATTTTCTATATGTTAGCAAAATTTGAGACAGAAATAGAGACGACAAAGCATTCAAGTAATCCAATCTATCAAAAACTGTGTGATGTCATGCATTATGCTTCATTTATAAGCCTTTACTCAATGAACACCAATGATCGTTTAAAATGATCATATTAACTGGCCGATCAACTTGACATTTCCGGCCTAAATCATCCGTAACTTTTGATTTTGAGCTCGGAAAGACACGAATTCAATGCCCACGTTAAGCTAGCTCAATTTTTATTATTGTTACAAAATTTGATACATAACTACATACGAAAAAGCGTCCAAACAATCATATCTACCCCAAACTATGTGATGCCATGCATTATGCTTCCCATATAAGCCTTTACTCAATGAGCACCAATGATCAATTTAGAATGATCATATTAACTGGCTGATCAACTTGACATGTCCGCACTATATCGTCCGTAACTTTGATTTAGAGCTCAGAAACACACGAATCCAATGCCCACGTTCAGCTTGCTCAATGTTCTATATTTTTACGAAATTTGAGACAGCAATAGAGATGACAAAGCATCCAAATAATCTAATCTATCCAAAACTGTGTGATGCATTATGCTTCATTTATAAGCCTTTACTTAATGAGCACCAATGATCAGTTTAGAAAAATCATATTAACTGGCCGATCAACTTGACATGTCCGAATGACACGAATCCAATGTCTACATAAGCTAACTCAATTTTCTATATTGTAACCAAAATTTAAGATGGAAATAGATACGAAAAACCGTCCAAGTAATCCAATATATCCAAAACTATGTGACGCCATGCATTATGCTTCATTTATAAGCCTTTACTTAATGAGCACCAATAATCAATTTAGAATAATCATATTAACTAACCGATCAATTTGAACTGTCCGCACTAAATCGTGCGGAACTTTTGATTTTGAGCTCAAATTGACACGAATCCAATGCCCATGTTAAACTAGATAAATATTATTTATTTTATAAAAATTTGAGATACAACTAGATAAGACATAGCATCCAAGTAACCCAATCTATCCGAAACTGCGTCATGCCATGCATTATACTTCACTTATAAGCCTTTACTCAATGAGCACCAATGATCAGTTTAGAATAATCATATTAACTGGCCGATCAACTTGACATGTACGCAATAAATTGCCCGTATCTTTTGATTTTGAGCTCAGAATGACAAGTATCCAATGCCCACATTATTCTAGCTCAATTTTCTATATCAAAAGAAAAGTTGAGACATCACTAGATACGACAAAAAGTCCAAATAATTCAATCTATTTCAAACTCTACGATGCCCTGCATTATGCTTCATTTATAAGCCTTTACTCAATGAACACCAGTAATCAGTTTAGAATAATCATATTAACTGGCCGATAAACTTGACATGTCCACGCTAAATCGTCCGTCACTTTTGATTTAGAGCTAAGAATGACACGAATCCAATACCCACGTTAAGCTACCTAAATTTTCTATATTTTGAAATTTTTAAGACAAAACTAGGAACGACAAAGCATCCAAGTAATCCAATCTATCGCGAACTGTGTGATGATATGATTTATACTTCATTTAGAAGACTTTACTCAGTGAGCGCCAATGATCAGTTTGGAATAATCATATTAACTAGCCGATCAACTTGACAGGTCTGCACTAAATCGTCTGTAACTTTTGATTTCTAGCTTAGAATGACACGAATCCAATGCCCAAGTTAAGCTAGCTTAATTTCTATATTGTAACAAAATTTGAGACATAAAAAGATACGACAAAGCATACAAGTAATCCAGTATATCCAAAACTGTGTGATGCCATGGATTATGCTTCATTTAGAAGCCTTTACTCAATGAGCGCTAAAGATCAGTTTAGAATAATCCATTACTTATGAATTAGAGCTTAGAATGACACGAATCCAATGCTCACGTTAAGCTAGCTAAATTTTCTATATTGTGACAAAATTTGAGAGAGAAATAGATACGACAAAGAGTCTTAGTAATCCAATCTATCCCAAACTGTGTGATGCCATGCATTATGCTTCATTTATAAGCCTTTACTCAATGAGCAACAGTGATTAGTAAAGAAAGATCATTTTAACTGGCCGATCAACTTGACATGTCCGCACTAAATCATCAGTAACTTTTGATTTAGAGCTCAGAATGACACGAATCCAATGTCCACGTTATGCTAACTCAATTTTTTATATTGTGACAAAATTTGAGATACAACTAGATACGACAAAGCGTCCAAGGTATCCAATCTATCTCAGACTGTGTGATGCCATGCTTTATGCTTTGTTTATAAGCGTTTACTTAATGTGCACCAATGATCAGTTTAGAATGATTACTTTAACTGGCCGATCAACTTGACATGTCCGCTCTGAATCGTCCATAACTTATGATTTAGAGCTCAGAAAGACACGAATCCAATGCTCACGTTAAGCTAGCGCAAGTTTCTATATTGTGACCAAATTTGAGAAATAAATAGATACGACAAAGCATTCAAGTAATCCAATCTATCTCGAACCTCGTGATGCCATGTATTATGCTTCATGTATAAGACTTTACTCAATGAGCACCAATGATCAGCAAAGAAAGATCATTTTAACTGGCCGATCAATTTTACAGGTCCGCACTAAATTGTCCGTCCAAGTTATCAAATCTGTCCAAACGTACATGATTCCATGCATTACTCTTCATTTATAAGCCTTCACTAAATGAGCACCAATGATCAGTTTGGAATGATCAATTTAACTGGACGATCAAGTTGACATGTCTGCACAAAATCGTACGTAAATTTTGTTTAATAGCTCATAACAACACGAATCCAATCCACATGTTAAGCTAGCCCAATTTTTTATAATGTTACAAAATTTGAGATAGAAATTGATACGAAAAATTATCCAAGTAATCAAATCTAGCCAAAACTGAGTGATGCCATGCATTATGCTTCATTTATAAGCCTTTACTCAACGAGAAGCAATGATCAGTTTAGAATGATCACCTTAACTGGCCGATCAACTTGACACATCAGCACTAAATCGTCCATAACTTTTGATTAAAAGATTAGAATGAAACGAATCCAATGCCCACGTTAAGCTAGAGATTCAAAAAATCGACCAAGTAATCCAATCTAGTAAAAATGCATGATGCCATGCCTTATGCTTCATTTATAAGCGTTTACTTAATCACAACCAATGATCAGTTTAGATGATCACTTTAACTAGCCGATCAACTTGACATGTCCGCTCTGAATCGTCAGTAACTTATCATTTAGAGTTCAGAATGACACGAATCCAATGCTCACATTAATCTAGCTCAAATTTCTGTATTGTGACAAAATTTGAGGCAAAAATAGATACAACAAACTGTCCAAGTAATCCAATCTATCCCAAACTGCATCATGCCACACATTATGCTTCATTTATAAGCATTTGCTCAATGAGCATCAATGATCAGAAGAGTGATTATTTTAACTGGCCGATCAACTTGACATGTCCGCGCTAAATCGTGCAAAACTTTTGATTTAGTACTTAGAATGACAGGAATCCAATGCTCACGTTAAGCTAGCGCAATTTTCTATAATGTGACAAAATTTGAGATAGAAATAGATATGAAAAAGCGTCCAAGTAATCCAATCTATCCCGAACTACATGCTGCCATGCATTATGCTTCATTTATAAGCCTTTACTCAATGAACAACAATGATCAGTTTGGAATGATCAATTTAACTGGCCGATAAACTTGACATGTGTGCACTAAATCGTCCATAACATTTGATTTCGACCTAAGAATGACACAAATCCAATGCCTACGTTAAGCTTGCTCAATATTCTATATTGGGACAAAATTTAAGACAAAAATAGATACGATAAGGAATCCAAGTAATCCAATCTATCCTGAACCTCGTGATGCCATGCATTATGCTTCATTTATAAGCCTTTACTCAATGAGCACCAATGATCAGTTAAAAAAGATTAAGAGGCCGATCAACTTGACATGTCCGCACTAAATCGTCCGTAACTTTTGATTTAGAGCTCAGAATGACACGAATCCAATGCCTACGTTAAGCTAGCTCAATTATTATATTGTGATAAAATTTGAGACAAAACTAGATATGACAAAGCATCCAAGTAATCAATCTATTCCAAACAGCGTGATGTCATGCTTTATGCTTCAGTTATAAACGTTTACTTAATGAGCACCAATTATCAGTTTAGAACGATCACCTTAACTGCCCGATCAACTTGATATGTACGCACTAAATCGTCCGTAACTTATGATTTAGAGATCAGATTGACACGAATCCAATGCCCACGTTAAGCTAGCTCAGTTTGCTATATTGTGACAAAATGTGAGACAAAAGTAGATTCAACAAAGTGTCCAAGTAATCCAATATATCTCAAACTGCATGATGCCACACATTATGCTTTATTTATAAGCATTTACTCAATGAGCACCAATTATCAGAAGAATGATCATTTTAACTAGCCGCACTAAATCGTCTGTAACTTTTTAGTTAGACCTCAGAATGACACCAATCCAATACCCACGTTATGCTAGCTCAATTATCTATATTGTGACAAAATTTGAGCAGAAATAGATACGACAAAGCGTCCAGCTAATCCAATCTACCCCAATTTGCGCGATGCCATGCATTATTCTTCATTTATAAGCTTTTACTCAATTAGCACCAATGAGCAGTTTATAATGATCATTTTAACTTGTCCATCAACTTGACATATCCGCATTAAATCGTGCGTAACTTTTGATTTTGAGTTCAGAATGACAGGAATCCAATATCCACGTTAAGGTAGCTCAGTTTTCAATATTTTGATAAAATTTAAGACTAAAATTGATTTGGCAATCCTCCAAGTTATCAAATCTTTCCAAAACTACGAGATGTCATGCATTATGCTTCATTTATCAGCCTTTACTCAATGAGCACAAATTATCAGTTTGGAATGATAAATTTAACAGGCGGATCAACTTGACATGTCAGCACAAAATCGTTCGTAACTTTTGTTTTATAGCTCATAATGACACGAATCAATGCGCACGTTAAGCTCGATCAATTTTTTATATTGTGACAAAATTTGAGATAGAAATAGACACAAAAAAGCATCCAATCAATCAAATGTAGCCAAAATTGTGTGATGCCATTTATTATGCTTCATTTATAAGCGTTTACTCAATGAGCACCAATGATCAGAAGAATGATCATATTAACTGGCCGATCAACTTGACATGTACACACTAAATTGTCTATAATTTTTGATTTAGAGCTAAGAATGACACGAATCCAAAACCCACGTTAAACTAGCTCAATATTCTATATTGTGACAAAATTTGAGTCAGAAATACATAAGACAAAGCGTCTAAGTAATCCCGTCCATCCCAAACTGCATGATGCCATGCATTATGCTTCATCTATAAGCCTTTACTCAATGAGCAGCAATGATCAGTTTAGAATGATCACTTTAACTGGCCGAACAACTTGACACGTTTGCACTAAATCCTCCATAACTTTGATTAAGAGCTTAAAATGAAACGAATCCAATGCCCACGTTAAGCTAGAGATACAAAAAATCGTCCGAGTAATCCAATCTCGTAAAAATCCGTTATTTCATGCCTTATGCTTCATTTATAAGCGTTTACTTAATGACCACCAATGACCAGTTTAGATGATCACTTTAACTAGCCGATCAACTTAACATGTCCACTTTGAATCGTCAATAACTTATGATTTAGAGCTCAGAATGACACAAACCCAATGCTCACGTTAATCTACCTCATATTTCTATATTGTGACAAAATTTCAGACAGAAATAGATACGACAAAGTTTCCAAGTAATCCAATCTATCCCAAACTGCATGATGCCACACATTATGCTTCATTTATAAACATTTACTCAAATGAGTATCAATGATCAGAAGAATGATCATTTTAACTTGACGATCAACTTGACATGTCCACTCTGAATCATCCATAACTTATGATTAAGAGCTCAGAAAGACACGAATCCAATGCCTACAGCTAGCTCAATTTTCCATATTGTGACAAAATGTGAGACAAAAGTAGATACAACAAAGCGTCCAAGTAATCCAATCTTTTTCAAACTGCATGATGCCACGCATTATGCTTCATTTATAAGCCTTTACTCAATGAGCATCAATGATCAGAAAAATGATCATTTTAACTAGCCGATCAACTTGACATGTCCGCACTAAATCGTCTGTAAGTTTTGATTTAGAGCTAAAAATGACACGAATCAAAAGCCCACATTAAGCTAGATAAATTTTCTGTATTTTGTTCAAAATTTGAGACAAAAATAGAGATGACGAAGCCTCTATGTAATCCAATCTATCCCAAACAGCGTGATTCCATGCTTTATGCTTCATTTATAAGCCTTTACTTAAAGAGCACCAATGATCAGTTTAGAATGATCACTTTAACTGTCCGATCAATTTGACATGTCCATACTAAATGGTCTGTAACTTTTGATTTAGACCTTGGAATGACACGGATCCAATGCCAACGTTAAGCTAACTCTATTTTCTATATTGTAAAAAAAAAATTGAGACAGAAATAGATACGAAAAATCGTACAGCTAATCCAATCTATCCAAAACTGTAAAATTCCATGCAATATGCTTTTATAAGCCTTTACTCAATGAGCACAAATGATAAGTTTAGAATGATCACTTTAATTGGCCGATCAGCTTGATATGACCACTCTGAATCGTCCGTAACCTATGATTTAGAGCTCAAAAGGACACGAATCCAATAGTCACGTTAAGCTAGATCAATTTTTTATATTGTGACAAATTTTGAGATAGAAATGGATACGAAAAAGCATCAAAGTAATCAAATCTAGCCAAAACTGCGTGATGCCATGCATTATGCTTCATTTATATGCCGTTACTCAATGAGCACGAATGATCTGTTTAGAAAGATCACTTTAAGTTCAACTTGACGTCTGCACTAAATTTCAAGTTGATTGGCCAGTTAAATTGATCATTCCAAACTGATCATTGGTGTTCATTTAGTAAGGCTAATAAATGAAGCATAATGCATAGCATCACAAAGTTCGGGATAGATAGGATTACTTGGACGCTTTTTTGTATCTACTTTTGTCTCACATTTTGTCACAATATAGCAGACTGAGCTAGCTTAACGTGGGCATTGGATTCGTGTCATTCTGGTATCTAAATCATAAGTTACAGACAATTTTGGTGCGGAAATATCAAGTTGATCGGCTAGTTAAGGTGATAATTCTAAATTGATCATTGGTGCTCATTGCATAAACGCTTATAAATGAAGCATAAAGCATGACATCACGCAGTTTAGAATAGATTGGATTACATGGATGCTTTGTTGTATCTAGTTATGTCTCAAATTTTGCGACAATATAAAAAATTGAGCTAGCTTAACGTGGGCATTGGATTCGTGTCATTCTGAGCTATAAATCAAAAGTTACGGATGATTTAGTGCCGAAATGTCAAGTTGTTCAGCCAGTTAAAATGATCTTTTTGAAATGATTATTGGTGCTCATTGAGTAAAGGCTTATAAATGAAGTATAATGCATGGCATCATGCAGTTTTGGAAAGATTAGATCACTGGAACGCTTTTTCATATCTATTCATGTATCAAATTTTGTCACAATATAGAAAATTGAGCTAGCTTAACGTGGGCATTGGATTCGTGTCATTCGGAGGTCTAAATCAAAAGTTATATATGGACGATTTAGGGCACAAATGTCAAGTTGATTGGCCAGTTAAATTGATCATTTCAAACTGATCATTACTGTTCATTGAGTAAAGGCTTATAAATGAAGCATAATGCATGGCATCACGAAGTTTTGGGTAGATTTGATTACTTGGATGCTTTTTTAGTATCCATTTCTATCTCAAATTTTGTCACAATATATAAAATTGAGCTAGCTTAACGTGCACATTGGATTCATGTCGTTATGAGCTATAAAACAAAAGTTACGGACGGTTTTATGCAGACATGTCAAGTTGATCGGCCAGTTAAATTGATCGGCCAGTTAAATTGATCATTCCAAACTGATCACTGGTGCTAATTGAGTAAGGCCTTATAAATGAAGAATAACGCATGACATCACATAGTTTTGGCCAGATTTTATAACTTGCAGGACTTTTCAAAGCAATTTTAATCTTAAATTTTATCACAAAATAGAAAATTGAGCTACCTTAAGGTGGCGATTGGATTCGTGTCATTCTGAGATCTAAATCAAAAGTTTCGGACAATTTAATGCGGATATGTCAAGTTGATCGGAAATTTAAAATGATCATTATAAATTGATCATTGGTGCTCATTGAGTAAAAGCTTATAAATGAGGAATAATGCATGGCATCACGCAAATCGGGAAAGATTGGATAACTTGGACGCTTTGTCGTATCGATTTTGGTATCAAATTTTGTCACAATATAGATAATTGAGCTAGCTTAATGTGGGCATTAGATTCGTATCATTCTTAGGTCTAACTCAAAAGTTACAGACGATTTAGTGCGAACATGTCAAGTTGATCGGCTAGGTAAAATAATCATTCTTCTGATCATTGGTGCTCATTGAGTAAATGCTTATAAATGAAGCACAATGCGTGGCACAATGCAGTTTGAGATAGATTGGATTACTTGGACGCTTTTTTGTATCTCCTTTTGTCTCACATTTTGTCACAATATAGCAAACTGAGCTAGCTTAACGTGGGCATTGGATTAGTGTCATTCTGGTATCTAAATCATAAGTTACGGACGATTTAGTGCGGAAATAGCAAGTTGATCGGCTAGTTAAGGTGAAAATTCTAAACTGATCATTGGTGCTCATTACATAAACGCTTATAAATGAAGCATAAAGCATGACATCACGCAGTTTAGAATAGATTGGATTACTTGGACGCTTTGTCGTATCTAGTTATGTCTCAAATTTTGCCACAATATAAAAAATTGAGCAAGCTTAACGTGGGCATTGGATTCGTGTCATTCTGAACTATAAATCAAAAGTTACGGATGATTTAGTGCCGAAATGTCATGTTGTTCAGCCAGTTAAAATGATCTTTTTGAAATGATTATTGGTGCTCATTGAGTAAAGGCTTATAAATGAAGTATAATGCATGTCATCACGCAGTTTTGGAAAGATTAGATCACTGGGACGCTTTTTCATATCTATTCCTGTATAAAATTTTGTCACAATATAGAAAATTGAGCTAGCTTAACTTGGGCATTGGATTCGTGTCATTCGGAGGTCTAAATCAAAAGTTATATATGGACGATTTAGGGCACAAATGTCAAGTTGATTGGCCAGTTAAATTGATCATCCCAAACTGATCATTGGTGTTCATTGAGTAAAGGCTTATAAATGAAGCATAATGCATGGCATCACGAAGTTCGGGATAGATTGGATTACTTGGATGATTTGTCATATCTATTTCAGGCTTATAATGCATGGCATCAGAAAGTTACAGACGATTGAGGGCGGACATGTCAAGTTGATCGTCCAGTTAAAAGTATCATCTAAACTGATCATTGCTGGTCATTAAGTAAATGCTTATAAATGAAGCGTCAGGCATGGCATCACGCATTTTTACTAGATTGGATTACTTGGATGATTTTTTGTATCTCTAGCTTAACGTGGGCATTGGATTCGTTTCATTCTAAGCTCTTAATCAAAAGTTATGGACGATTTAGTGCAGACGTGTCAAGGCTATCGGCCAGTTAAAGTGATCATTTTAAACTGATCATTGCTGCTCATTGAGCAAAGGCTTATAAATGAAACATAATGCATGGCATCACACAGTTGTGGCTAGATTTGATTTTTTGGATGCTATTTCGTATCCATTTCTACCTCAAATTTTGTCACAATATAAAAAATTGAGCTAGCTTAACATGTGCATTGGATTCGTGTCGTTATGAGCTATAAAACAAAAGCTACAGACGATTTTGTGCAGACATGTCAAGTTGATCGGCCAGTTAAATTGAATCATTTCAAACTGATCATTGGTGCTCATTGAGTAAAGGCTTATATATGAAGAATAATGCATGACATCACGTAGTTTTGGACAGATTTGGTAACTTGGAGGACTTGTCAAAGCAATTTTACTCTTAAATCTTATCAAAAAATAGAAAATTGAGCTACCTTAACGTGGCCATTGGATTCGAGTCATTCTGAGCTCTAAATCAAAAGTTACGAATGATTTAATGCGGATATGTCAAGTTGATTGGCAAGTTAAAATGATCATTCCAAACTAATCATTGGTGCTCATTGAGTAAAAGCTTATAAATGAAGAATAATGCATGGCATCACGCAAATCGGGATAGATTGGATTACTTGGATGATTTGTCATATCTATTTCTTTCTCAAATTTTATCACAATATAGATAACGGAGCTAACTTAACGTGGGCATTGGATACGTGTCATTCTGAGGTATAAATCAAAAGTTACAGACAATTTTGTGCGGACATGTCAAGTTGAACGGCTAGTTAAAATGATCAATCTTCTGATCATTGGTGCTCATTGCGTAAATGCTTATAAATGAAGCAAAATGCGTGCATCAAGTAGTTTGAGATAGATTGGATTACTTCGATGCTTTGTTATATCTACTTTTGTCTCACATTTTGTCATAATATAGCAAACTGAGCTAGCTTAACGTGGGCATTGGATTCGTGTCATTCTGATCTCTAATTCATAATTTACGGACGATTTAGTGCGGACATATCAAGTTTATCGGCCAGTTAAGGTGATCATTCTAAACTGATCATTGGTGCTCATTAAGTGAACACTTTAAATGAAGCATAAAACATGACATCACACAGTTTGAAATAGATTGGATTACTTTGACATTTTTTCGTATCAAGTTCTGATTCACATTTTGTCACAATACAAAAATTGAGCTAGCTTAACGTGGCATTGGATTCGTGTCATTCTGAGCTCTAACTCAAAAGCTAAAGACGATTTAGTGCGGACATGTCAAGTTGATCGGCCAGTTAAAATGATCTTTTTTAACTGATCATTGGTGCTCATTAAATAAAGGCTTATAAATGAAGCATAATGCATGGCATCATGAGGTTCAGGATAGATTGGATTACTGGACGCTTTGTCGTATCTATTTCTGTCTCAAATTTAGTCACAATATAGAAAATTGGGCAAGCTTAACATGGGCATTGGATTCGTGTCATTATGAGGTATAAATCAAATGTTATAGACGATTTAGTGCACACATGTCAAGTTGATCGGCCAGTTAAATTGATCATTCCAAACTGATCATTGGTATTCATTGAGTAAAGGCTTATAAATGAAGCATAATGCATGCCATCACGCAGTTCGGGATAGATTAGATTACTTAGTCGCTTTGTCATATCTATTTCTGTCTCAAATTTTGTCACAATATAGAAAATTGAGCTAGCTTAACGTGGGCATTGGATTCGTGTCATTCTAAGGTCTAAATCAAAAGTTATGGACGATTTAGTGCGGACATGTCAAGTTGATCGGCCAGTTAAAATGATCATTCTTCTGATCATTGATGCTCATTGAGTTAATGCTTATAAATGAAGCATATTGTGTTGCATCATGCAGTTTGGAATAGATTGGATTACTTGGACACTTTGTCGTATTTATTTGTGTCTCAAATTTTGTCACAATATAGAAATTTGAGCTAGCTTAATGTGAGCACTGGATTCGTGTCATTCTGAGCTCTAAATCATAAGTTACTGACAATTCAGGGCGGATATGTGAAGTTGATCGGCCAGTTAATAGTGATCATATAAACTGATCATTGGTGGTCATTAAGTAAACGGTTATAAATGAAGTATAAGGCATGGCGTCATGCATTTTTACTAGATTGGGTTACTTGGATGATTTTTTGTATCTATAGCTTAACGTGGACATTGGATACTTTTCATTCTAAGCTCTTAATCAAAAGTAATGGACGATTTAGTGTAGACGTGTCAAGTTGATCGGCTAGTTAAAGTGATCATTCTAAACTGATCATTGCTACTCATTGAGTAAAGGCTTATAAATGAGGCATAATGCATGGCATCACGCCGTTTTGAGTAGATTTGGGTAAATCATAAGTAATCCAATCTATCCCGAACCTCGTGATGCCATGCATTATGTTTCATTTATAAGCCTTTTCTTAAAGAGCACCAATGATCAGTTAAAAAAGATAATTTTAACAGGTCGATCAACTTCACATGTCCACATTAAATCGTTCGTAACATTTGATTTAGAGCTCAGAATGACATGAATCCAATGCCCACGTTAGGCTAGCTCAATTCTTTATATTGTGCCAAAATTTGAGACAGAATTAGATACGACAAATCATCCAAGTAACCCAATATATTCCAAACAGCGTGGTGTCATGCTTTATGCTTCATTTATAAGCGTTTATTTAATGAACAGCAATGATCAGTTTAGAATGATCACCAATGATCAGTTTAGAATGATCACCTTAACTGGCCGATCAACTTGTGTCCGCATTAAATCGTGCGTAACATATGATTTAGTGATCAGAATTACAAAATTCCAATGCCCACATTAAGCTAGCTCAGTTTGCTATATTGTAACAAAATGTGAGACAAAAGTAGATACAACAAAGCGTCCAAATAATCCAATGTATTTCAAACTGCATGATGCCACGCAGTCTGCTTCATTTATAAGCATTTACTCAATGAGCACCAATGATCAGAAGAATGATCATTTTAACTAGCCGATCAACTTGACATGTATGCACTAAATTGTTTGTAATTTTTGATTTAGACCTCATAATGACATGAATCCAATGCCCACGTTAAGCTAGCTCAATTATCTATATTGTGACAAAATTTGAGACCGAAATAGATACCACAAAGTGTCGAAGTAATCATTGAATCCCGATTTGCGTGATGCCATGCATTATTCTTCATTTATAAGCTTTTAATCAATGAGCACCAATGATCAGTTTAGAATGATCATTTTAACTTGCCGATCAACTTGACATATCCGCATTAAATCGTCCGTAACTTTTGATTTAGAGCTCAGAATGACACGAATCCAATGGGTATGTTAAGGTACCTCAATGTTCTATATTGCGATAAGATTTAAGACAAAAATTGCTTTGACAAGTCCCCCAAGTTATCAAATCTGTCCAAAACTACGAGATGTCATGCATTATGGTTCATTTATCAGCCTTTAATCAATGAGCACCAATTATCAGTGTGGAATGATCAATTTAACTGGCCGATCAACTTGACATGTCTGCACAAAATCGTCCGTAACTTTTGTTTTGTAGCTCATAATCACACGAATCCTATGCGCACGTTAACCTTGCTCAATTTTTTATATTGTGAGAAATTTGTAGAAAGAAATAGAGACGAAAAAGCATCCAAGTAATCAAATCTAGCCAAAACTACGTGATGCCATGCATTATACTTCATTTATAAGCCTTTAATCAAATGAGCACCAATGATCAGTTTAGAATGATCACTTTAACCAGTCGATCAACTTGACATTTCTACACTAAATTGTCCATAACTTTTGATTAAGACCATAGAATGACACGAATCCAATGTCCACGGTAAGCTAGAGATACAAAAAAATCGTCCAAGTAATCCAATCTAGTAAAAATGCGTGATGCCATGCCTTAAGCTTCATTTATAAGCGTTAAATTAATGACCAACAATGATCAGTCTAGATGATCAATTAAATTGGCCGATCAACTTGACATCTCCGCTCTGAATCGTTAGTAACTTATGATTTAGAGGTCAGAATGACACGAATCCAATGCTCACGTAAGCTAGCTCAATTTTTTATATTGTGACAAAATTTGAGACAGAAATAGATACGAAAAAGCATCCAAGTAATCCAATCTATCCCAAACTGCATGATGCCACACATTATGTTTCATTTATAAGCACTTACTCAATGAGCATCAATGATCAGAAGAATGATCATTTCAACTGGCTAATTAGCTTGACATCTCCGCACTAAATCGTCCGTAACTTTTGATTTAGACCTTAGAATGACACGAATCCAATACCCATATTAAGCTAGCTCAATTTTCTATATTGTGAAAAAATTTGAGATAGGAATAGATATGACAAATCGTCGAAGTACTCCAATCTATCCCGAACTGCGTGATGCCATGAATTATGCTTCATTTGTAAGCCTTTACTCAATGAACACCAATGATCAGTTTGGAATGATCAACTTAACTGGCCAATCAACTTGACATTTGTGCACTAAATCGTCCATAGCTTTTGATTTAGACATCCGAATTACACAAATCCAATGCCCACGTTAAGCTAGCTCAATTTTCTAAATTGTGACAAAATTTGGGACAGTAATAGATACGAAAAAGCATACAAGTAATCTAATCTTGCCAAAACTCCGTGATGCCATGCATTATACTTCATTTATAAGCTTTTACTCAATGAGCAACATTAATCAGTTAAAAAAGATTATTTTGACATGTCAGGCTGATCAATTTGACATGTCCACACTAAATCATTCGTAAATTTTGATTTAGAGCTCAGAATGACACGAATCCAATGCCCACGTTAAGCTAGCTCAATTTTTTATATTGTGGCAAAATTTGAGACAGAATTAGATACGACAAAGCAACCAAGTAATCCAATCTATTCCAAACTGCGAGATGCCATCCATTATGGTTCATTTATAACCCTTTACTCAATAAGCACCAATGGTGAGTTAAAAAGGTCATTTTAACTGGCCGATCAACTTGACATGTCCGCACTAAATCTATCGTAACTTTTGATTTACAGCTCAGAATGACACGAATCCAATGCCCACGTTAAGCTAGCTCAATTGTTTATATTGTGGCAAAATTTGAGGCAGAATTAGATATGACAAATTTTCCAAGTAATCCAATCTATCCCGAACTGCATGATGCCATGCATTATGCTTCATTTATAAACCTTTAATCAATGAGCACCAATGATCAGTTTGGAATGATCAATTTAACTAGCTGATTAACTTGACATTTCCACACTAAATCGTCCGTAACTTTTGATGTAGAGATCAGAATGACATGAATCCAATGTACACGTTAAGCTAGCTCAATTTTTTTATACTGTGATTAAATTTAAGACTAAAATTGTTTCAGCAAGTCTTTCCAAAACTACGTCATGTCATGCATTATGCTTCATTTATAAGCCTTTAATCAATGAGCACCAATGATCAGTTTAGAATGATCAATTTAACTGGGCGATCAACTTGACATCTCCGCACTAAATCGTTCGTAACTTTTGATTTCGAGCTCAGAATTACATGAACCAAATCCCTATGTTAAGCTAGATCAATTTTCTATATTGTGAAAAAATTTGAGATAAAAATAGATACAACAAACCGTCCATTTAATCCAATCTAACCTGAACTGCGTGATGTCATACATTATGTTTCATTTATATGTCTTTACTCAATGAGCACCAATGATAAGTTTAGAAAAATTACTTTAACTGGCCGATCAACTTGACATGCCCACACTAAATCGTCCGTAACTTCTGATTTAGAGCTCACAGTGACCCGGATCCAATGACCACTTTAAGCTAGCTCAACTTTCTATATTTTGACAAAATTTGAGACAGATATAGATACAAAAAAGTGTTCAAGTAATCCAATCTAGCCAAAACTGCGTGATGCCATGCATAATGCTTCATTTATAAGATTTTACTCAATGAGCACAAATGATCACTTTAGAATGATCACTTTAACTGGCCGATCAACTTGACATGTCTGCATTAAATCGTCTGTAACTTTTGATTTAGAGCTGCGAATGACACAAATCCAACGCCCACGTTAAGCTAGCTCAATTTTCTATATTTTGACAAAATTTAAGATAGAAATTGATACAACAAAGAGTCCAAATAATACAATCTGTCCAGAACTACGTGATGTCATCCATTAGGCTTCATTTATAAGCCTTTAATCACTGAGCACCAATGATCAGTTTAGAATTATCACTTTATGTAGGCGATCAACTTGACATGTCCGCATTAAATCGTCCATAACTTTTGATTTAGAGTTCGGAATAACACGAATCCAAGTCCCATGTTAAGCTAGCTCAATTTTCTATATTGAGACAAAACTTGAGGCTGAAGACGATACGACAAAGCGTCGAAGTAATCCAATCTATCCCGAACTGCGTGATGTCATGCATTATGCTTCATTTATAAGTCTTTACTCAATGAGCACCATTGATCAATGATCACTTTAACTGGCCGATCAATTTTACTTGTTCGCATTAACTCATTTGTAACTTTTCATTTAGAGCTCAGAATGACACAAATCCAATGCCCACGTTAAGCTAGCTCAATTTTATATATTGTGAGGAAATTTGAGACAGAAATAGATACAAAAAAGGTTTCAAATAATCCAATCTATGGAAACTTGCATGATGCCATGCATTATGCTTCATTTATAAGCCTTTACTCAATGAGCGCAAATGATCAGTTTAGAATGATCACTTTAACTGGCCGATAACTTCACTAAATCGTCTGTAACTTATGATTTAGAGCTCATAATGACACGAATCCAATGCCGATGATATCTTAGCACAATTATCTATATTGTGACAAAATTTGAGACAAAAATAGATGCAAAACGCGTTCAAGTAATCAAATATAACCAAAACTGCGTGATGTCATGCATTATGCTTCATTTCTAAGCCTTCACTCAATCGGAACCAATGATCAGTTTAGAATGATAACTTTAACTGGGCTATCAATTTGACATGTCCGCACCAAATCATCCCTAACTTTTGATTTAGAGCTCAGAATGACACGAATCCAATGCCTACGTTAAGCTAGCTCAATTTTTTATATTGTGACAAAAATTGATACAAATATACATAATTAAAAGCATTCAAGTAATCCAATCTAACCAAAACTGCGTGCTGTCATGCATTATGCTTCATTTCTAAGCCTTTACACAATCATCACCAATGATCAGTTTAGAATGATCACTTTAATTGGCCGATCAACTTGAGATGTCTGCACTAAATCATCATTAACTTTTGATTTAGAGCTTCGAATGACACGAATCTAATGCCTACGTTAAGCTAGCTCAATTTTCTATACTGTGACAGAAATAGATATAAAAAAACGTTCAAGTAATCGAATATAGCCAAAACTGCGTGATGCCATGCATTCTGCTGAATTTATAAGCCTTTACTCAATAAGCACCAATGATCAGTTAAGAATAATCACTTTAACTGGCCGATCAACTTGACATATCCGCACTAAATCATCCGTAACTTATGATTTAGAGCTTATAATGACACGAATCCAATGCCCATGTTAGGCTAGCTCAATTTTCTATATTGTGACAAAATTTGAGACAGGGATAGATACAAAAAGCGTTCAAGTAATCAAATCTATGCAAAACTGCATGATGCCATGCATTATGCTTCATTTATAAGCTTTTACTAAATGAGCACAAATGATCAATTTAGAATGATCACTTTAACTGGCCGATCAACTTGACATGTCCGCACCAAATAACCGATAACTTTTGATTTAGAGCTCAAAATGACACAAATCGAATGCATACGTTAAGCTTGCTCAATTTTCTATTTATTGAGAGAAAATTTGGGACAAAAATAAATACGAAAAAGCATTCAAGTAAATCAATCTAGCCAAAACTGCGTGATGCCATGCATTATGCTTCATTTATAAGCCTTTACTCAATGAGCACCAATGATCAGTTAAAAATGATCACTTTAACTGGCCCATCAACTTGACATGTCCGCCCAAAATCGTCCGTAACTTGTGATTTAGAGCTCATAATGACACGAATCCAATTCCCACCTTAAGCTAGCTTAATTTTCTATATTGTGACAAAATTTGAGGCAGAAATAGATACGAAAAAGCGTTCAAGTAATCCAATCTATGCAAAACTGCGTGATGCCATACATTATACTTCATTTCTAAGCCTTTACTCAATGGGAACCAATGACTAGTTTAGAATGATCACTTTAACTGGCCGATCAACTTGACATGTACGCACTAAATCATCCTTAACTTTTGGTTTAGAGCTCAAAATGACACGAATCCAATGCATATGTTAAGCTAGCTCAATTTTCTATATTGTGACAAAATTTGAGACAAAAATATATACAAAAAAGCGTTCAAGTAATCCAACTAACCAAAACTACGTGATGTCATGCATTATTCTTCACTTCTAAGCCTTTACTGAATGAGCACCAATGATTAGTTTAGAATGATCACTTTAGCTGGCCCATCAACTTGACATGTCTACACTAAATCATCACTAACTTTTGATTTAGAGCTCCGAATGACACGAATCCGATGCCTACGTTAAGCTAGCTCAATTTTTAATATTCTGCAGAAATAGATATAAAAAAGCTTTCAAGTATTCGTATATAATCAAAACTGCGTGATGGCATGCATTATGTTTCATTTATAAACCTTTACTCGATGAGCGCAAATGATAAGTTAAGAATTATCACTTTAACTGGCCGATCAAATTGACATGTCCGCACTAAATCGTCCGTAACTTAAGATTTAGAGCTCATAATGACACGAATCCAATGCCCACATTAAGTTATCTCAATTTTCTATATTTTGCCAAAATTTGAAACATATATAGATACAAAAAAGCGTTCAAGTAATCCAATCTAGGCAAAACTGCATGATGCCATGCATTATGCTTCATTTATAAGCCTTTGTTCAATGAGCACAAATTATCAGTTTAGAATGATCACTTTAACTAGGCGATCAACTTGACATGTCTACACTAAATTGTACATAACTTTTGATTTAGAGCTCAGAATAACACGAATCCATTGTCCATGTTAAGTTAGCTCAATTTTCTATATTGTGACAAAATTTGAGACAAAATAGATACGAAAAAGCATTCAAGTAATCCAATATAACCAAAACTGCATGATGTCATGCATTGTGGTTCATTTCTAAGCCTTTACTCAATGAAAACCAATGATCAGTTTAGAATGATTACTTTAACTGGCCGATCAACTTGACATGTACGTACTAAATCATCCCTAACTTTTGATTTAGAGCTTAGAATGACACGAATCCAATGCCTACGTTAAGCTAGCTCAAGTTTCTCAATTGTAAAAAAATTTGAGACGAAAATAGATACGAAAAAGTGTTCAAGTACTCCAACATAATCAAAACTTCGTGATACAATGCATTATGCTTCATTTCTAAGCCTTTACTCAATGCTCACTATTGATTAGTTTAGAATGATCACTTTAACTGGCCGATCAACTTGAGATGTTCGCACCATATCATCCCTAACTTTTGATTTAGAGCTCAGAATGACACGAATCCAATTCCTACCTTAAACTAGCTCAATTTTCTATATTGTGACAAAATTTGAGACAGAAATATGTATAACAAATCATTCAAGTAATCAAATCTAACCAAAACTGTGTGATGCCATGCGTTATGCTTCATTTATGAGCCTTTACTCAATGAGCACCAATGATCATTTAAGAATGTTCACTTTAACGGGCCGTCAACTTGAAATGTTTGCACTAAATCGTCCACAACTAATGATTTATAGCTCCGAATGACACGAATACAATGCCCACGTTAATCTAGCTCAATTTTCTATATTGTTACAAAATGTGACACATAAATAGATACAAAAAAGCGTTCAAGTAATCCAATCTATGCAAAACTGCATGATGCCATGCAATATGCTTCATTTATAAGCCTTTACTCAATGAACACATATTATCAGTTTAGAATGATCACTCTAATTGGCCGATCGACTTGACATTTCCGCACTAAATCATCCGTAACTTATGATTTAAAGCTCATAATGATACGAATCCAATGCCTATGAAAAGTTAGCTCAATTTTCTATATTGTGACAAAATTTGAAACAAAAATAGAAACGAAAAAGCGTTCAACTAATCCAACATAACCAAAACTGCGTGATGCCATGCATTATGCTTTATTTCTAAGCCTTTAATCAATGGAAACCAATGATCAGTTTAGAATGATCACTTTAACTGGCCGATCAACTGGACATGTACGCACCAAATAATCCCTAACTTTTGATTCAGTACTTAGAATGACACGAATCCAATGCCTACGTTAAGCTAGCTATATTTTCTAAATTGTGACAAAATTTGAGACAAAAAATAGATACGAAAAAGAGTTCAAGTAATCCAATCTAACCAAAAATGAGTGATGCTTATGCTTCATTTATATGCCTTTACTCAATGAGCAACAATGATAAGTTTAGAATGATCACTTTAACTGGCCGATCAACTTGACATGTACGCACCAAATCATCCATAACTTTGGATTTAAAGCTCTGAACGACACGAATCCAATGCCTACGTTAAGCTAGCTTAATTTTCTATATTCTGACAAAATTTCAGACAAAAATAGATATAGAAAAGCATTCAAGTAATCCAATCTACGCAAAACTGCATGATGCCATGCATTATGCTTCATTTATATGCCTTTACTCAATGAGCACAAATGATCAGTTTAGAATTATCGCTTTAACAATGCGATCAACTTGACATTTCCGCACTAAATCGTCTGTAAATTTTGATTTGGAAATCAGAATAACATGAATCCAATGCCCACGTTAATCTAGCTCAAGTTTCTATATTTTGACAATACTTGAGACAAAAATATATATGATAAAGCGTTCAAGTAATCCAATTTAACCAAAAATGTGTGTTGTCATGTTAAATGCTTCATTTCTAAGCCTTTACTCAATGAGCAGCAATGATCATTTATAATGATCACTTTAACTACTCGATCACTAACTTTTGATTTAGAGCTCCGAATGACATGAATCCAATGCCTACGTTAAGCTAGCTCAATTTTCTATATTCTGACAGAAATATATATAACAAGCGTTCAAGTAATCGAATATAACCAAAACTGCGTGATGCCATGCATTATGTTTCATTTATAAGCCTTTACTCAATGAGCACCAATGATCAGTTAAAAATGATCACTTTAACTGGCCCATCAACTTTACATGTCCACCCAAAATCGTCCGTAACTTCTGATTTAGAGCTCATAATGACACGAATCCAATGCCTACCTTAAGCTAGCTCAATTTTCTATATTGTGACAAAATTTGAGGCAGAAATTGATACAAAAAACCGTTCAAGTAATCCAATCTATGCACTAAATCATCCTTAACTTTTGGTTTTGGAGCTCAGAATGTCACGAATCCAATGCCCATGAAGCCAGCTCAATGTTTTATATTGTGACAAAAATTGAAACAGAAATAGATATAAAAAAGTGTNCTTTAACTGGCCGATCAACTTGACATGTACGCACCAAATCATCCATAACTTTGGATTTAAAGCTCTGAACGACACGAATCCAATGCCTACGTTAAGCTAGCTTAGTTTTCTATATTCTGACAAAATTTCAGACCAAAATAGATACAGAAAAGTATTCAAGTAATCCAATCTACGCAAAACTGCATGATGCCATGCATTATGCTTCATTTATAAGCCTTTACTGAATGAGCACAAATGATCAGTCTAGAATGATCGCTTTAACAATGCGATCAACTTGACATTTCCGCACTAAATCGTCCGTAAATTTTGATTTGGAAATCAGAATAACACGAATCCAATTCCCACGTTAATCTAGCTCAATTTTCTATATTGTGACAAAACTTGAGACAAAAATATATATGATAAAGCGTTCAAGTAATCCAATTTAACCAAAAATGTGTGTTGTCATGTTAAATGCTTCATTTCTAAGCCTTTACTCAATGAGCAGCAATGATCATGTATAATGATCACTTTAACTTCTCGATCACTAACTTTTGATTCAGAGCTCCGAATGACATGAATCCAATGCCTACGTTAACCTAGCTCAATTTTCTATCTTCTGACAGAAATATATATAAAAAACCGTTCAAGTAATCAAATATAACCAAAACTGCGTGATGCCATGCATTATGTTTCATTTATAAGCCTTTACTCAATGAGCACCAATGATCAGTTAAAAATGATCACTTTAACTGGCCCATCAACTTGACATGTCCGCCCAAAATCGTCCGTAACTTCTGATTTGGAGCTCATAATGACACGAATCCAATGCCTACCTTAAGCTAGCTCAATTTTCTATATTGTGACAAAATTTGAGGCAGAAATTGATACAAAAAACCGTTCAAGTAATCCAATCTATGCACTAAATCATCCTTAACTTTTGGTTTTGGAGCTCAGAATGTCACGAATCCAATGCCCATGAAGCTAGCTCAATGTTTTATATTGTGACAAAAATTGAAACAGAAATAGATATAAAAAAGTGTTCAAGTACTCCAATATACTAAAACTGCGTGATGCCATGCATTATGCTTCATTTATAAGCCTTTACCGAATGACCGCCAATGATCTGTTTAGAATGATCATTTTACCTAGCCTATTAACTTTACATGTCCGCCCTAAATCGTGCGTTAAGCTAGCTCAATTTTCTATATTGTAACAAAATTTTTGAGACAGAAATAGATACGACAAAGCGTCCAAGTAATCCAATCTATCCCAAACTGCGGATGCCATGCATTATGCTTCATTTATAAGCCTTTACTCAATGAGCACCAATGATCAGTTTAGAATGATCACTTTAACTGCCCGATCAACTTGACATGTCTGCACTATATTATCCGTATCCTTTGATTTAGAGCTCAGAATGACACGAATCTAATGCCCAAGTTAAGCTAGATCAATTTTCTATACTGTGACAAAATTTGAGACAGAAATAGATACGACAAAGCGTCCAAGTAATCTAATATATCCAGAACTGCGTGATGTTATGCATTATGCGTCATTTGTAAGCCTTTTACTCAATGAGCACCAATGATCAGTTTAGAATGATCACTATTACTGGCCTATCAACTTGACATGTCCGCACTAAATCATCTTTAACTTATGATATAGAGCTCAGAATGACACAAATCCAATGCCCACATTAATCTAGCTCAATTTTCTATATTGTGACAAAATTTGAGACAAAAATAGATACAAATAAACATACATGTAATACAATCTATCCCGAACTACGTGATGCTATGCATTATGCTTCATCTATAAGCCTTTACTCAATGAGCACCAATGATCAGTTAAGAATGATCACTTTAACTGGCCAATCAACTTGACATGTCCACACTAAATCGTTCAAACGTTTGATTTAGAGCTCAGACTGACACGAATCCAATGCCCACGTTAAACAAGCTCAATTTTCTATATTGTGACAAAATTTGAGACAGAAATAGATACGACAAAGCATCCATGTAATCCAATATATTCCGAACTGCGTGATGCCATGTATTATATTTCATTTATAAGCCTTTACTCAATGAGCACAAATGATCAGTTTAGAATGATAACTTTAAGTATGCGATCAACTTGATGTTATGTATTATGCTTCATTTATAAGTCTTTACTCAATGAGCAGCAATGATCAGTTTAGAATGATCACTTTAAATGGTCGATCAACCTGACATGTCCGCATTAAATCGTCCATAATTTTTGATTTAGAGCTCAGACTGACACGAATCCAATGGCCACGTTAAACTAGCTCAATTTGTTTTTATTGTGATAAATTTTAACATTAAAATTGCTTCAACGAATCCTCCAACTAATCAAATCATTCCAAAACTACGTGATGTCATGCATTATGCTTCATTTATAAGCATTTAATCAATGAGAACCAATAATTAGTTTAGAATGATCACTTTAACTGGGCGATTATTTAGACAAGACTACACTAAACTGTCCATAACTTTTGAATTAGATCTCAGAATGACAAGAATCCAATGTCCACGTTAAGCTACCTCAATGTTTTATATTGTGACAAAATTTTAGACAGAAATAGATACGACAAACTGTGCATGTAAACCAATCTATCCCGTACTTTATGAGCAAAAATGATCAGTTTAGAATGATAACTTTAACTAGGCGATTAACTTGACATGTCCGCACTAAATCGTCCGTAACTTTTGATTTTGAGCTCAGAATGACACGAATCCAATGCCTACGTTAAGCTAGCTCAATTTTCTATATTGTGACAAAAATTGATACAAATATATATAATTAAAAGCGTTCAAGTAATCCAATCTAACCAAAACTGCGTGCTGTCATGCATTATGCTTCATTTCTAAGCCTTTACACAATCATCACCAATGATCAGTTTAGAATGATCACTTTAATTGGCCGATCAACTTGAGATGTCTGCACTAAATCATCATTAACTTTTGATTTAGAGCTTCGAATGACACGAATCTAATGCCTACGTTAAGCTAGCTCAATTTTCTATACTGTGACAGAAATAGATATAAAAAAACGTTCAAGTAATCGAATATAGCCAAAACTGCGTGATGCCATGCATTCTGCTGAATTTATAAGCCTTTACTCAATAAGCACCAATGATCAGTTAAGAATAATCATTTTAACTGGCCGATCAACTTGACATATCCGCACTAAATCATCCGTAACTTATGATTTAGAGCTTATAATGACACGAATCCAATGCCCATGTTAGGCTAGCTCAATTTTCTATATTGTGACAAAATTTGAGACAGGGATAGATACAAAAAAGCGTTCAAGTAATCAAATCTATGCAAAACTGCATGATGCCATGCATTATGCGTCATTTATAAGCTTTTACTAAATGAGCACAAATGATCAATTTAGAATGATCACTTTAACTGGCCGATCAACTTGACATGTCCGCACCAAATAACCGATAACTTTTGATTTAGAGCTCAAAATGACACAAATCGAATGCATACGTTAAGCTTGCTCAATTTTCTATTTATTGAGAGAAAATTTGGGACAAAAATAAATACGAAAAAGCATTCAAGTAAATCAATCTAGCCAAAACTGCGTGATGCCATGCATTATGCTTCATTTATAAGCCTTTACTCAATGAGCACCAATGATCAGTTAAAAATGATCACTTTAACTGGCCCATCAACTTGACATGTCCGCCCAAAATCGTCCGTAACTTGTGATTTAGTGCTCATAATGACACGAATCCAATTCCCACCTTAAGCTAGCTCAATTTTCTATATTGTGACAAAATTTGAGGCAGAAATAGATACGAAAAAGTGTTCAAGTAATCCAATCTATGCAAAACTGCGTGATGCCATGCATTATACTTCATTTCTAAGCCTTTACTCAATGGGAACCAATGACCAGTTTAGAATGATCACTTTAACTGGCCGATCAACTTGACATGTACGCACTAAATCATCCTTAACTTTTGGTTTAGAGCTCAAAATGACACGAATCCAATGCATATGTTAAGCTAGCTCAATTTTCTATATTGTGACAAAATTTGAGACAAAAATATATACAAAAAAGCGTTCAAGTAATCCAACTAACCAAAACTACGTGATGTCATGCATTATTCTTCACTTCTAAGCCTTTACTGAATGAGCACCAATGATTAGTTTAGAATGATCACTTTAGCTGGCCCATCAACTTGACATGTCTACACTAAATCATCACTAACTTTTGATTTAGAGCTCCGAATGACACGAATCCGATGCCTACGTTAAGCTAGCTCAATTTTTAATATTCTGCAGAAATAGATATAAAAAAGCTTTCAAGTATTCGAATATAATCAAAACTGCGTGATGGCATGCATTATGTTTCATTTATAAACCTTTACTCGATGAGCGCAAATGATAAGTTAAGAATTATCACTTTAACTGGCCGATCAAATTGACATGTCCGCACTAAATCGTCCGTAACTTAAGATTTAGAGCTCATAATGACACGAATCCAATGCCCACATTAAGTTATCTCAATTTTCTATATTTTGCCAAAATTTGAAACATATATAGATACAAAAAAGCGTTCAAGTAATCCAATCTAGGCAAAACTGCATGATGCCATGCATTATGCTTCATTTATAAGCCTTTGTTCAATGAGCACAAATTATCAGTTTAGAATGATCACTTTAACTAGGCGATCAACTTGACATGTCTACACTAAATTGTACATAACTTTTGATTTAGAGCTCAGAATAACACGAGTCCATTGTCCATGTTAAGTTAGCTCAATTTTCTATATTGTGACAAAATTTGAGACAAAATAGATACGAAAAAGCATTCAAGTAATCCAATATAACCAAAACTGCATGATGTCATGCATTGTGGTTAATTTCTAAGCCTTTACTCAATGAGAATCAATGATCAGTTTAGAATGATTACTTTAACTGGCCGATCAACTTGACATGTACGTACTAAATCATCCCTAACTTTTGATTTAGAGCTTAGAATGACACGAATCCAATGCCTACGTTAAGCTAGCTCAAGTTTCTCAATTGTAAAAAAATTTGAAACGAAAATAGATACGAAAAAGTGTTCAAGTACTCCAACATAATCAAAACTTCGTGATACAATGCATTATGCTTCATTTCTAAGCCTTTACTCAATGCTCACTATTGATTAGTTTAGAATGATCACTTTAACTGGCCGATCAACTTGAGATGTTCGCACCATATCATCCCTAACTTTTGATTTAGAGCTCAGAATGACACGAATCCAATTCCTACCTTAAACTAGCTCAATTTTCTATATTGTGACAAAATTTGAGACAGAAATATGTATAACAAATCATTCAAGTAATCAAATCTAACCAAAACTGTGTGATGCCATGCGTTATGCTTCATTTATGAGCCTTTACTCAATGAGCACCAATGATCATTTAAGAATGTTCACTTTAACGGGCCGTCAACTTGAAATGTTTGCACTAAATCGTCCACAACTAATGATTTATAGCTCCGAATGACACGAATACAATGCCCACGTTAATCTAGCTCAATTTTCTATATTGTTACAAAATGTGACACATAAATAGATACAAAAAAGCGTTCAAGTAATCCAATCTATGCAAAACTGCATGATGCCATGCAATATGCTTCATTTATAAGCCTTTACTCAATGAACACATATTATCAGTTTAGAATGATCACTCTAATTGGCCGATCGACTTGACATTTCCGCACTAAATCATCCGTAACTTATGATTTAAAGCTCATAATGATACGAATCCAATGCCTATGAAAAGTTAGCTCAATTTTCTATATTGTGACAAAATTTGAAACAAAAATAGAAACGAAAAAGCGTTCAACTAATCCAACATAACCAAAACTGCGTGATGCCATGCATTATGCTTTATTTCTAAGCCTTTAATCAATGGAAACCAATGATCAGTTTAGAATGATCACTTTAACTGGCCGATCAACTGGACATGTACGCACCAAATAATCCCTAACTTTTGATTCAGTACTTAGAATGACACGAATCCAATGCCTACGTTAAGCTAGCTATATTTTCTAAATTGTGACAAAATTTGAGACAAAAAATAGATACGAAAAAGAGTTCAAGTAATCCAATCTAACCAAAAATGAGTGATGCTTATGCTTCATTTATATGCCTTTACTCAATGAGCAACAATGATAAGTTTAGAATGATCACTTTAACTGGCCGATCAACTTGACATGTACGCACCAAATCATCCATAACTTTGGATTTAAAGCTCTGAACGACACGAATCCAATGCCTACGTTAAGCTAGCTTAATTTTCTATATTCTGACAAAATTTCAGACAAAAATAGATATAGAAAAGCATTCAAGTAATCCAATCTACGCAAAACTGCATGATGCCATGCATTATGCTTCATTTATATGCCTTTACTCAATGAGCACAAATGATCAGTTTAGAATTATCGCTTTAACAATGCGATCAACTTGACATTTCCGCACTAAATCGTCTGTAAATTTTGATTTGGAAATCAGAATAACATGAATCCAATGCCCACGTTAATCTAGCTCAAGTTTCTATATTTTGACAATACTTGAGACAAAAATATATATGATAAAGCGTTCAAGTAATCCAATTTAACCAAAAATGTGTGTTGTCATGTTAAATGCTTCATTTCTAAGCCTTTACTCAATGAGCAGCAATGATCATTTATAATGATCACTTTAACTACTCGATCACTAACTTTTGATTTAGAGCTCCGAATGACATGAATCCAATGCCTACGTTAAGCTAGCTCAATTTTCTATATTCTGACAGAAATATATATAAAAAAGCGTTCAAGTAATCGAATATAAACAAAACTGCGTGATGCCATGCATTATGTTTCATTTATAAGCCTTTACTCAATGAGCACCAATGATCAGTTAAAAATGATCACTTTAACTGGCCCATCAACTTGACATGTCCACCCAAAATCGTCCGTAACTTCTGATTTAGAGCTCATAATGACACGAATCCAATGCCTACCTTAAGCTAGCTCAATTTTCTATATTGTGACAAAATTTGAGGCAGAAATTGATACAAAAAACCGTTCAAGTAATCCAATCTATGCACTAAATCATCCTTAACTTCTGGTTTTGGAGCTCAGAATGTCACGAATCCAATGCCCATGAAGCCAGCTCAATGTTTTATATTGTGACAAAAATTGAAACAAAAATAGATATAAAAAAGTGTTCAAGTACTCCAATATACTAAAACTGCGTGATGCCATGCATTATGCTTCATTTATAAGCCTTTACCGAATGACCGCCAATGATCTGTTTAGAATGATCATTTTACCTAGCCTATTAACTTTACATGTCCGCCCTAAATCGTGCGTTAAGCTAGCTCAATTTTCTATATTGTAACAAAATTTGAGACAGAAATAGATACGACAAAGCATCCAAGTAATCCAATCTATCCCAAACTGCGGATGCCATGCATTATGCTTCATTTATAAGCCTTTACTCAATGAGCACCAATGATCAGTTTAGAATGATCACTTTAACTGCCCGATCAACTTGACATGTCTGCACTATAGTATCCGTATCCTTTGATTTAGAGCTCAGAATGACACGAATCTAATGCGCAAGTTAAGCTAGATCAATTTTCTATACTGTGACAAAATTTGAGACAGAAATAGATACGACAAAGCGTCCAAGTAATCTAATATATCCAGAACTGCGTGATGTTATGCATTATGCGTCATTTGTAAGCCTTTTACTCAATGAGCACCAATGATCAGTTTAGAATGATGACTATTACTGGCCTATCAACTTGACATGTCCGCACTAAATCATCTTTAACTTATGATATAGAGTTCAAAATGACACAAAACCAATGCCCACATTAATCTAGCTCAATTTTCTATATTGTGACAAAATTTGAGACAAAAATAGATACAAATAAACATACATGTAATACAATCTATCCCGAACTACGTGATGCTATGCATTATCTTCATCTATAAGCCTTTACTCAATGAGCACCAATGATCAGTTAAGAATGATCACTTTAACTGGCCAATCAACTTGACATGTCCACACTAAATCGTTCAAACGTTTGATTTAGAGCTCAGACTGACACGAATCCAATGCCCACGTTAAACAAGCTCAATTTTCTATATTGTGACAAAATTTGAGACAGAAATAGATACGACAAAGCATCCATGTAATCCAATATATTCCGAACTGCGTGATGCCATGTATTATATTGCATTTATAAGCCTTTACTCAATGAGCACAAATGATCAGTTTAGAATGATAACTTTAAGTATGCGATCAACTTGATGTTATGTATTATGCTTCATTTATAAGTCTTTACTCAATGAGCAGCAATGATCAGTTTAGAATGATCACTTTAAATGGTCGATCAACTTGACATGTCCGCATTAAATCGTCCATAATTTTTGATTTAGAGCTCAGACTGACACGAATCCAATGGCCACGTTAATCTAGCTCAATTTGTTTTTATTGTGATAAATTTTAACATTAAAATTGCTTCAACGAATCCTACAAGTAATCAAATCATTCCAAAACTACGTGATGTCATGCATTATGCTTCATTTATAAGCATTTAATCAATGAGAACCAATAATTAGTTTAGAATGATCACTTTAACTGGGCGATTATTTAGACAAGACTACACTAAACTGTCCATAACTTTTGAATTAAATCTCAGAATGACAAGAAT
>JAEVFF010000778.1:0-145900 GCA_018901945.1 Pugionium dolabratum | reverse complement strand
AGAGATTGGTTCGGCCATCATGCCTGGTCTCTTTGTCAAACTGCCATGGTCTTCCTAGTAGAAGACGGCCAGCTTGCATGGGCACCACGTCGCACACGACTTGATCCTGGTACTTGCCCACACTGAATGGTACAATGACTTGTTCATGGATCTTTAGCTCCACTTTGTAATCGAGCCATCTCAGTCTATATGGTCGAGGATGCCTTGTCCTTTCTAGACCTAGCTTATCAACCATATACGCACTAGCAACGTTAATGCAAGAACCACCATCTATGATGAGGTTACATACCTTGCCCTTGATGGTGCAACGGTTGTGGAAGGTGTTCTCCCTTTGGATGGTCTCTGAAGGATCCACCATTGCACTGAGGATGCGTCTAGTGACCAGCACTTCCCCCACATCAGGGTACTCAATGTCACCATATTCGTCTTCTGGTTCATAGTCCTCTTCATCTTGGGACTCATATTCTCCAGCCTCCGTAATCAGCATGACCCGGTTGTTTGGGCACTCCCTTGAGATGTGTCCATTACCCCTACACTTGAAACAAGTGATGTCACGTGATCTCTGAGGGTTAGAAGAATTACCAGGCTCTCTCTGGTCACGGGTGGGTTCAGGAGGTTTGCTCTTGAACCTTGACTTGATCTCTATGCTCTTGCCTTTGTCTACGGGCTTGGGAATGTTACTTGGTGCCCAAGGCGTCTTAGGCTTGCTGCAGATGTCTTGGCTCTTACGTTTGATGTGCTGCTCAGGCTGGACAGATAGGTGGAACAAGTCCTCGAAGTCATTGTAGATTTGCCTTTCCACCTTGCGGCTGATCCTTTCTTGGAGTCCATCCAAGAATTGTGCCATCAATGCTTCTTCATCATCATTGAGCTCCCATCTATTCCTTAGCTTCTCGAACTCTTCATAGTACTCCTCTACTGATCTGGTACCCTGCTTAAGAGTACGAAAACGACGTTGCAAGTCTCTATGAAAGTAAGGTGGAAGAAACCTTTGTCGCATGGGGTCTTTCATGTTGACCCATGAGTCTATGGGCCTCATTCTCTTCCTCCTTCTGTCAGATACCTCACGATCCCACCAGATGAGGGCATTGTCCGTGAGTTGTGCTACTGCCATTGAGACTCTCCTAGTTCCTGGTTGGTTATAATGATCAAAGATATGACCCATTCTTCTTTCCTAATCTAGGTAAGCCTCGGGGTCTACTTTTCCTGCAAAACTTGGAGGAGTTAGCTTAACATCAGGATGAGTTACCCGGTTGTAGGCGTGTTCATTTCCATCCTCATGATGTCTAGGAGGCATCCTTGGTCTCTGGTGAAGTCCATAGGCTCGAAGCCATCATCCTCTGCCTCTAGTTGCCGTGGAGGGCCTCTCGGCCTATGGTGATAGTTATGAGGTTGTGTGTCCTCATCTCCATCTGGCTGGGGTTCCTCCTGTTCGTGCCGTGTCTTAAGGTGCTCAGGACCCTCAGGACGGTCTTGCTCAGCTCTCACGTGCCTTATGGCCTGGAATCTCACAGGCCTCTCCATGCGCTCCAATCTCTCGCCTATGGATGCGAGTTGCGTTTGGAGGGTGGTGAACATGGCCATCATGGCTTCGGTTGCTTCTCTATTTTCTTTTGCCATTGTGTGCTACAAAGAAAGAGGACAAGTTATGATACTCCTAAATTGTTAGGAGGGTTTTCTTTTATAAAGGGATTCGAAAAAAATGCAAAAAGGAAAATTCTAAGGAATGAAAAATTCGAAAATATGGAGATTTGAATAAAAGAAAATTTTCTTGACAACTATTGCTAGCTGTCCAATTCGAAATCTTTTGGTATTTTTCCTATTTTCTTTTCTTTTCTTCTTTTCTTTTCTTTTTTTTTCTTTTCTTTTTTTTTCTTTTTTTCTTTTCTTTTAATTTAACTTAAAAATAATAGAAATATGATTCTAACAAAAAGGAAAGTCGAATATAGCAACGCAAGAATGATTCTAGAATCTAGTGATGCACGTAGGAACTAGATGCACTCGGTACGAACTTAGATGTTATTTTTTTATTTTCTGGAATGAAACTTAAACTAATGCAAGAACAAGAAACAAGACAAGCTAGAGGATAGAAACAACCTGGTTTAGGAGCTTTAAGCTCTGATACCAAAATGATACAAGCCTCGATTCAAGGCTTATATGCGCGTGGGCTGCTTGGAGAAGGTTAGGTGAGAAACTCGACTTTAAACTTCTTGGATAGGGGTTTTTGGGTTGGTATTCAATGGAAGGGTGAAGTGAACCACACGAAGGGTGATGAACCTCGTGATAAATCACAAACTTAGAGCTAGGAGGGCTGGTCTCAACTAGGTTCTAAGCGCACAAGTTTCTTGAGAGAATAACTTGTTGAAAGAAAATTCGATCTTTATTAATATCAAAAAGGTTGTCGAACTACAATGCTGGAAGGAGCCTTATTAATATGCTTGACAGCTTGACCTTCTAGGGTCGACTCAAATAAGAAAAGGAAATTTACAAAAGTGCACAAAAGGAAAAGATACAAAAGTGTATAATCGAAAAAGGATCTATTCCTAAAATGTCTTTGACTCAATAAATGTAAATATTCTAGATCCTACCCTGAAAAACAGAAAGAGGCAAATATTCTTATTGAAAACTTACCTTACTTACCTCACGGCCAAGAAATGGAAGGTGGCCGTCCTTGTGGCATGCACGCGCCTTGCTCCTAGTCTTCGACTTGGAGTAGGGTTAGGAATCTTTGGGCCCTGACCTCTCTTGCCACTAAAGCCCAAGTCTCTGAAGTCCCTTGCATTGTTGAGAAGCCTTTGGACTCTTCTTTGCACTTCTGGCCCATTGCCCTTAGTCGATCTTCCTCTAGGAGCTTGTCGACCCATAAGCTGAACTTGTGGAAGAGTGCTCTTGATCTGCTCCTTTTCATTGCTCCTGGTGGCACTACTGGTGTGGAGACTTCCTCTAGATGCATGTCCTGAAGCTGGTAGCTTATCTGGTCCGAGTTGCGTTGTGTACAAGTAGAAATGCACGTGCACTCGGCTGGATCGGCTGTACCGGCTGGACTGTGCGAGGTACTGGCCGGAATGCCTTCAGGACCGGCCAAGTTGATCCCAGAGTTGGTGGCATCACCAAGGGGACCGGCGGTGTCATCCACGTCGCCACCAAGTGTGCCGGAAGCTTGGGTCTCTCTGCCGGCAATTCTGGTTTGTCTGGTCCTATTGGTCGAGGGTCCGGCGGTACCGCTTGGGCCGGCAGACGTGCCAGATGGCCCGGCTGTCTCGGCCAAGCTTCCTGGTCGGCCAGTCTGGTCTCCTGGCTGGATGTACGACCTGATGTCCTCATCAGGGGGGGATGGGGGGGGAGGTACCTGGGGATCCCAGAAAACCTAAACGGGTCTAAAGCGCAGATATTTGCCTTTGTACAAGAATGAATTCAACAAAGAATCAACGAATGGTCAGCAAAGCTACTATCCTGAGGGGGCAAGGTGGTGATGATCAAAGCTGTGGCTATGGGCATACCCACCTATGCGATGTCATGATTTTTGTTCCCCACATCTTTGTGTCGGAAACTGACTAGCGCTGTGAGTAACTTCTTGTGGACATCAGGAACTTCCGGGAAGAGCATTCATTGGCTCCCGTGGGAAATTCTATGTCTTCCCAGAGTAGAGGGAGGCATCGGATTTAAAAATTTTGAGCACTTTAACAAAGCCTTGCTGGCAAAGCAACTATGGCGGTTGGAAAGGTCCCCTAACTCACTCGTGCCCAAGGTGATGAAGGGATGATATTTCAGGGATTCACATGTCTTCCACGCAAATAAGCCATACCGACCATCGTATGGTTGGAGAAGTATATGGTCATGAATAGACCTAGTAAGAAAAGGCACACGGAAGATCATGGGGAATTCCTCTCAGGACGATATATGAACATATCTGTGGATTCCAGACGTAGTCCCAAGATGTCCAGAAAACCTTTAACCAATCTCGATTCCTAACTTTAGGGTAATTGATCTTATCAGACCGGAGAATGGAGGATGGAACACTCATGTTCTAAGAAGAATCTTTCCCCAAATGATGTAAGACTAATCACCACTATCACCCCCAAACACAAGGTTACCCCAGAGTAAATTATGCTGGCATTTCACCAAAGAAGGGGAGTATTTGGCTAAGTCGGGTTACGAGACACTACATAAATGGGAAAATGCAGCCCTGAATTCCATTCTTCAGCGACCGTCGCTCGTATCGCTGAAACAAGCTATTTGGAAAATCAAAGCTGCAAGGAAAATTCAGCATTTCCTATGGCAATCACTCTCGGGCGCAGTAGCTACCTATGGACACTTACATTACCGTCATGGACTATCTCCTATGATGGATACCGGATGGAGCCAATGAAGATCCTGATTCTAATATCTTCCCATTGATTCTGTGGTTCATCTGGAAAGCACGGAATGATAAGTTATACAAGAACATAGACCGCACAGCCGAGGATATCCTAGAAAAGGCACGTACAGAAAGCGACCTATGGATTGCATCCTTGGAACCCAAGAGCCAAGGCAAGGTGACGAACATGGAGACGAAAAAAATCAATAACGACTCATCCCATGTTGCATGTTTGATTGACGGCTCATGGAAAGAGGGAGAGTTAACATCAGGAATCGGGTGGATACTCAAACTGAAAGATGGAACAAGTGATATGTTGGGAATGCGGAGTACACATAGAGGACCATCTCCATTACACATAGAGTTCCTAAGCCTTCCCTGGGCGATGTCAAGTCTGCACAAGATACAGAGATTCTGTGGAAAATTGCACACGGATTCTATGGACCTAATTCAATTAGTCCGAAATCCATGTGGATGGCCCGCTTTTTCAACGGAGATAGAAGAATTCAATGATATCCTATAGTGCTACCCAGAATTCTCCCTTACGTACCAATCAAGGGAGAACAATACACAGGCGGACAGACTAGAAAGAGGCGCAAGGAAAAGAAATGTTTATACCAAAGTAAAAAAAGTAAAATAATAATATTCACTATTTTTGTTAACAAATAATAGTATCGTCGGAAATTCATCGGAATAGACCGACGGATTACCGACGGATGTATTAGATCCATCCAAACCCCGTCGCAAATATTATTTACCACATGGACTGACAATTTGGCGGACATGCAGAACTCTTAGTTTCCATCGGAAATCCATTGGTTGTTTCCGACGGATTATCGACGCTCTAAAATTATACGCGGGAAAGTTAATTTACCACGCGAGTTTTTGCGAAAATATTTATTAGGTTAACGACGGATTCCAGACGGTTTGAACCGTCGGAAATATCGAATATACCCTATGATCCCACGCCTACTCTTTCAGTTTTCTATATGTGTTTCTTCCTTCTTTTCTCTGCCTCTTCGCCTCCCGCCACTGACGTCGCCGAAAGATAAGCTTTTGGTCTCTGTAAGTACAATCACCGGAAATATAAATCTCCGTGTTTTCCATTGTTACATTTTTTAAACCCAGAATTAGCTTCGATCGTCGATTGTTTGGATTAAATGCTTTCGTGTTTGAGGTTTTTCCATCACCAACAGCTCCAAAATCCGAACGTAGCTATAGAATCAAATGGTTCCAGTGTTAGAGAATTAGGCATTAACACAGAAACAAATCTGTCGAAACTGAAATCATTTTCCGAAATTGACTAATAGTCGTATTTTTCATTGTTTCTCTTTGAATATTGATTATTTTTTTAGAGAATTCAATTTTTGCAAATGTAAATCTTATCAAAAGTGGTAGAGTACTGAATGCAGAGTTGTTAATTGAGAAAATTATCAATCATGAATATAGAAAATATAAAATCGTCCATTGTGAATCCATGTATTACGAAAAAAAATTGTGTTATATAGAATCGTTGTTCATGGAATTTTTCATCATAATCACAATAACTACAAGTAATTGTTTGTAATATATAAATCATTATTTATGATAGGATTAAATCAATCTGTGATGATGATTGTACTAATGTTAAAAAAAATAACACAGAAGCATTTTCGTTGAACGTTGAGAAATACTTTTCTTTAATCTTCTTATGTTAAGTGTTGTTTTACGAAAAAAACAATGAAAATATTTTATCTCTTAAGTCTTCTCTAAACTTGTTTATATGTTAAAATTGAATTAAATACGTGTGTATTATAATATGATGTCTCACTTACTATCTCTTGGAGCTAAACTACGATCACGTGAGTCATTCTGATGAAGTTTTGTTTTGGATTATGCTTATCAATTGTTACTTTTTTAGTCCTTTGAGGTGCGTATATGCAACCTTGACCATGGCAATTTCGTAATTGTAAGCCAAGAAAAATATTTAAAAATAAAAATAATTTATGTATCCATCTTTGAATATTTAAGCTTTATTCATTTTTTTCTTCTTTTGAAAATGCTATGTGGCCCATCTCTAAATACAGACAGGCATTACATAGCCTACAAGCAAGAATAAAGAAAAACCTATAGAATATGAACGTAACTATACAATCAATGTCAACCCTTTGAAGCCTTCTGCTTTTTTATTGCAGATGGTTGTATGCTTGTTTTTGAGAATCACATATTAGATGTTCATGTTTAGAATTTGTTTTTAATGACATTATCTCTTTTTAGATGCTTTTAAATTTTAAAAATCGTTTTTAAGAAATTACTAAAAATTTTTACTAAAACTTTTTGAAAAATATTTTTAAAAAATTAATTTGCTTTAAAATGATATTGTCATAATGATCGTTTAATTATAATGAAACTGAAACATTTTTAGTTTGGCTGTAAAAAAATTGTTATAATTATCGTTTGATTTCTAAAAGAGGTAGATGAATGAGATTATATAAAATAATTAAATTGATTATACATGTATGAACAACATCAAAATCATAATGTTTTAATGTCCTATCAAGAGTACCAACGACGTGGTGAATCGTTTACTGCGAATTTTATACCAACTCAAGTTCCAAAATCTGGAAATGATTCTTTTCAACCAATGACAATTTTTGGTTCAGTAGTCATCTCATGAACTTGTTACTTTTCTCGATCCGAGACGTCAAAAAAATTCCACATGGTATATTAAATTTACTATAATTATATTTAAAATAATTATTTTAACGTTATTGAAATAAAAATTCATAGGTTTGGTATTTTAAACAACGGAATAAACAAGTCTATATCAAAGATGCTTCATTCTCTTTTGAACAAACCATATACAAAATTTAAAGATATTCGGTACGAAAAACATAAAATTTGGTTCAGGAGGTTTGCGGTACGTTATTTTTAAATATATAATTGATTTAAATATTTTCTTAGTAATCTATAAGTAAATTTCGCAGCAACAATTTACATGGGATCCAGTGAAAACAAAATTGGTGGAAGAAGCTTTTCAAAAAGAGGTCGCGGTATAATTTTTCCGCCACATGAACGAGTGGAAACAAAAGTGGAAAAATGGAAAAACAAAAAGGTTGAATGAGTCGGTTTGGAATAGTTTTATTCGTTATTGGAAATCTTCTAGCGCTAAAACCATCTCGAGTACTAATTCGGGAAATCATAAGAGCGAACGAGGAGTCAAAGATATTTACATTCACAATGCTGGATCGATTAGTTTTCTGAGACGAGTCAATCTATTGGTAAATTTTATTATTATATTAATTTTATTTATTATTATTTGAATTTTTTTAATAATAATTTAGTTTTTTTAGCCACAAGAATTTGGAATGCCTCCAAATCACTTGCAACTTCTCGAGGACGTGCACACCAAAAAAAAAACTTGTTACATCCAAGATGGTCTCGTTAGTGAAATCATCGAAAATGTGAAAAAATAGAGATATTTTGTCTCATCAGTCTCAAGTTGGTTCTTCATCTTCGATTGCCGAATTGCCTCATTCTAAGACTAAAGTATGGTTCTTAATTTAAGTTTGATTTCTCTTTTTATTTATTTTTATATTTAATGTTATAATATTTTTAATAATATTTTAAAATTTTTTACAAGAAATACAATTTTTGAAGGGTCGTCATCCAGAACTGAGTAGAGTTGCAAATACCCGTGGTGCAACATTTGTGGCTAGATATGAGGAGAACCCACAACTCAAACAAAAAATGGTGGCTATAGAGATATAGATGACCAAGCTGAAATATTTTGTAGATTTTATAATAACCAAATTTCTGGATTGTCCGGATGAATTTTTTCCTTCTACTACTCCTCCTCCGATATAATTTGCAGATACTACATTTTTAAAAAATTAGAATTTAAATATTATTATATTTTAATTTGAAATATTATTATTATTTAATTTTTTAAATATTTTGTTTAAATATTTAAAAAGTATTTATTAAATTTAATAATTTAAATATTTATATAAAAAAATATTTATTTAAAAAATAAAAAGTAATTATTAATTTTTTCAAATGTTTGTTTATTTCTGACGGAAATTATCGTTAAAAATTTGATAAAGGTCCGACAGAAATAGTTATCGCCAATCCGTCGAGAATTGTATTTCATCGCGATGGCGTCGGTAAGTTCCTTACGGCTGTAAACCGTCGGGATATACCACAACTGTTCACCATCGGGTGTGCGTCGGTAGTTTCCAACGCCATGTATCATCGGTTCCATTCCCGACGATAGATTTCGTCGGAACTCATCGGCAGCAAACCGACGGATGGCATGCATCGCAAATACGTCGGTAAAGTCCAACGGATACATGCCATCGAATATCCGTCAGTTATTGCTGACGGGTTTCGTCATCGCAAACCAGTCTGGAAGTCCTGACTATTTCCCGACGGCAAATGGTTTCCGATGAAATAGTCCCGACACACATCTCTTTTCGGAAATCTATCAGAATATGCTTGTTCCGACGAATTTCGGACGAATACTGATGAGGACATCAGGTCGTACATCCAGCCAGGTGACCAGACTGGCCGACCAGGAAGCTTGCCCGAGACAGCAGGACCATCTGGCGCGCCTGCCGGACCAGACAGTACCGCCGGACCTTCGACCTATAGGACCAGACCGGTCAACATCGCCGGCGGAGAGGCCCAAGCTTCCGGCACACTTGGTGGGGACGTGAATGACACCGCCGGTCCCCCTGATGACACCGCCGACTCCGGGATCAACTTGGCCGGTCCTGAAGTCATTCCGGCCAGTACCGCGCACAATCCAGCCGGTACAGGCCATCCAGCCGAGTACACGCACACTTCCACTTCTACACAAGAGGACTCGGACCAAATGAGCTACCAGCTCCAGGACATGCACTTAGAGGAAGTATCTACACCAGTGGTACCTCCAGGAGCAATGACAAGAAGCAGATCAAGAGCACTCTTCCACAAATTCAGCTTATGGGTCGACAAGCTTCTAGAGGAAGAGCAGCTAAGGACAATGGGCCAGAAGAGCAAATTAGAGTCCAAAGGCTTCTCAACAACACAAGGAACATCAGAGACTTGGGCTTTAGTGGCAAGAGAGGTCAGGGCCCAAAGATATTTAACCCTACTCCAAGTCGAAGACTAGGAGCAAGGCGCGTGCATGCCACACGGACGGCCACCTTCCATTTCTTGGCCGTGAGGTGAGTTAAGGTAAGTTTACATTCGAATATATGCCTCTTTCTGTTTTGCAGGGTAGGATCTAGTTGCTTTACATTTTTGAATCAAGAACATTTTAGGAATAGGTCCTTTTTCGGTTATGCACTTTTGTATCTTTTCCTTTTGTGCACTTTTGTAAACTTTCCTTTTTTTCTTTATTTGTGTCGACCCTAGAAGGTCAAGCTGTCGAGCATATTAATAAGGCTCCTTCCAGCATTGTAGTTCGACACCCTTTTTGATTATTAATAAAGTAGAACTTTTTCCCTACGAGCTTTCTCTCAAGAGAGACTTGTGCGCTTAGAACCTAGTTGAGACCAGCCTTCCTAGCTCTAAGTTTGTGATTTATCACGAGGTTCATCACCCCTCGTGTGGTTCACTTCACCCTTCCATCGTTTACCAACCAGAAAACCCCTATCCAGAAGCCTAAGGTTTAGTTTCTCACCTAATCTTCTACAAACAGCCCACGCGCATACATCCTTGAATCAAGGCTTGTATCATTTTTGGTATCAGAGCTTAAAGCTCCTAAACCAGGTTGTTTCTATCCTTTTGCTTGTTTTGTTTTGTGTTCTTGCATTAGTTTAAGTCGCATTCAAGAAAAATCAAAAAAAATAACCTCAAATTCCAAACCGAGTGCATCTAGCCTCCTACGTGTATCACTAGGGTTTAGATTCACTTTTTGCATTGCATACACGTTTTCCTTTTTGTTTAATTCATATTTCCTTTAGTTTTAAGTTAAATTAAAAAGAAAACAATAAGAAAAGAAAAGAAAATAGGAAAATACACAAAAGAATTCGAATTGGACAGCTAGCACAAGTTGTCTAGGAAGTTTCCTTTTTTTCGAATTTCCTTTCCTTAGGATTTTCCTTTTTGCATTTTTTTCAAATCCCATATAAAAAGAAACTCTCCTAATAATTTACGAGCACCCTAATTGTCTTCTTTCTTTGTAGCACACATGGGAGAAGAGAATAGAGACGCAGCTGAAGCCATGATGGCCATGTTCCCCACACTCCAAACACAACTCGCATCCATAGGCGAGAGGTTGGAGCGCGTGGAAAGACCGGTGAGATTCCAGGCCATAAGGCACATGAGAGCTGAGCAAGACCGTCCTAAGGGTCCTGAGCACCTTAGGACCCGGCACGAACAGGAGGAACCCCAGCCAGATGGAGATGAGGACACACAACCTCATAACTATCACCATAGGCCGAGAGGACCTCCACGGCAACCAGAGGCAGAGGATGATGGCTTCGAGCCATATGGTCTTCACCAAAGACCAAGGATGCCTCCTAGACATCATGAGGATGGAGATGAACACGCCTATAACCGGGTAACTCATCCTGATGTTAAGCTAACTCCTCCAAGTTTTGCAGAAAAAGTAGACCCCGAGGCTTACCTAGATTGGGAGAGAAGAATGGATCATATCTTTGATCATTACAACCAACCAGGGCCTAGGAGAGTCTCAATGGCAGTATCACAACTCACGGACAATGCCCTCATCTGGTTGGATCATGAGGTATCTGACAGAAGTAGAAAAAGAATGAGGCCCATAGACTCATGGGTCGACATGAAGGATGTCATGCGACAAAGGTTTGTTCCACCTTACTTTCATAGGGACTTGCAATGTCGTTTTTGTACTCTTGAGCAGGGTACCAGATCAGTAGAGGAGTACTATGAAGAGTTCGAGAAGCTAAGGAACAGATTGGATCTCAATGATGATGATGAAGCATTGATGGCACAATTCTTGGATGGACTCCAAGAAAGAATCAGCCGCAAGGTGGAGAGGCAAATCTACAATGACTTCAAAGACTTGTTCCACCTATCTGTCCAGGCTGAACAACACATCAAACGTAAGAGCCAAGACATCAGCAGCAAGCCTAAGACACCTTGGGCACCAAGCAATATTCCCAAGCCCGTAGACAAAGGCAAGAGCATAGAGATCGAGTCAAGGTTCAAGAGCAAGCCTCCTGAACCCACCCGTGACAAGAGAGAGCCTAGTAAGTCTTCTAACCCTCAGAGATCACGTGACATCACTTGTTTCAAGTGTAGGGGTCGTGGACACATCTCAAGGGAGTGCCCAAACAACTGGGTCATGCTGATTACGGAGGCTGGAGAGTATGAGTCCCAAGATGAAGAAGACTATGAACCAGAAGGAGAATACGGTGACATTGAGTACCCTGATGTGGGGGAAGTGCTGGTCACTAGACGCATCCTCAGTGCAATGGTGGATCCTTCAGAGACCATCCAAATGGAGAACATCTTCCACAGCCATTGCACCATCAAGGGCAAGGTATGTAACCTCAATAGATGGTGGTTCTTGCACTAACGTTGCTAGTGCATATATGGTTGATAAGCTAGGTCTAGAGAAAACAAGGCATCCTCGACCATATAGCCTGAGATGCTCGATGACAAAGTGGAGCTCAAGATTCATGAGCAAGTCACTGTGCCATTCAGTGTGGGCAAGTACCAAGACAAAGTCGTGTGCGACGTGGTGCCCATGCAAGCTGACCATCTTCTATTAGGAAGACCATGGCAGTTTGACAAGGTGACCAGGCATGATGGCTGAACCAATCTCTACACTTTCGTGCATGACAAGAGAAAGGTCAGCCTAGCTCCTCTTACACCTGCCCAGGTACATGAGCTTCAACAGCAAATGAGTAAAGAAAAGAAGCTCATTAAATCTAACTTTCTTATTCAACCGAGTCATGTCCGGAGAGCTTTAGCCTCGAAGGATCTAATGCTACTAATGGTTTTCACAGAAGTGTTGAANCCCTGCATAAGAGTACGAAAACGACGTTGCAAGTCTCTATGAAAGTAAGGTGGAACAAACCTTTGTCGCATGAGGTCTTTCATGTCGACCCATGAGTCTATGGGCCTCATTCTCTTCCTTCTTCTGTCAGATACCTCACGATCCCACCAGATGAGGGCATTGTCCGTGAGTTGTGCTACTGCCATTGAGACTCTCCTAAGTCCTGGTTGGTTGTAGTGATCAAAGATATGATCCATTCGCTTCTCCCAATCTAGGTAAGCCTCGGGGTCTACCTTTCCTGCAAAAGTTGGAGGAGTTAGTTTAACATCAGGATGAATTACCCGGTTATAGGTGTGTTCATCTCCATCCTCATGACGTCTAGGAGGCATTCTTGGTCTCTGGTGAAGACCATACGGCTCAAAGCCATCATCTTCTGCCTCTGGTTGCCGTGGAGGTCCTCTCGGCCTATGGTGATAGTTATGAGGTTGTGTGTCCTAATCTCCATCTGGCTGGGGTTCCTCCTGTTCGTGCCGTGTCCTAAGGTGCTCAGGACCCTCAGGACGGTCTTGCTCAGCTCTCACGTGCTTTATGGCCTGGAATCTCACCGGTCTTTCCACGCGCTCCAACCTCTCGCCTATGGATGCGAGTTGTGTTTGGAGTGTGGTGAACATGGCCATCATGGCTTCAGCCGCGTCTCTATTCTCTTCTCCCATGGTGTGCTACAAAGAAAGAAGATAATTAGGGTGCTCCTAAATTATTAGGAGAGTTTCTTTTTATATGGGATTTGAAAAAAAATGCAAAATGGAAAATCCTAAGGAAAGGAAATTCGAAAAAAAGGAAACTTCCTAGACAACTTGTGCTAGCTGTCCAATTCGAATTCTTTTGTGTATTTTCCTATTTTCTTTTCTTTTCTTTTTGTTTTCTTTTAATTTAACTTAAAACTAATGGAAATATGAATTAAACAAAAAGGAAAACGTGTATGCAATGCAAAAAGTGAATCTAAACCCTAGTGATACACGTAGGAGGCTAGATGCACTCGTTTTGGAGTTTGAGGTTATTTTTTTGATTTTTCTTGAATGCGACTTAAACTAATGCAAGAACACAAAACAAAACAAGCAAAAGGATAGAAACACCCTGGTTTAGGAGCTTTAAGCTCTGATACCAAAATGATACAAGCCTTGATTCAAGGATGTATGCGCGTGGGCTGTTTGTAGAAGATTAGGTGAGAAACTCAAACTTAGGCTTCTGGATGGGGGTTTTCTGGTTGGTAAAAGATGGAAGGGTGAAGTGAACCACACGAGGGGTGATGAACCTCGTGATAAATCACAAACTAAGAGCTAGGAGGGCTGGTCTCAACTAGGTTCTAAGCGCACAAGATTCTTAGAGAGAAAACTTGTAGGGAAAAAGTTCTACTTTATTAATAATCAAAAAGGTTGTCGAGCTACAATGCTGGAAGGAGCCTTATTAATATGCTCGACAGCTTGACCTACTAGGGTCGACTCAAATAAGAAAAAGGAAAGTTTACAAAAGTGCACAAAAGGAAAAAATACAAATGTGTATAACCGAAAAAGGACCTATTCCTAAAATGTTCTTGACTCAAAAATGTAAAGCAACTAGATCCTACCCTGCAAAACAGAAAGAGGCACATATTCGAATGTAAACTTACCTTAACTCACCTCACGGCCAAGAAATGGAAGGTGGCCGTCCTTGTGGCATGCACGCGCCTTGCTCCTAGTCATCGACTTGGAGTAGGGTTAAATATCTTTGGGCCCTGACCTCTCTTGCCACTAAAGCCCAAGTCTCTGATGTTCCATGTGTTGTTGAGAAGCCTTTGGACTCTAATTTGCTCTTCTGGCCCATTGTCCTTAGCTGCTCTTCCTCTAGGAGCTTGTCGACCCATAAGCTGAATTTGTGGAAGAGTGTCCTTGATCTGCTTCTTGTCATTGCTCCTTGAGGTACCACTGGTGTAGATACTTCTTCTAGGTGCATGTCCTGGAGCTGGTAGCTCATTTGGTCGGAGTCCTCTTGTGTAGAAGTGGAAGTGCGCGTGTACTCGGCTGGATCGGCTGTACCGGCTGGATTGTGCGCGGTACTGGCCGGAATGACTTCAGGGCCGGCCAAGTTGATCCCGGAGTCGGCGGTGTCATCAGGGGGACCGGCGGTGTCATTCACGTCCCCACCAAGTGTGCCGGAAGCTTGGGCCTCTCCGCCGGCGATGTTGACCGGTCTGATCCTATAGGTCGAAGGTCCGGCGGTACTGTCTGGTCCGGCAGGTGCGCCAGATGGTCCTGCTGTCTCGGGCAAGCTTCCTGGTCAGCCGGTATGGTCACCTGGCTGGATGTACGACATGATGTCCTCATCACTTTGTCCAATGCTTTTTTACATCTAGCCAACATGAAAGGTTAGTGAATCATGCAAAGGATATTATTATCTACACTCGACCTTTTTGCTTTTCTCACCACTATCTACTCTTGATGTGAAACTTTTATATACACAATATTTTTTTAAAGTGTATTATTATAGAAAATTGGATGCAAAACAACGAAAGTATAACACATAAAATTTTTATAGTTCATGATATTTCAATGTATGTCACTATTAATTAAGATTTTATATGTGTTAATGAAATAATATTGAATAAAAACTTAACACGTATGGTTATTATAGCTCATTGGATTATAATGTGTATTATTTATTAGTTTAGATTGTACCATATCTTAAAACTATGATTTAGATTAAAATATATATATATATATATATTATATTTTTAAAGTAATGTTAAAAAACTAAAAAAAGACTTTTTAAGAGAATGAAATGTACTACATTAAATATAATACTACTTGAATAAACTGTATAAAAATTAAAATGCTAAATATAAAAATTTAGTTGTAATTTATTTCAAAAAAATTTAGTTGTGGATTATTTTCATACGGATTATAAATTCCTACAATATAATGATATGTGATTGATCAAAATCCAATTGAAAAGTGTGTGTGTGAAAGAGAAAAAAAATTCCTAATCTATTAATTGACAAACATTTTAATTAATCAATTCACATTCACGTGATTTATAAATATGTCACCATCAAATCATCTTAAGGCAAATATTAAATAAAATATAATTTCTTAAAATATTTACGAAAATAGTATTAGACAAATATATAACAGTAATATGTAAATTTCTAATATTTTGACATAAAATCATTGTCACATAAAAGACAAACACAATACAAAATAAAATATTATAGATTTTAAAAAATTAGTAAAACAAAATATAAAATCAAAATTTGGTTTAATTAAATATTTATTATATGTATAATTTTATTTATTTAATAATATTGTTTATCTAATATGAAAATAATTTAAATTTATTTATATAATTATTTATTTCATTTGTATAATTAATATTATAATATGTAAATATGTAATCAAATTCCAAGAAAAAGGTTTTGTCACATATTTAGTTTATAATTATATAATCCAATCGCGAATTTTGTGTGTGTGTGTCGGATAAAAAAAGTCAAACAAACATTAAGTGTTAAATTAATTACGGATATGGTCAATGAGTCTAATTCTAATCACCCACCGTTTTGTAATGTGGTCAACTTGCCAATGCCATATGATCTTATCATATCTCGTTTTTTTCTTCTTCGGATTATCTGAATAAAATAAATAATTCTGAACATCGTAAAACTTCTTTATAATACGTTAAATATTTAAAATTAAAATATTGAAATCTCATATATCAATTAGTTATAAACAAAATTAGGATCCAAGATTTTGGAAGTTATATAATAAAATCCTAGTTGTCATCTTACAAAACGTTTGTTATTGTATTATCAGTAAACTAAAAAATATTTTTAATATTTTTATCTTCTGAGATGAATTGAACCCATCATTTTCCATGTGTTTCACACATATGAATACTAAAAGACTAAAAATGTATTGACTCGTAAGCATTTCTAAGATGCCAAAGAGAAAGGTGAAACAAATTGTCAAAAAGAAGAAATAAAAAACGAAACAAGTTTGTCCAATTATATATTCTGCAATTTCCAGGAAATTGCATGGCTTTCAGCCAGTTAATTTCTCAGAAATTGTTAAAAAATATTTAGGGGAAATTTGCCAATTATCTAAGTAAAAAAACCATAATATGCATTTTATCAAATTAGTTAAGTAATTCACATTTTTATCTTATTATTAATAAAAAATTTCCATCAGTTAATGTTTATTGGTAACAAAGTTTTTTTTGTCGATGGGCACTGTTTATTACACATACACAGTATGTCAAAAATTGTAATATATTTTTTTAAAAAGTGGGTTTTATTTTATTATTCATCATAATCACATTAGAGTAATATCATAAAATAACACCATTTTAAATTTATATTCCAAATTTACCACATTAAAAATAAAATTCCAAAAATAGTACAAATTATTATGTGAAAATAATTATTTACCTTAAATAAATTATATATAAAATTAAAACATAATGTTTTGATTCACTTTTTCTAATTTAGGGTTTAATTTTTTTTATTAGGAATTTTTTTTTAATTATTTTAATATTAAATTTGTGATATTTTTGAAAATTTAAATGATTAGTGTTATATTTGGAATCAAAACTTGAAATAGTGTTATTTTAGTCAATTACCCTAATCAATACAAAATATTTATATAGAACATATTAATTTCGACATTAGTTTCAATACATCATTTTAAATCTTTAAAACACATGCAAAAAATCTTCAAAATCCAAAAATAATAATCTTCTCGTCAAAATAGATTATTTTTGATTCTTTTCATCAATCTTAAGTAGTTTTAAATATATTTTTTAAAATAATAACCCTTTGTCTAAAAAATGTTTAGAATCCGACGTAAAATAACCAATTCTTTTATACCACTAAGCCACCACACGGTTTTTCAGTGGTTTAATAACTTAATTTAAAAAAGTTCATTGTTTGGAGTAGAAGTTCAAAACTCTTGGCAATAAATTTTTAAAAAGTATATAAGTTATGATGTCAAACTTGTGTGCGTGTGGTATATGATCAACTACATTAGATAGATAGGATATAATAAATAAATAAATTGTTTGACATTGATCATTTGATGTTGAGACATCGACATTAATCAACGTTCAAAAAATGATTCAAAACCTGTGAAATTATATCGACACTATAAATATGTGGAAGGCTCTCTTTCTATAAATTGAGTTCTCATACTAATTTCGAGGTGGAAATTTTGCAGCCGATCTTTTAGTATCTATGGCTACATCAACTCAAGTTGACTGGGATTTATATTATTTATGATCTTTGTTTTTAATTTCAGTTGTAAATGATGATATTCCAAATAAATAAGCAATTGTTGATGGCAAAAAAAAATGATTCAAAACCAACCTTGTAAACGGCCTATCATGCCAAATCCTAGCTAGGGCGAACTAAGTTTTATGTTTTTCCACTTGATGTGTCACATAAGCAAGTCTATCATCATTGTTTGTAAATATACAAGTCTACCATCATTGTACACACACGTTCATATCTGCAATGATGATTGACTTATATGTGTTATATACAATAATGGTAAAATTATATGTGTGATGGTAGATTTGTATATTTACAATGGTAGTTTTTTAAATTGTCAAGCCGCAAATACATATGAACGTGTATTAAATAGTGCAAGTCTACCATAAAACAAAATAAATCTATGATAAAATAGATTTAGATCTATATTTTGCGTAGGAAAAAAATATTCGTATATTATAATTAATTAATTATTTAATAAATATAAATTAAATATTTACATAATTTATTTTTTTAATATTTTGAATATTAACAAATAAAACATAGATATTTTAAATTTTATATGTTAATTATTTATTAATACATAATTTAATATATTTTGTATAATATATTTAAATATTTATATATAGAATATTATTAATTATATATATTATTATATCATTGAATTCAAAAAATATTTTAATAATTTAAATAAATTGCATATATCATTGATTTCATAGTAAAATATATTGATGTTCTAACCAAATTAATAGTAATGAGATAGATTGTAATTATTTTAATAACTTAAATCTATTTATATATTCATTTAAAATTATTTATTAATTATTGTATATGTAAATTAAAAATATAAAATAATTATTTTTATGAATTTAATAGTATTTTTGGTTACTTTAATGAAAATATATTGATTCTCTAACCAAATTAATAGCAATGACATATATTATAATTATTATAATAATTTAAACTCGTTTATATATTTATTTTAATCTCATTGTGGTGATGATACGTTAGCATATAATATTTCTGTTAATAATATGTGAGATAAAATTATTTTTTTAAATATTTATCAAATAATATATTAGGGATGATAATGACCCTTACATCCACGAATATTCGTTCAGGTAGATTTACAAACCATATATTACATAATATCATAAGATAGATTTATTTTGTTTATAAAATTTTTACGAAAAACTCTACCGCTCGGTAGTTAACTATACAAACAAAAAAAATCTACTATCATTAGGATTAAGTCAATCATACCATATAAATGTATGTAGTTTTACGAGTATTTATTATTTAAATAAGAAATAAATTATGTTTGTAATATTTTACGAGTGAAATATATTTTTTATAAAAATCATTAGTCATTCAAATAAAATAAAAACTATTATTATATTGAAAATAATAATCAAAATTTTTGGTAGACATAATCTAATTTTTAATCCTAAATAATAATATTTCATGAATAAGTATAATATATTTTATAACTAAAATTACATTGTATTTATTAAATAATTATATTATTCGTACATTGCATGAGTGTAAACCTAGTTATTAATATACTACATAAATATTTTGTAATTTTCTAACATTTAACAAATTTCCAACATTGTTTAGTAATCCACCCTAATATCGATTTCCATCTAATGCAAATTCTCTTCAACTATAGTAATCTGCATTTCTCACCTCTCAAGACGTACTATATCATTACAACTTCCTTTAAATTATATCCACAAATGTATGTTTAGAGACCTGTAAGTTATCATACAAAATAGTTCATGTTTTCAATTAAATATTTTTATTTATAAAATGCATGATTTTTAATACTCAATCTAATTTCGGACCAAGACTAAAAAAATTATACAAGACTGGGATCTGCTGGAGTCGTTCTTGCTTAGATAGGATTGGTCAATTGTTTGTAACTTCTGCTTCCGCGTAAACTTTATTTTTTGCCAACAACCAAACATTTTATTTCTTTAATTCTTAGGATAACATTACTTTTTTTTCTTCCAATGGGCCCATGATTTATTTTTTTTTGTTTTAACATTCCAAAAATAAAATGTAAGCTTCACAATTCCAAATATAATATTTAAAACAGTGAAAGTGACCAAAGTTCCAAAATTAGTCAACAAAATGATGCCAAGCATCACTCTATATATTCACAATCTCTATCGTCAAGTATAACACATCATCATTCAACACAGTTATAACAAAATCAAAACAAAATATACTCCAAAAACTCACTACTCTTCTCTTTCTAAATTTATTTCTTTTTAACATTTTTTTTCTCTGCAAATAAGAAGATGTTACCAGAAGCATGCGTTGCCAATATTCTTTCTTTTACATCCCCGGCGGATGTATTCTTTTCGTCGGAAGTTTCTTCAGTTTTCCGATTAGCTGGAGATTCCGATTTCTTGTGGGAAAAGTTTCTACCGGCTAATTATAGATGTCTCATCTCTCAATCTACTAATCATCATCGAAGTTTCTCATCCAAAAAGGAGATTTATCGATGTCTCTGTGAATCTCTCCTCATTGATAATGCCCGAAAGGTTCGATCTTTACGAGTTACTTTAATTTACAAACATTTGATTTTTTTCTTATGATTTAAACTAATAATATTTTTCTGGGTATTTATGATGCAATTTCAGCTGTTCAAGGTCAATAAATTTTCCGGGAAAATTTCTTATTGTTTATCAGCAAGAGATATTTTCATAAGTACGAGTGACCAAACATCTAATTGGCTTTGGTGCAATGTCAAAGATTCTAGGTAATTTTTTTATTCTTTTTAATATAACTATTTATGTAGATTTTATTGTATAACTTTTATTATTCTTTTAAAGATGTTAATAATATTTTTTTTAATTTTAATTTCAGATTTTCGGAATCAGCTCAACTTATAGCGTCAGACAGGTTAGAAATTAAGGGTAAAATCCAAACAGGAATTTTATCACCAAACACAAAATACGGAGCATATCTGATAGTGAAAATAACAAAAAGTGCATATGGATTAGATCTAATTCCAGCAGAAACTTGTATTAAATCTACAAATGGTCACATTAACAAGAACACAACTTATCTATGTTGCTTGGATGAGAAGAAACAACAAATGAAGAGGCTTCTTTATGGAAACCGCGAAGAACGAATGTCGATGGTTGTAGAGGCAGTCGGTAAGGATGGGAAAAGGCGAGAGCCGACAGCTAGAGACGATGGATGGATGGAGATTGAGTTAGGAGAGTTTGAGACACGAGATAGAGAAGATGTTGAAGTCAATATGGAACTTATGGAAGTGAAAGGATATCAATTGAAAGGTGGGATTGTGACTGATGGTATTGAAGTGAGGCCTATTCTTTGAACTAAGGGTAACAAAAACTTGGGTCTTATTGATAATTTGTTAAGTTTTGGAGATAAATGCAAGAAAAGAGGAATTTAGGGGTTTGTGTGTGAAGAAATTTATTATTTGTTCATTATTAGTTGTGTATGTTGAAGATAAAGAGTAATTTTTAAATTTCAATTATTAAATAGGAAAATTGACAAAAGTAACATTATTTTAAATTTTTGTTTCATATATATTATTATTAGTTTAAATTTTCAAATTGACACAAATTTAATATTAAAATATTTTAAAACTTTTTCTTAATAAGGAAAAATTAAATCGTAAATGAAAAATACAACACAAAATATAATATTTTATATAATATATATAATTTATTATTGATAAATATGTATTTTTTTTAAAATTATTATGTTATTTTGAAAATTTTAAATTTATAATACTAAATTTGAAATAAAAATTTAAGATGATGCTATTTTATAATATTACTTTATTAAATATTCGTATACTCCGTAGTAGCTAAGTTTATGACAAATTGGTTTTTTTATCTAGTAACAAGGGGTCAATCAAATAACCTAACATCTTTTCTTCATTAGTTACTCAACGAATTTGTATATTTATGAGATTCTTTCGTATTATTCATTTAAAAACACAATTGTGATTTCCAAACCAAAAATAGGGGGAATAAGTAGTATAGGGCAAAAATAAACACATTTGATTTGTGGGCCTAATTGTTTAAAGCCCAAAAAAAAACAAATGGTTTGTGTTAATTAGGAGTGGGGAAACGAAACCCTAATTTCTATTGCAGTCATTATAAATATCTTTTCTATGGAATCTGCTCCATTTTTGCTATTAGTTTCGTCGAATTCGTATCTTGGAGTCATTCATTTATGTTTCGATTTTTGTTTCGATTTTTAGTCGATAGTCTGATTTTTGGTTTCAATTAAACTTTGCTTTATTTTAAAGTTTAAGCCTCTTTCTTAATTTTACTTCTTTCTTCATGAGCGAAACATAAAATTGTGTGTTTAGGATTCTTAAAGCTATGATGATAACACATAATCCCAGCTCTATGAGGCCTTTTGTGGTCAAGGAGTATAATTATGTTCTTTCATTTATCTGAGACTTTAATTCTTAATTTCCTATTAATTTTTTGTTTTTTTGCTAAATTGTATTGGCTTTGTGACTTAATGAATTTAACAATTCTACCAATCTTTTTAGTATTAAATTGTTTTTTTTCTGTATGAATTTGGGTTCATGGGGGTGATGATGATAACACATTATCCCAGCTCATTATGAGACCTTTTGTGGTCAAGGAATATAATTGTTTCTATTACATTTTCTAAGCCCTTTAACCATGAATTCAATATTGTTGGTATGTTTTATACTCTTAAATTAATATTCCTGTTTTATCATGCAAATATCAATCATTATATAGGATGATTTTTTCTTATATATATATTAAGTAATATACTAAAACAACAAACTTCCAAAATTATTCCAAATTTAATATTATAAATTTTAAATTTCAGAACAATACATATTATTTTATAAAATAATATTTATCATAAATAAATTATAAATAAAATTAAAATATTATATATGGATTCTTTTCTAATTTAAGCTTTAATTTTGTTTATTTTAAAAAAAGTTTTCAGATATTTTAAAATTAAAAATCACTTATCAAATATATATGGGCAATTGACAGAATAACATTTTTAAATTTTATTTTAAGTATCTTAAAATATTTCTAGTAAAAAAACTAAACCATAAATTAAAAAAAAATCTAAATATACTATTTTAATGGGCAATTGACTAAAATAACACTATTTAAAGTTTTTGTTCCAAATATAGCACTAATAATTTAAATTTCCAAAAATAGCACAAATTTAATACTAAAATAATTAAAAACTTCTTCCTAATGAAAAAAATTAAACCCTAAATTAGAAAATATGAACCCAAACATTATGTTTTAATTTTATATATAGTTTATTTAAAGTAAATAATTATTTTTACATAATAATTTGTGCTATATTTGGGATTTTATTTTTGGTGTGCTAAATTTGGAAGATAAACTTAAAATAGTGCTATTTTAGGGTATTACTCTATTTTAATTATGTTTGTAATTTTTTTTATAAATATGTATTTAAAATTTAAAATTTAAAATATAAATTTAGAACAAAAATTTAAAAAAAACTCTATTTATAGAATTATGACTCAAACTATTGTGACGATGCCCAATGAAATATGACTCGAACTTTTTTCAAATTCTGGATTTTTTAATTAAGAGGAATAGTGAGAGCGATAAATAATTGGGCAATTGACTAATTTAGCATTAAATAATGTTTTAGTGACTAAATTAACATCTCAAACCAAAACTTCCACAAATAGCATTTTTTTAAGTGAAAAAGACTAAAATAACCTTTAACCTAATATTCTGCAAAATTATAAACGGAGCTGGGGAGGGTCGAACCTTGGTCCCTTTAATAAAAGAAGGAGTATGTAACCACTATACTACTGTAACTAATTGACATATTATCATTTTGTGTAGTATATATCTGTTTTTAATTTAAATAGCAAAATCTTAATACAAGCTGAAGGGAGGGGGATCAAACCCTGGTTCCTTTGAAAGAGAAGGAGTCTGTAACCACTACACTACTGTAACTAATCAACATATAACCATTTTGTGTATTATATATATCTATCTTTAGTTTAAATAACAAAATCTTAATATGAGCTCGAGGAAGGAGGGATCGAACCTTGGACCACTTTTAAAAAGATAGAATGTGTAACCAATACACTATTGTAACTATTTTGTTTAATATATATATCTGTGTTTAGTTTAAATAGCAAAATTTAGGAACTGAACGCTATTGCATAAAAAGCCTCAAAACTCAATATTACATCTAATTGTGTTGAATTCAAGTTTCATAATAAATCTGATATCTAATTGTGCTAGACATTTTTATGTTTTCGTTTATAATTTGTATTTATGATTGTTGAAGGTTGATAAACACTCTTGCTCATGTTTTTTAGATAAACATTTCTTGCTGCTGTTAATTAATCATATGCAATTTCACGTTTTAGGAAGAAATTCCTAAAACATAAGATATTATTCCTAAATTTGCATAAAGTATTCCTAAATTATGCATAAAATGTGACTACTAACCTAAATTTAGTAAAGAGTTCTTAATTTTAAGGAAATTTTATCTAAATAAAATAATTAAATTAAAGAAACAAATTAAAAAATATAATATGGGAGATCGAACCATGTACCATGAATTCTAACAAGAAGATGTATAACCAATACGCTATACTACTCAATCAACATAAATTATCTTGTTTAATATATATGCTTCTGTTCAATTAAAATATAAAAAAATTAAATCAGTTCAGTGGAATCGAATCTTTGACATATGAGTGAAACAAGTAGTGTGTTACCAATATGCTATGGTAGCTAATTGACATATGAACATTTTATTTTAACTAAATTAGGTTTTCAGCTCTTTGTTTTAATTGGAGGATAGTAAAGTCTTTTTTATTGGTCAAAATGCTATATTAGTGAATTTTTATATTGAGTGTTATATTTGTCATTAAAACATAATTTAGTGCTAATATAGGGTATTTCTCTTTAATTTTTTTTTGTATATTTAAATATATTATATATTTTAGTTTAAAATATTAGTTATTTTAAAGAACTATAGCAAGTTCATTTGGTTTTAAAATTCATGTTCGATTCGGTTCATTATCCAGTGATGAGATTATAAATTTTATTCTATTCATGTTATTTAATCATTTAGTTCGAATTCGAAGAATTCGACTTAATTCATGAATTTTGTTTGGTTCAGGAAATTATTCCATTCATACCTACACGAACACATCAAATTATCATTTCAATGATAACAATAAGTTGTAAGATGTCACAATTATTTGCCGAATGAGCATTGTCTCTCATATTTTCTAATTGAGTTAAAATCATATGTACGTAATCTGAAGTATACATCCTTCATTGATATACTTAATGAAAATATTTCAATGCTTTTGCAGCGAATGAATGTACAATAATATCTCAATTTACAAAGACATATAAAAACATGTTACCGATCTGAATGTTCTCTTCTGGATTGTTATATCATAGGAATTGTACCTTTTGCGAGCTTATGTACAACTATAGACATTGTTGATCTTGATAATTTTATCAATCCATAATAAAAAATAATCATCAGAATTTGAAAATGACATTTATGTGATTTACTTTAAGGAATTTTTTAACATTGTTGTCAATGAAGGTAACACACGGGGAAACATTATTTTTTACAGGTTCAAACGTTTTTCGACAGATTTTTACTGACCTATCTGAATTCAGTTAAAAATGTCAAATAAAAATATGATTAATACTTTAAAATAGTTGTTGAAAAAGTCAACAATGTCGTCTGATTATTTATGTAAACTTACGTTTGCCGACTTACTCTTTCTCTATAAATACGTATGTTACTTCATTCAGATGAAGTAACTTTCTCTCTTCCTTCTTTCTCTCTTCTTCATCTGTAAAATTTATAAGATTAATAAAATCAGTATAATAATAAAATCTCTATCTCTCTATTATTATTCAACATGTTATCAGCACGAGTGTTTCTACCATCTACCTGAGATACTAAAATAAGGTAAAATTCTGTTTTATTAATACATGTGTATATTATATGGTAGGCTGTGCCTTCTAAATATTATATGGTAGGCTCTGCCTTCTAAATATTATATGGTAGGCTCTCCCTTCTAAGTATTATATGTTAGGCTCTGCCTTCTAAATATTATATGGTAGTCTCTGCCTTCTAAATATTATATGGTAGGCTTTGCCTTCTAAATATTATATGGTAGGCTCTGCTTTCTGCATATTATATGGTAGGCTCTGCCTTCTGAATATTATATGGTAAGCTCTGCCTTCTGAATATTATATGGTAGACTCTGCCTTCTGAATATTATATGGTAGGCTCTTCCTTCTAAATATTATATGGTAGGCTCTGCCTTCTAAATATTATATGGTAGGCTCTCCCTTCTAAATATTATATGGTAGGCTCTGCCTTCTAAATATTATATGGTAGGCTCTGCCTTCTAAATATTATATGATACGCTCTGCCTTCTAAATATTATATGGTAGGCTCTGCCTTCTGAATATTATATGGTAGGCTCTGCCTTCTGAATATTATATGGTAGGCTCTGCCTTCTGAATATTATATGGTAGACTCTGCCTTCTGAATATTATATGGTAGGCTGTGCCTTCTAAATATTATATGGTAGGCTCTGCCTTCTAAATATTATATGGTAGGCTCTCCCTTCTAAATATTATATGGTAGGCTCTGCCTTCTAAATATTATATGGTAGGCTCTGCCTTCTAAATATTATATGGTAGGCTCTACCTTCTAAATATTATATGGTAGGTTCTGCCTTCTAAATATTATATGGTAGGCGCTGCCTCCTGATTTATATTTAGAAATTATTTTAATTTATGTGTTATTATATTCACTAATGTTTTACAATTTTATCATAAATTAATTTATGTCATCATTATGTTTAAATTCTTAAAACTAATTATACATATTTATTAAATATATATAATAATAATAATAATAACAATAATAAATTAAAATCTATACCCAAAATTTTATCATGATTATTTATTATAAAATAATTATAAAATAAATTTTATAAAACTGATGTTTAACACATTGTTTTATTATGTGTATAGTTATAATGTCAAATTTGGCAAAACTCGAGATAGATGCCCTTGATATATCTGGAAAAAATTACATGACATGGGCAGTAGCTGCAAAAATGCATTTAAAGGCAAAAGACCTTCTTGGCACCATCGATAGGTCGGAAACAATATCCGATGAGAAAAAAGCAAAAGCCATGATATTTTTATGCCACCATATCCATGATGGTTTAAAAGATGAATATATCACAAAAGAAGATCCTGCAGATCTTTGGCAATCACTCAAAGATAGGTTTGATCACCAGAAATATGTGATCTTACCAAAAGCCAAACATGAGTGGTTAAACCTCCGGTTTCAGGATTATAAAAGTGTAAGTGAATATAATTCCGCGTTGTTCGGAATCACTTCTAAGATGATATTATGTGGAGAAAAAGTAAGTGATTATGATATAATTGAAAAAACTCTCCAAACATTTCATCCTGGAAATGTAATCCTACAACAACAATATCGAGCAAAGGGATATACTCGTTATTCGGAGTTAATGCAAGTTCTCCTTGTTGCTGAACAAAATAATGAACTTGTGATGATGAACCATCAATCTCGTCCCACTGGATCAGCTCCATTCCCAGAAGTGAATGTTGCATCATCCAGTTACAATAATTGGCAAGGACATGGACGTGGTCGAGGCCATGGTCGTGGTCGTGGACGTGGACGAGGAGGTGGACGTGGACGTGGAAAAGGAAAATTTTTTCGTCCTAATGAATTCAAATTCGGGAGAAAGAATAAAGTCCACAAAAATGAAGTTGGTCGCGTACCTGCTGTACGCCAAAATATACAATATGAAAATGTTTGTTACAGATGTGGTATGAAGGGTCATTGGTCTCGTACCTGTCGTACACCAAAATATTTGGCTAATATGTATCAAGAATCACAGAAACAAAAAGGAAAAGAAAGTGAAACCAACTTTATCTCGGATGAACCCGGACTTTCCTTCGATGGAAATGTATATCTCGATGTTGCTGATTTTCTGGTTGATTCCGAGAATACCAAAGAACAAGGTAATTAAGTTTAATGTTATATATATAAAGTTGTATTTAGTTTCCTTACGAACAAAAACAAAACTTAATGTCTTTTTTAAAAAAATATATGTACGTTTGAACTTTAATTACTTAATGTAAAATTGTTTTATTATAATATAAGTTGATTTTGAAATATGTGTGTTTAACATTTATTAATACATCTTTATCAATATTTTAATACAGAAAATGTATCATTTTGAGAGTGAGAATGGAGATTAATGCCTAGCAGACAGTGCTACAACGCATACAATACTTAAAGATAAAAATTTTTTCTCCTACCTCAAAATGAAAGATTCCGCCGGAAGCGTAAATACAATATCGGGTAATGTAAATATTATCATAGGCTCCGGAAGAGCTAATTTTTTTAATGCCAATGGGAATGAAATTTGAAATAAATGATGTTTTATATTCCCCCAAGTCTCATAGAAACTTATTAAGTTTCAAAGATATCCGTACAAATGGATATCACATAGAGACAATGAGCAAAAATAACATTGAATATTTTTGCATTACATGGGAGCAGAAACAAATATTAGAAGAATTACCAATGATGTCCTCTGAATTATATTACACAAAAATAAATATAATTGAATCGTATATTACGGTAAACCAGAAGTTTACGAGTAAATTTAAAGTCTGGCATGAAAGACTAGGATATCCTGGATCAGTTATGATGAGAAAAATTGTGTAGAATTCTAATGGCCACCCATTGAAAAACTAGAAGATTTTTCAATCATGCGAGTTTTCGTGTAAAGCATGTTCTCAAGGAAAACTTATTATTCGACCATCACCAGCCAAAATTAGTAATGAATCCCTAGTATTCTTAGAAAGAATACATGGTGATATATGTGGGCCCATTCACCTATCATGTGGGCCATTTCGATATTTTATGGTTTTATTTGACGTATCTAGTAGATGGTCACATGTGTGTTTGTTAACCACACAAAATATGGCTTTCGCAAGATTCATTGCCCAAATAATCAGGTTAAGAGCTCAATTCCTTGATTATACTATAAAAAAAGTAAGACTTGACAACGCTAGTGAATTCACGTCACAAGCCTTTAATGATTATTGTATGGCTCTCAGAATCGATGTTGAACATCCGGTTCCGCATGTTCATACACAAAATGGTATGGCTGAGTCTTTGATAAAACGGTTACAACTCATTGCGAGACCGTTAATATTGAGAACAAATCTCCCAATTTCAGTATGGGGTCATGCTATATTGCATGCGACAGCATTGGTCCAAATAAGACCAAGTGCATATCATGAATATTCCCCATTACAATTAACATCTGGTCAGAAGCCTGATGTATCTCATCTCCGAGTTTTTGGGTGTGCGGTTTATGTTCCTATAGCCCCACCACAAAGAACAAAGATGGGGCCACAGAGAAGATTAGGAATATATATTGGATTTATATCATCAAGTATTATTCGGTATCTTGAACCACGAACTGGTGACATGTTTACAGCACGATTTGCCGATTGTCATTTTGATGAAGAAGAATTTCCTACGTTAGGGGGAGGAATTAAACAACTGCAAGAAGATATTAAATGGTGTACGCCATCTTTGTTGTATCTTGATCCTCCCACAAAACAACGTGAAATGGAAGTTCAGAAAATCATACATTTACAAAATATTGCAAACCAGTTGTCAGATGCATTCACAGATACAAAACGAGTGACGAAATCATATATACCCGCTGTGAATGTCCCATCAAGAATTAATGTTCCTGTAGAACATGTTGATGGCGATAAAATAAATGAACCCAGAGTTCAGTTAAAGAGGGGGAGACCGATGGGCTCAAAAGATAAAAATGCCCGTAAGAAAAAGTATTTGGGAGAACAAAATCAAAAGGTTCTCGAAGAACCTTGCAAAAAACGTCTCGAAAATACTTGTGAAAAGGTTATAGAGGAACCAACTCAAACGGAATGTCCGGAAGACATATGCAAACAGGTTTTTGAAAATCGTGAAGTGGAACTCCGTCTAGAAGATGAACGCAATATAGAAACATATGAGATTTCAATTAACTATACCCAAAATAGAAAATTATGGGTTAGAAATGAAATAGAGGATATTAATGGAATATTCTCCTTTTCTGTGTCCAAAGAAATTGAAAATGAAAATGATGATGCAGAACCAATGTCTGTAACAGAATGTCAAAAAAGATCTGATTGGGAAAAATGGCAAATAGCCATGAGAAATGAATTATTCTCTCTACAAAAAAGAAATGTTTTCGGACCCATTGTCATTACACATGAAGATGTAGTACCAGTTGGGTGCAAGTGGGTTTTTGTAAAAAAAAGAAATGAGAAAAACGAGGTCACTATATATAAAGCACGTCTTGTTGCACAAGGATTTTCTCAAAGACCGGGAATAGATTATGAAGAAACATATTCTCCGGTCATGGATGCAATTACATTTAGATATTTTATGAGTTTATCATTATCCAAAAGGTTAGAAATGCACCTTATGGATGTCGTGGCTGCATACCTGTATGGAACCCTTGATAGTGATATATACATGAGAATCCCAGAAGGATTCAAGATCCCAGAAGGATCAAAGATCTCTAAAGGACCCAAAGAACTATATTCAGTCAAATTACAACGATCATTATATGGGTTAAAACAATCCGGACGCATGTGGTATAATCGCTTAAGTGAATATCTGTTGAAAAAAGGATATATTAACAATGCGATATGTCCTTGCGTATTTATAAATAAATTCCCATCAGGCTTTGTGATCATTGTTGTTTATGTAGATGACCTGAATATAATTGGAACTCAAAAAGAAATTGATAATGCAAGAACTCATATGAAAGAAGAGTTTGAAATGAAAGATCTTGGAAAAACAAAATTTGTCTAGGACTCCAAATTGAACATTTTCAAGATGGGATATTTGTGCATCAATCAAATTATACGAAAAGAATATTGAAACGATTTAATATGGATAAAGCGAATCTTTTGAGTACTCCAATGGTTAATCGATTGCTTAATATAAACAAGGATCCATTTCGACCTTGTGAAGATAATGAAGACATATTAGGTCCTGAAGTACCTTATATGAGTGCTATCGGTGGATTTATGTATCTCACAAATTGCACTCGACCAGATATAGCATTTGCTATAAATTTACTTGCGAGATATAGTTCATCACCTACACGAAGACATTGGAGTGGAATAAAACATATTTTCCGTTATCTCCAAGATACGATTGATTTGGGATTATTTTATTCTAGAAACTCCGAGTTTGGTTTAGTTGGTTTTGCAGATGCTGGATATTTATCGGATCCACACAAAGCTCGGTCCCAAACCGGTTATGTTTTTACACTTGGTGGAACTGCAATCTCGTGGCGATCTCAAAAACAAACTTTGGTTGCCACTTCTTCAAATTACGCTGAAATCATCGCCCTTCATGAAGCTTGCAGAGAATGTGTATGACTCAGATCTATGACTCAACATATAGAAGGAGCAAGTGGATTAATCAACAATTAGGAGCCAACAAAATTATTCGAAGATAATGCTGCATGTGTGACCCAAATCAAAGAAGGTTACATCAAGAGTGACCGAACAAAACATATTCCTCCGAGATTTTTCTCCTATATCCAAGAACTTGAGAAAAATCAAGAACTTAACGTCGAGTACATTCGTTCAAGTGATAATGCAGCAGATTTGTTTACAAAGGCGCTTCCTACGACAACGTTCAGAAAACACGTTCAGAATATTGAAATGCGTCATCTGCGAGACTTATAAAAGGAAACATATCTATCTTTTCGAGGGGGAGATTGCGTATCTGTACTCTTTTTCCATTATCATGATTTTTATCCCGTTGGGTTTTTACATGATAAGGTTTTTAATGAGGCAGAACGCAATAATTTAATAATAATAAATAATCAAGGGGGAGTGTTGAAAAAGTCAACAATGTCGTCTGATTGTTTATGTAAACTTACGTTTGCCGACTTACTCTTTCTCTATAAATACGTATGTTACTTCATTCAGATGAAGTAACTTTCTCTCTTCCTTCTTTCTCTCTTCTTCATCTGTAAAATTTATAAGATTAATAAAATCAGTATAATAATAAAATCTATATCTCTCTATTATTATTCAACAATAGTAACATTTTAAGTTTATTTTTCAAATTTAGTACAGTAAAAATAAAATTTTAAAAATAACACAAATTATCATGTAAAAATAATTATTTATTTTAAATAAACTATATATAAATTTAAAATATAATATTTGGGTTCACTTTTTCCAATTTAAAATTTAAACTTTTTATTAGAAACAAGTTTTTAATTATTTTATATTAATTTTATGTTATATTTATAAATTTAAATAATTAATATTATATTTCAAAGCAAAATTTAAAATAATGTTATTTTAATGAATTGCCATAAAAAACATTTTCGTCAGAAAATCTATCAACAATTGCCCATTAGTTTCTAATTCTAGATTCCTTTTATGTCAAAAATTTTCAATTAACTTTCAAAAGATTTTTAGGTATTTTTTAGTTTATTCACCTTTATAGTTTGATGATAAAGAACAATAATTTGATTGATATAAAATGTTAATGTTACTTGAATAAGATATTAACCAAATTAGTGTTAGAAATCCTTACAAAACTTATTAGTTTCAGATTATAAGTTTTTGATTATGAAATGATAAGATTTTCCCTTTGCGACAGCAATATGGATTACGACAAAATTTGATTTTTCATGAGGAATTTTTTTGCATTCAAAATAAATATAGATGATCATACACATGTGTATTTAATGGTATAGAAATTTGGGAGGAATATGTATTTAGTATTTACGTTTTGTCTCTAAATTACAAATCACTTAGCAGACAAAACAAAAAGACCACAAGTTAGTGCTTATGTTATATAACATTTAAACATATTGACAGACTTATTAACATCCAATGATATTGAAACAATAGAGCTTACCAACTTTTTTATTTAACTAAAAATATTTCAGGTTTGGTTTGTCATGTGCGTTTGGGGGTTTGTGTCGCTACATGATTCGTTTTCTTTTATTATAACCTAATGTTTCATATATTTTAAGACATAATAATTTATACAAAATAAAAAATTACTAAATGGAAAAATGATTCACTTCTTAAATTTTGTTTAGTTAATAAAAAAATAAATTATTGTTGATAACTTGGATTATAGTTTATTCTTTCACATATCTATACGCCAATTTATGTCTCTTCATTGGCCAAAATCCTTCAATCTCATTTTGATGTCTTCTCTTTCGAAACTTTCTTACTCTCTTTGATACTCTCTCTCTATTTCTCTGAGCTTATGTTGCTAAGACGGCAAGAATGCTCCGAGACGAGGAGTCTCAGCGAGATCTCGGAGGTTGACGCCATAAGAATCGGAACTGATATTGTTTCGGCGGCGCGACGTCTCATAGCTCTCTTGAGATCCGTCGGAGACTGTCAATGGCTTCATCACCCACCCGTCATTGCCGAAGCTATCCGACGGTGAATATTTACACCTTTCCCTTTCTCCTTAGTTTTGATCGGACGGTTAAGAATCATTTTAGTATCTTTTTGTTTTCCTAATTTAGTATCTTTCAAAAAAAAAAAATTCTGTCCCCCAAAAAACAAAAATTTGGAATTTTTTTCGTTTATTCCTGGTACTGATTTGACTTATCTTGATTCTCGATCATATAATTTAATGATTCTGAGATTGGTCTTTCGAATTAAAAGTTGTGTTCTTGAAGGTACCATGATCTATGGATGCCGTTGATTTCTGATCTAACGGTTAATTCGAAACCTCCAATGATTCTACCTCCTCTTGATATTGAATGGGTTTGGTTTTGTCATTCTTTAAACCCAGTAAGTTTCTCCATTTTCTTCTCAAAGAAAACATTCCAAAACATAAAAAGATTCTGTTTTGATTTGATCTTTCTTTACCAGGTAAGTTACAGAGATTACTGTCACAAGAGATTCTCAAAACTTATAGGGAAGCCTGCGATTTACGACGACATTAACGAGGATTATGCGGTTTTACAATGTGAGAAAATCTGGATTACAAAATACCCAGAAGAGAGTTTTGAAAACAGAGCTGATCAAGATTCTCCTGAGCTTGTTTCAGTTAATCAAGACATTAAAACCGAAGTAGAGAAACAGAGGTTTCTCTGGGAGAAGTTTTCAGCACCTTACATGTCTGAAACCGTTTACTTGATTTCTGCTACGTTACGTTACAAAGGCTTCTTGCTGATTCTACACAAGTTTAAGGACGAGATTTTTAGTCTTCTTCCAGCTTCTGACATTCTCATTATATGGCTCACACATCAGGTCTGTCTATATTCCACAGTTTTCTTAGTTCTTTTGGTAGTCTGAACTGAGAAAACGGGTTGTGAAATTTTACAGAGCTACCCGACGGTATATAGTGAAGATGTTGATGAAATATTGCAAGAGATGATAATAAAAATGGTAAGAGTTGGAGAAGCAGTAGAGAAAACACAAGTGGAAACGACGAAAACACTTTGGAATAGATATTTCAATCAACCATATGAGAAAGCGGGTGGCGATTTGACTGTAATATGGAATGAGTCGAGACTATGCAACAACATTTTGTTTTATTGGCCTGTCTCTGATGTAGATATCAACACTGCATATAAGTCTATCCGACCTAGATTTGTCTTGGAAGTAAGCTTAGGTTCTTTATTTCGGTATATTGACTTGAATTCAGAAGTAAAGAGGGTTTATAATCCGATGATTTTTTCACAGTTATGCATATTTATCAAGCTGAATCCGAAGGCAGAGCGGAAGGAGTCAAGTTTTCTTCGTTTAAAAGTCGCTAGATGTCATCGGAAGCTTCAACTCGATAAGAAACTTACTGATTTGTCCCAAGATTCTTCTTGGGAAAAAAGTTGGCATCTTTACTGCGAGTTTGGAACACAAGGAGTAGTATTGGAATCACATTGTCACCGTCGTCGCGGGATTTGCTTCAAAAGAGGAAGAAAACCGGAAGGGATGATAGTGTTTCTATGGAATGATCTACTAAGAACACATTCTCTAGCGTCCGGTAGGTTTCTAGGTAAGCAAATGAGTGTGTTTGCTTCGATAACGCCTCCGGTTCAAGCCCCGTACTTGCTGAGGTTTGTACCGGATCGAGTTACCGATGATTCAGGTGCTATGATATCGGATTCAGTTCAAAGAACAAATAGTTTCCGGCCTCAAGAAGGAAGATGGCTTACTCGAACAGTTCTTGATCACGCTGGACGGGAATGCTTTGTGATCCGTATCCGGTAAACCACGATATCATTCCTTACTTCTGAATTGATTGATTCATTGATTGTTCTAATTCAAAACTTGGTTTAGAGTCGGGAAGGGAGTGTTTAAACGCGGTGGTGAAGTTCCATCGCCTGTGAAATCAGAGGAGACGATAACAGAGATAAGAGTTGGTTCTTGGTCTTATGTTGAAGGTTCAATCGGTAAAGCTCCAGGTAATTTGGCTTTAGATGACACGATGGAGATTGTATTTATCGGTTTGCGTTTACATTTTAACAAAAAACTGAAAAAATGTTCTGTTTTCAAAGAAAGTGAAGTCTTTTCTCTTATGAAATCTTTCCCAAATGTAAACGTAAACGCGAAAACATAGAGCTAAAAACTCGCAGTTTAAGCAGCATATGGATCATTGTGTGTTGCTCGTCTAGTACAGCGAAGGTGGTTGGAACCGCGACGCCTAGAGAACCAGTGGATGATCGTGAAGCCGCCTGGGAATTTTCGACTGGAGAGGAATTAGAAATCCGTTGGGACTCGTCAGGATATATCTCAGAACTCAGTTTACATTCAAGAAGCCCTGGCTTGCTGGTATGATTACCCTGAGAGTTTGTTTTCTAGTTTTTGAGACTGGTTTTAACATTTTTGGTGGTGGATATAATATAGGTTAGGCTATTAACTGGACGGAGGATGCAGTATAAAAGAGACGATGGAAAAGAAGAAGAAAAAGAAGAAGATGACGGTTTTGTAACCGTTGTAAGATCAACAGAAGAAGATCCAACAGAAAAAGCAACAGCCTTGATCGACTGGAAGCATCAAGCAGTGGAATTTTTGCCTGAGGAAGATGCGGTTTTCGTCTTGCTATTATCGGTATCAATTCTAAGAAGTGTAACAAAGAAAAGAAGAGAAGATGTTGGTAAATTGTTGGTAAGGAAGAGGATAACCGAAGCTACCGGTGAACGGGATTGGGGATCGGTTATCGTCGATGTTTCAAAATCAAATGTATCTTCTTCTTCTTGTCCATACGTAGAACCATGGTATCGAAACTCAGGTAAAGTTATGGCGATGGAGGAGAAAGCACAAGTGGCAAGATATCCATATCCAGTTATGAGCTATTCTAACGTTGATGGTGGAGATAATTTGTACAAACACGTTATATTCCGGTGAAATTTCGAAGAAATTGCAATTTTTTAAGTCATATGGATTGGTGTAACCAAAACTAGTACGGTACTTGGGATGTCTGAATCTCTTAGTAGTTTATGTCCTTGTCTGAAAGAGAACTTGTTGAACGTACCCGACTGATTTGCTCAATGTATTGTAAATTAGGAAAAATGCGTTGCTTTGGTCCAATAAGTAATTTAGACTTGTTCATTTTTCTTCATGTAGACATTGCATGTAGATGCAAAATTTTAAAATTTTTGGCTTAATCATTTTAAAATATGCATTTGAATGTTGATTTTGGATGCAATTCTATTGTGTGTTAGACTTGGGTTTTCGGTTTATTCGGTTTATCCGGTTTTCGGATTTTTCGGTTTAAGAAAAAACAACCGAAATTTTTTTAAAGAATCAGTTCGGTTCGGTTTTTTTATCGGTTAAATCGGTTCGATTTTTAGTAAATACAACCGTTCCGAATTAAACCGAAATCTAATTTGATTTTCGGTTTAATAAATTTAAATTTGGATTTTTGTCAAATTATTTCTGTTTATTTCGATTTATTTCGGTTTATTTCGATTTTTTCGCTTTATTTTGGTATATTTCGATTTACTTTGGTTTATTTCGGTTTATATTGGTTTATGTCGGTTCTAAGCTCAACTCGGATCAATTCGGTGCGATTCTGACAAATTCGATGCGATTTATCCAAATCGATGCGGTTCAATATTCAATGCTCCAATTCCTCCATAAAACCAAAATAACAACATAACCAAAACAACATATACATATATATATTTATACAATTTTAAAATTAATAACTAACTATAATATATACATCGGATCCGCCCAATGTCAGTATTATTAGATAATGTCGGTATTTATAAATATTTTATTTAATATTTATTAATTAATTAACAAATATCAAAGGTAATACAAAATTGCGTACAGTAGTACTTTAAATAATTTATGTGTTATACTGTGTGATATAAAACAACTTTCTCAAAATTGTAAACATGAAATGCTAAGCTAATTTTGTATTAAAGTAAGCAAAAAAAATTTAAAAAGAGATTATAATTCCCTTTGTTCTTTTGGAGTTGGAAACAGTTAAGAATTTGTCGTGATGAAGAGCAAAGAATAAAATTCATGATTTAAGTATGTTTTATTAGTCATGGTTAAGTGTTCTGATAAATTATAACTTACAATGGAAACTCCAATTTGAGAAAGTGGTTTTATAAACAATAGGTGACATCAAAAGGAGGTTGAACATACAAACTATAATCAAACATGATAATGGTATATATAACGACAACCTTCGTTTGTTATTTTTGGAAAATGGTGCGAGAAGCTTCACTGAGCTTCTGATAATTTGCTAATTATGCTTATGATATTTTTTCATCAATTCCCTATTAAAATAGCATTCCTATATAACCTAGATTCTAAAATACAATATATATTCACACTAGAATCTGTTCAACCTATTCAACCTCGATTCAAACAGCAACAATCTCCACTACAACCTTAACTCAAATTCACGATCCATAATTCTAATCGAGCAAACGTGGGACACAAAAACACGACGGAGATTGCAACAAAAATCGACAGACAAATCGACACAAACACACGCACTAGAATACATGGAGGCTACATGATAAATCTAGAATACACCTAGGCGAATCTAGAGAAGGAGGAGGAGGAGAACTCAGCAAAGAGAAAGTCGCAGTCGATAAAAATCGCAGTCGATAAGGAGGAGGAGGAGGAGGAGGAGAAGAAAAAGAAAAAGAAGAAGAAGAGGAGGAGGAGGAGGACAAGGAAGAAGAAGAAGGTCGGATAGGTTTCACTCAGATCGGCCGCTGAAGGAGAGAAATCGAAGTTTCTCACAAAAATTTAGGGTTATCACTTATATATGACAGCCGATTTTCGATTTAATAAAACCGATCAGTTTGGTATTCCCGAACCGAACCAAAATATAAATCGAATAAAATTAATTATTTATCCGATCGGTTTAACGGTTAAAATTAAATAAAAACCAAAACAAAAAATTTTGGTTCGGTCGATTCAGATTTTTCGGTTTTCACCGAAAATCCAGCTCTATTGTGTGTATAAGGATTTATTTATGATCTTATGATTGTTTTGCATTGCTTGATTATAATAAAATTTAATTTATAAACGTAATTAACACAAAACGATGTCGTTTTCGTACATTCTAAATCAAAATCCCGAAATAAATTCTCCATCAATTTCACTTCTCCTCTCTTCTGCAAATCAATTTTGTTTTCTATTGATTTCATCTTTAAAATAGATGAGTTCAAATTCTGAAAATCTGAGTGTTTGTGTTGCAAATTATGGGAAATTTATACATCCAAAAACATAAGAGAATCCATAACAATTTGTATTCCGTTGTACAAGCAAAGAGGATGTCAATAGAGTTCATTATATGTTTACATATTTAGTGGGTTTATAATCAAATGTAACTGAATTTTTTTTTGTTTAAAAATTAAAAAATGATGTAATGGGGAGCAAAATAAAAATCCTGAATTGGAAAATATTGATAAATTTGTTCTTTGTCTGCCATTGTTTGATAATAATGATAACTGTTTATCTTATGTTTGGTAAAACAAAAGAATAAAAAATTGTTTTTACAACAAATAAATGAATTTAAATTAAAAATGACTAAAATGTAAAAATTTATAATTTTTGATGATTTTTCCAAAAAAATAGAATGTATTTTGTCGACTTTCAGAAATTGATTTCAAAACTCTCTTTTTTGAGGTAATTCCTTTTATATTTTAGATTGTAAATACAAATTATCAATAAATTAGGTCAAGTATAAAAGCCTTTGTATGCAGTCACTATCGATTCAATTTACTTTCGGCATACGCCACTTAGTAGTAGAGACTGAAAATGCCCTATGAAAGAGACTGTGATGTCCAAAATTAATCAATGCAAGAGCAAATAGAAAGAAGAAACTGTTGATTTTAAGCATTATATTTTTTTTATTATTATCATTGCAACAAAAATTTACATATGCTATATAAACAAAGATTACAAAAAGCGAGATAACATGCAGAGGAAAAACCAACCACAAAACAAACTCATACAAGGGCAGATAAAAAGATAACCTCTTTTGTCCTAATAAAAGCCAAAAAAGACCATTTGATTTCTGTCCAACACGACAGCGTTTTTAAGAGTACTCTTCTCAGATTCTGGTCAGAGATCACACGCCGTAAGTAGGAGGAGAGTTCCTTGGTCCATTCTCTGATTCTGCTGCTGCCTTATCGATCGCGTCCGAGGTCGACCGTCTCCTAAACCGAAAGGGTTCCTTTCCTCCTGCGTTTGCTCCGTTCACATGCCCAAAGGTTCTTTTTCGTTAGTAACTTCATACAATCACAAAATGCCTCCTTTCAACCGTATTTACAAAATGGCTATGCCAGTAATCTAAACTAAACCAACGGGGAAACAGAATCGAAAAAAGATATCGAGTTGGTATTCAATAATAAAAAATTAATTAATCGAATATTATTTTTAAAAACTATAATTATCGGTTAGTATTCAAATTTAAAACAAACTAAATTTCAAATAAAACCAAAATTTATATCACTGTATTTTAAATTTTTCATAATTTATTTTTCTCCCATACTCAACATTAATAAACCATCATTTTTTACATATATGATAATATGTTCTTGATGAAATTATATCTACCTATCATATATTTTTTAGTCAACAATCTATTTCCGCACAAAAAATATTATATAATATTATATATCTAAAATTTTTTTCCGAATGAAAATTAAAATTTATATCTATCCGAATTAATTCAAAAGCATTTCAATGCAGGTTTCAAACTATGAATTCAGATACATATACATTTTTAACTTTTATTTTAGGAAAATTTACAACTATACATTAGTTTAAGAAATATTTAATATTATATACTTATCGTGAAAAATAAATCGTCGAACACAGATTTTTTCTATAAATAAATAATTACTAATTTTTTATAAAAATTAATTATTAAGTTACCTAAATTTAGATATTTAAATTTTAAACTTTAAAAATCGTTTTGAATGTTTCTGTATTTTTAAAAACAGTAATAAGATTTTTGAAAAAAATTTATTGATACTACTTTTAACTTATTTTAATAATATTTTAATTTATATCTATATATATTATAACTTTGGCAGAAATGTCCCACAAGTCAACTACATATTAGGTATGACAACATTTAACAAGCCAAGACGACTCACCTAATTCAACTATTATCAATATTATATCACAAATAACCAAATTTTTTAGTAAGAAATCATAGTCAATAATATCAACTATCTGTGGTGAACAAACAAGGGTACAAATATTACTTCAATTCGACGCAAGTGTTCTATAGGAAATGTCGAAAGTACCCCTATAATGATCATCATCTTAAAGATTTCAACTAATGGACGAAACTAGTGAGTGTACTGTGGAATGAGTGTCGTGAGAACTCACCAGAGAAAGGAGATACCGGCGGAGTAGAACCAGCCGGCGAAACCGGAGCGGAACCGCCTTGGTAACCTGGCGGTTTTACGATCATGATGCTTCGTGTTACTTTCACAGCCTCATCCGGCGAATCCTCACCGTACGATCTTACGCTTCCACCGTCTGGTTGATCTAATCACGGTAAAATCAATTCAAATAACGAAACATGTTACCGTAAAGTAAAAACGACGATCTGGCGAGAATATTTTATCCGTCGATGCTACTTTTTCAATTTAACATGAGATCGAATCATTTCGCAAGTCAGAACGATCTGTTGATTTCAAATAGCGTCCCGGTTTTTAAATGTTTAACTTTTCAAAGATTTCTATAAAAGTCACCGGCTCAAGATAGCGAAACACGGCGTACCATTGCCGGAGCTAGGCCGGAAACTGAAAGTATGATGCTTCCGAAGCTTACCGAGGCCGTAATCTGGCCGCGGACCAGCGACGGTATCATCCCAGAGATGATCAAGTAATCCCATAAGGTTTGCAAAATTGTTAGGAATCTTAAGTTTTTCTCTTCTTAAGCTCTTTTTTGTTTTACAGATGATGTAGAGATCCATTGATTCTAGGAGATAGTCATGATTTAAAGGCGATCGGTAAGATCTGGTCCGTTTATTTCAGTCTGACGTGGCGCTTGGATCTTAGCTCACGCATGGTGGATAAGGTCGATTGGAATGTGGGACCCGATAAAGTGGAGATATTTAGATCGGAATGCCACGTGTTCTTCATCGAAGGGTCAGAAATCCATTTCACGTGACCACATCTCTCGCTTTCTTTTTATTTACAATTATACCATTAGCTTTATCTTGATTGAGATCAAATAGTCCTCGATTTCTATTTATTTACACTACTACCCCTAACTGCCTACAATACACGCAGGTTCTATTATCAAGGCGACGCAAATTATATGAATCAAAAACCATATCAAACCGAATTAAACCGAATCGATGAATATAGAATTTGGGGTTTCCATTTTTGGCTACACTGAATAATTCAATTTGCTTTTTTTTGATATAATTTCAGTTTTTGGTTTGGATATATTATCATAATAATCCCAATTTGCATTGAAATCGTACATTTAGTTACACTGGACTCTAATTTGTTACTATGAGCCACGATCTCAATTTTGAAATCCATAGACAAAAATTAGCAACATTATTCATTTTTTTTATTGAAATTGAACCACATTTAACAAAGTTGAACTGTAATTCCACTGAATTAACTAAAATAAATGAAAACTTTGAAACCCAAATTAACAAAAAATAGAATCAAAAATACTTTAGTTATAGCTCGGTTTTCTTTACATTAATTTGAACCCAAATCTATATCGAATTTTGTATATAGTCAGATTTTTTTCCATATCGAAACTAAATCAAACATTATCCCATATTTATCTTAAATTTAGAACAAAAACCTGAATTATCGAATTACTTTGTCTAGAAAAATAGGTTACGCTCTAACTTTTTCCGAAAAAGAAAATTGATTATTTTTTGTTGTTGTTGTATTTTCGTATTAGATTTATTTTTATTGAAAGAAGAGAGAAAACACACATGGGTAGCCAAAAAACCGAGCCTTTTGTTCCAAGTGTCCAGAAACAAGTGTTGTTGACTATGGGCATTTTTGATAAATGTTCGATAAGGATTAGTATATCATTAATATATTATTTAATAAATATTTTAAAAAATAATTTTATTTATATTATTAATAAAAATATTATATTAATGTATTATCACTAAAATAAATTTAAAATAAATATATAAATAAATTTAAATTAATACAATAATTACGATACATAGAGAATCATTATATTTTATTAAAATAATTAAAAATATTATTAAATTTGTAAAAAAATTATTTTTCTTTTTTTTTAATTTACATATACAAAAATTAATATTAAAAATAATTTTAAATAAAAAAATAAAATTATATAAATATTTAATTTATATTTAATAATAAATAATATTATATAATTTATAAATATTTGTTTCTACCTAAATAGTGAGTATAAATCTAGTTGTTATATAGTTGTATAACAATATTCCTGTATAGATTTGTTCTAGATCCTGTTTGCATTTGTATAAATATTCATGTAAATGCTTTTTAATCAATGGAATCAAATTGTAATTGGTTGTAAGTGCGTAGTTGCCTAAATCATAAAAAAAACAAATTAAAAGTATCCGAAGAACGTAAAGGTTTCCAACTTAACTATATGCAATTCTATTTTTTTTATCTGTTTGGAATTCTGCAATTTTGTAGTTTTCAATTTAACTTGTTTAATGGAAAGAGAGATTTGGCTGTCTATGCAACAATTTGAGTCTAGGCTCACACATGCAATTTGTTAGAGGTGTGATTTGCACATCAAATAGAAAATCCGACCCAAATTAAAATCAAAATATTTGCATATCTACGGATTTTTCTAGATATGGTCGAACTTTCGCAAATCACGAATCACGAATCACTGTTGATTATTTTGAACAATTTTTTTTCATAACCTAGAGATTAAGTCATATAAAATGCATGCCATTATTTATTAATGATTTATCCAAAAATCTTTTGAAATTTTAATACCTCGAATATATAAATTTGGTATATTGTCTATCTTAACCTTGACATCATATGAATCATCATGTATTTGTCGAACTTTTATAAATAATATTTTAAAATAGTATTTTTAAATTTTTTTATTTCAAATTAGTAATTTAAAATTAAAATTTCAAAAATAATATAAATTATTTTTTGAAAATACATATTTACTATAAATAAATTATATATAAACTTGAAACATTATATTTATATTCATTTTTTCTAATTTAGAATTATTTTTCATTAACAATAAATTTTAATATTAAATTTGTGATATTTTGGAAATTTAAATTAATAGTGCTATATTTAAAATAAAAACTTGAAAAATTATTATTTTGTCAATTTTCCAACTTTTATTCATTCAATAAATATTATTTTTGTAAATCATATTTGAATATTATACGACATGTTTTGTTTTTATATATAACCGACATATTAAACACAACTGTTTATATTTTTACATAAATCATATCTTTAAACTTTCTTTTAAGTCTCACAACATCTTTATTCGAATATAAGAAATATTTTTTTAAAAAAAGCTTTTCTTAATCATACTCGCAAGGAGTTCTAGATCATTCGTAAAGTTATAGAAATCTTCGTCAAGCGATTAAGTATTATTTAATTTAGACATTATTGCATTATTAGACAAGTAGTGAATATTATATATAAAATTTATCTTTGTTTGTGTGCAGTTTTGGAGACACTTACTTAGTGGTAGCCATTGCCTAAATCATTGAAATGTTTACAATACATATATTTATTATCCTTCAACTTGCTCGTCATTATCATACAATAGCAATATTCATGCTCTGTGTTTTTCTTGTTTTCTTTTATCAAAAGCATTTCTTCTGATTTTAGGTTAAAATTGGGTAAGATAATACAAAATTACTCATAAATTATAAAAGCAACATCACATTTCCAGTGTTGAGTATTTAATAAAAGTAACCGAATAGTTTACAAAACAATTAATGTTGTTTAAAATTTAAATATTTGTATTAAATGATAATTTATACTAAAATAGATTGTTTTCAATATTTAATATGTAAACAGTTAGATATATATATATATATAGAAAACATAATGTCTATATTTTATGCATACATAACTACCTACACATCGACTTCATGCATACATTTTATAAAATGATATAGAAAAAATATAATCTCATCACATGCCAAATAACATGCTCATGTCTCTTAAATAAACAATCATATAGATAATAATCAAAATCCACATAATAAAAAACCTACTAGACAAACCACTCTTATGGAATCTACATATAGAATAAGAGTATAACTAATTATACATTGAAATAATCGACTCTATAGATACTAAATAAATCAAAATTCACCCAAAAAACTGCAATAAAATTCCAACTTATTATAGAAGATCAAAATCACAATAATAACTCAGAACACACAATAGAGCAGCATGATCATTTAACCGATAAAGAGCAGAAAGAGTAAGAAGACGATTTTGAAATAAACCATGTGGAAAATTAAAAAAATTAATCATTTTGATTTTAAAGAACTTCGAGAGGGAGGATTCATCAACGAACTCAAGTGGAACGAACCAACACTAGCAATGACCATTTCAGTTTCTATTCATCCCTTTTCAAGCCAAAAAAATGTACTTCATTATTTGAAGTTTATGCAGGTAATTAAGATGAGTCTGCCGAGTGGTTCTTACAGCTTTAAAGACCATAGTTTGAGCCTTATAATGAGTTACAAGATTAGTTTCGTGTTGACCAGACAAGCACAACATACAATAGACAAAAGCATAGGGAAAAATCATTATAAACTTTGAATCCCCTTTATTATCCTTAGACCCAACAAAAAAGTTACTCGATCAAGATAACATCAGTAAATTAGACTAAAGCTGACTGATTGATTGCTAATCAAATATTAGACATGATTGTTAAACTTACGTTGTCATATTAGAATTTTAGACAACTTAAATTAGAAATAGAAAAAAGATATTATTTTAATCGACGTTACAATAAAGAGACGAGTTATTCAATTACTTTGAACTAATAAATTTTTTATTCCTTATTTATAGCATCAACCACCTTTTTTATAATCTCAGCTCACCAAATTATGAAGATCTCCATCATTAATGTTCATTAATATTCTTATTTTCAAAAAAGTCGTCACCGCCTTCGGTACTTGGTGAGATCGAACGTTTTATGAGACCTCTTTCAGCTCCTCAAAAACGGTGAAATGATTTACTCACACGAGCCTCAAGGTTGTTTGGCTGATTTTCTTTTGGGCCTCCATTTTTGGAGAGGGCAAAACCCAGCTCTAGCAATGATTTCTCGATGCCATACTCATTCATCGGTCGCATGTGCGATCGATATATGAAAGTTATGTTCGTTTGGCAGCCGCAACTTCTTGCGGCTGCGACAGATTGTTGTTCGTTTATCTGTCGCAACTACTTGTTGTCAGACGCTATATTTTACGTCGCAATTTTTTTAACCATTGACTAAAACAACAGTACGACTAAAAATTTGCGATTAACCGTAACCGCAACCGTCAACGACAAACAAACAAACAACATATACCACAACCACAACCGCAATATTGACTGCCGACAACAAACAAGACTGATATCTTGAATTTTGGGCAAGAGATTGTTAATCAATCGTTGAGGGTAGCAATTGTTCGATCATGTCTTCTTCTTATCGGCATGCTCCACAATTCGTTGCCAAAGAGACCAATATTTTGGTAATATATGCACATATCTTAAAATCTGACCGTTGGATTTGTTTCAAATTACTTGTATAAAAAAGGATCATCAACTTATATCCTATGTCTAAGTTAGAGCATCATCTATTCGATATAAATTAATCTTTTAATATCTAATGCTACGTCAAATCGATCAATCTTTTAATATAAATTAACTAAATTTTATTATTTTAATAAAACTATGTAGTTTTTTGTCTCACATATTTTGAATTAATAAAATCAAATATAAATTTTTTAAATGGTGAATAATTTTTTAACTATAAGTACGTTGTATCTAGTACTATATATGATCACATATAAATAAAACTGGTACTATACTATTTATCTACTTTAAGAAAATCAATTTTAGATTTATGAAAATTCAAAAACTTAACAAAATCCAAAAAGATGTTGTAAACCCTATAAATGAATCAAAATGAAAATATAATTATTTTATTAATAATGAATATTTATAGTTCATGGTGTATTATATAAAACAAATATAATAGAATGATAAACTATCATAATTTTTAGATTTTGGAATTATAAATATGGAACTTTAAACCTAACCGGTAAATCCAAAAACAAAAAATAAGTTGCAAACCTAACCCAAAATTTGTGTATTTTTTTTTTAAATTTTGAAAGAGAAAATATGTCATATGGTTTCTATGTGAAAAGAAATTGAATAGAACGTTATATATTATATATAAAGCCATAGAATAAAATGATAAACTTATTTACCATAACTTTTATTTACCATAACTTTTATATATAAATAACTTTTATTTATATATAAATCCCATAGAATAAAATGATAAACTTTTATTTATATATAAATCCCATAGAATAAAATGATAAACTTATTTACCATAACTTTTATACCAATTTATTTTAGTTTTATAAATACTAAATCCCAAAAAGTGTAAACCCAAACAAAAATTAAGTTGCAATCCAATTAATAATCTCAAAATTTTGTACTTTTTTAAATTTTGAAAAACCAAGTATAGCGTATGGTTTATATAGAAAAAAAAATGAATAAAACGTTATTGTGTTTTTTAGAGTAGGAAACTTTTTTTCTTAATTATTATACATTTTGTTGAGAAATTTGCATCTCTTTTAAAAATTCAGATCATGTTTTTATTTAGTAAAATGCTTTATTTTTCAGTTATATTTTAAATATGAATTTATTTGTCTGGAAAAAATCAAAACAAATTAGATTGAGGAAGGGAAATAAACTAGTAATAAAGAAGAAAGAAAAGCCGTAAGAACAAAAATCTCCTAAAGTAAAATCGGAAATAATATATACAAACTTTGATGAATTACTAATAGAGCCAATGAACATTGTAAGTTTGTTTCATAATTCATCTTCTAATGCCTCTATAGTCCAACCATTTGTTTGGCAGATTTTGATTCATATAAGAGTTTTAAGATATAAACGAACTCAAAAGAATAAGAGATTAGCCATGATGTGTTGTAATATGTAGTCGACTTAACTAAGCCAGAAAACAAAAATAAAGAAAATTAAAATCTGTCTGAAAAGCTCTCTTCTTTGTATACTCTCCAACCCTCTAAGATCAAACTTCAAAAAAGAAAAATGATTCATGATCTGAGTCTTGAACACTTCTTCAGCATCTTCTGAAGGGAAGTTTCAATACAATCGGAGGAAGTTTAGGGAACTCTGTCACCTCTTTCGAATCCTCTGTTTGAGTCACGGGCTTACTCACGGTCGTTGTTGCTTTATTCACAAGAAAACTCGGTTCCAAATCCTCTATTTCCTCCAGCGGTTTACTTGACATAGCTTCCATTACAAGGAAACCATTGTCTAACTCTCCTTGAGTTCTGTTACTTGCATTGGCTGAGTGCTTGATCTTTGTGGTCTTTTCGCGTTTTCTTGGTTTAGATGTAGTTTTCAAGGTCTTCGTTGTGAAAAAGCCTGATTCAAGAGCTTCAAGAGCTCGAGTCGTTAATGGCCGCTTTCTTGTGCTTTGTCTTCTTGGAATATCTGCGTTAGTCTGTTGGTTGTGCTCTTTTTCTTGTTGTTCTAATGATGCAACTCCTTTATTGGAAGGACAACTCTTGTCTGGGGCTGACATGGGATGAAGCTGAATCGGTTTCTCTTGTACTTGTGCCGATTTCAGATTCTTGGAAGAGATTTTTTTGTCCAAACACAACCGATTTGATTTGTCTTCGTCTTCTTCTTGTTGTTTCTGTTGTTCTGAGGAACTGAGTTCATGAAGAGCTCCTTCCTCCTTTGAAGAACAGTTCTTGTCTAAAACCGATATGGAACAGAATCCATTTGGTTCTTGTTGTTTTGCTGATGAACTTAGTTCATGGACTGTCTCCGAGACAGGACATAACCCATTTGGTTCAATTTTTGGCTTTTTTTGAAGCTCAACATGCAAAGACAACCCATTTTCAGTTTCTACTGATTGTTCAGTCTTGAGGTTCATAGTCCTCTGGTCTAGTGCAGGTGGCTTCAACACTGAACTTTCACCGGAACGTTTCATATCTTTCCTAACACAAGAACTGAGCCGCCTGCGTTTTGGGAAAGGGAGTGAACTAACTGAATGACGGTTCCTAGATTCTGATTTTCGAGCAAACCTCTTCTTTGACCGACCTTGCTGGACATTCTCCTCCTTTACACCAGAAGGGTTCTGTGATGAATCACCAAAGGCCTCTCTTGATACAGATTTTTGGATCTTGAAGAGATTCTCATCACTCGGTAAATGTCTTTGTCTTCTTATTAGCCCGGATGATTGCCCACCATGGTCCAAACTTGTATCCACAATCATAAATCTCATCGGGTCATCCATGAGTTTCTTCATTCGTCTCCTTTCCAATATATGTTCATCGTCAAACTTGTGACGCTTCTGTATATCCAATGGCATCATTTGGAAGCTTTCCACAGAAGAATTGTTATCTCCTCGAAAAGCCTTTGATTGAGAAGAAGGTAGAGATTCTGGAACCGGAATCTTCAGCTCCCGAAATTCACACAATTTTCCTCCTGAAGCCAAACTAGTAGTGTCCACAACCATATGAGTAGAAAAAGAGCCTGGAGACTTGAGGTAACGGTGTTTTTGTTGATTTGATGGGTGGCAAACGTTCTCTTCGAAGAATCCATTATGATCTCTGGTCTCTGCTGTCTCAAACTCAAGAAGCTCAGGCTCGGAAACAACCTTTGCGAGAATGTCACTGATAGAATCAAAGTAATGATCCTTTCTAACATGTTTCCTTCTTGAAAACTTGTTTACCCCAGGGACGAGGAAGACAATGTGCTCCTTAGACTTGATGTAACATTGGTCATTTGGCTGCTCGGAACTCCAACCTCTGGCTAGCAAACGCGGCCACACAGCTTCCCAGAAGATATCATTGCAACGAGCTTTGCTTAGACGAGAATCACCAGTCAATTTGTCTATTATTTCATCAGATGTGAGTTTAGTGTAGGCCCCTAAACCAGAAGAAATAGCGAACCACTTTTTCGATTTTACGGGTTCTGTTGTGAGGACTGTCAGATCTTCTTTGCCTTTACCGATTGCTACAGCTTCTACAAGAGACTGGAGACCGACTAGTTCCTTAACTGCGCTAATGTATTCCTCCAGAGATGTCTTCCCTTCAGCAAAAGACTTTGAGACCTGTTATTGATTAAGATACAAACACTTGTTAAAGCACACTTTGGGATAATTTTGTCCACTAGTAAGAATCAGAAAACTCACATTTACAAGCTTTTGTTTATTTGGTTCATCGGGAATGCCTGGAATCAAACGGGATATCAAATGCTCTAGTCTCCAACCTGAATAGAGCTTCTTCTCTTGTATGCATCTCCTAGTCCGCTTCTTAACAGAATTGTTCCAGATTTTGTATTTAGCAGATTTGTAGAACTTTCCGTAGTAAAACGAAAGTATTTCTCCTGTTTCTTTACTCTCCTCTAACAACTTCTTCACCTGAGTAAAGTTCTTCCCGAATGTATACAGTCCAAGAACAAAGCCATCTACTTGCAGTTCTTCCCAAGAACTTGATGATTTCTCAGGCACAGCTTCAAGATTCATCCTTTGCCCTCTGCGAATTCTTCTTGTTTTCAGAGATTTCAGAGATTCGTTCATGTCGATATTATCATCTCCATCTCTATATTTGGTTTCTATCCACATTACTTCAACAGGTAGTCCCACAACAGAGGAACACGACGAATCATAGTCAAGAGGATTCAAAAGAAGCGCTGCACGTTCGGATTCAGACATCATAGGAGGTATCTCAGCCTGATATTCGTCTCCAACTCGAATACCAACTTTTGGATTTCTGCATCCAAATTCTATCTCACAAGAATCTTCCATAGGATTGTTTACTTCATCCATCAAAACAACTGTCTGCCTAAAACCGAAAAAATGCTATCAAAACATATAATTCAATTGACAACATTTTGAAGGGAATGATAAAAATGCAGAGAAGAGATCACAAACTTGTTTCATTTCATTTCACTGTTATACAAATCCTTCAAGAACATACTAAAGTGTAAACCGCAAACTGTAACTCGAAGAGAGCCAAATAACAATGTGTCCATACTAGATAAAGATTCATTTGCGATAAAATAACAACACTAGACTTGAATGATTAAAATGACTCGCAAAGATAGAGATCCAACACTCATTGCCCAAACATCAACTAAGAAAGCTAATAATAATAATCACTTATCAGAGAAAACTGCAATCAGTTTCTGAGTAAATCAAGTTGAAAAGCATAGATTGGTTTAAGAACAACACATTGGGAAACTAACTAAGATCGCAACATCAAACTAAGCACTCAACTACTTCAGATCGAAAACAAAGGAGAAATCACGAAATTATGTGAGACGAGATCAGTGAAACAAACGCAAAATCCAAGAAAACACACATAGAAGTTATCCAAAGTGAGAGAAAACGACTGTTTGAGAATCAAATAGCGTGACCCAGAATCAAAAGAACATGCTTTATAATCATAGACACAAGAAGAGTCAACAATCACAAGACTTGTTCAAATCATCGATCTCAAGCATCGACAAGTTTGTAGCAGAGTATAAACATGTAATTATCAACGATTCTGTTACGGGAAAACCCATTAAAAGGGGATAAAGACGAAGAAGACGAGTGTTAACCACATTGGAATACAAGGAGAAGAGAAGCACAAAGTTGAAATCTTTAGGCAATAGAGAAGGAAAAAAAACGTAAAAACACGAATTCCACAAAGATGGGTAACTTCATGTAGGAAGAGGAATTTGTTTTTGTTTCAAATCTATCTATTCCCGATTGTGTTTCCTTGGATTTTCTATGCATTAACAGTAACGTTTTTGCAACGATAAACACGAACGTGAATTTACCTAAAAACTGGTATTAAAGAAAAGGAGAAAGAGAGATTTGGTGACCTTAGAGATGTCTCAGCTTTGCATTGAGATGTTTCGGAGGCAGTAAGATTTCTCTCGAGTGGGTAACGACCCAACAAGTTTCGTTTCTTTGTAGAGAGAGAGAGAGAGAAAGATCACTGGCTGCTCTTTCAACACAAGTCTTCGAGAGAGAACAAAGTCCGAACGCAAAAAAGAGGAAAATCACTTAGAGAAAAAAGGAAATAAAACTATTTACAGTTTATCGAAAAATATTTTTTTATATGCATTACATATTGCAATCTTGAATCCATAAGGTTTATTTCTATTAGTCATCAATTTAAAGAGTATATATTTGACGAAAAACAATATATAAAAAATTAATTATGTTACAAATTATGAGTAATAGATGCAGGAAAATAAATACAACTATAGTAGAAGTATATATAAATTATTGAAATCAATCTATCCTATACAATCTTCCCTATTAATACAACCCAACGAGTTTGCATATTTGATGAAGAATAAAAGATGTATAAACGATGTAAGCAATTGGTGAAAAAATGAATAATATTATAAAATAATATTTTAAGTTTTTTAATCTAAATCTAATATATTAAAATAATATATTTTATATGAAAATACTTATTTATTATAAATAAAATTAAAATATTATGTTTAGTTTTTTTTGTAATTTAAAATTTAAATTATTTTATTATTAAATTTATGTTATTTTAAAATTTTTAAAACAATCGTACTACATTTTAAAAAAACTTAAAAATAGTATTTTGGAAAATTGCTATTTTCGATAGCATCCTACTTATGATAGAATCGATCCCGAAACATCTAATAGCAATGCCACTAAAATAATATTTTGCAAATAGAGACTCAAACCCTTCAATTAAGCCATGAATATCCAAAACCTAGATTGACTTTGATCCATTTAGTAAACAAAATCCAATCAAAATAGCCTATACTATCTGTTTTAACTCTTTTTCGGTTTCTCTTTCATCTCTTATGAGCTTTTCTCAGAATATCTAAACCATGAATCCACTTATTTTATGACACATTTGAAGCATTTCCGATGTCTCATCTACTTTGTTAACTAGAAGAACCTTAGTGAAGATATCAATCAGATTTTGCAGTTTTTAGATCTTTGGAAATTTCACAGTTCCTTCTTTAATCTGTTTTCAGATAAAATGGAACTTCATTGTTATGTGTTCAGTCCATAAACATTGTTCTTAGAACATACAACCGTACTTGTTGTTGAGCATAACTATGTTATACAGCCAAATTACCTTTTTTCATATTGAGTTGAACGTTGACTTTGTGGTTGACAAAGAAAATAACTTCTGTGACCACTTTTTTTTCTCTATGAGAATGAGCTGAGGAAAGTTGTAGAATTGTGAAGTTTCTTTTTGTAATTAAACAAGTTTTATAAGAATGGCATGAAATATTTAATAATGTCATGAACACAAATGATTTGAACTTCAATTAATATGATTAATAGGTATCATCAAAAGTAGTCTTTTGCTATGTTTGTACTAGATGACATTGCTTTTAAAGTGGATAGAGATTTGCGTAAAAATACACCTCTCTCTCAGAATTGTCAACCATTTCTATGCCAAATTGAACCATTTTGCTCGATTATATCTCTTTTTAGGGTTTGCATCAATTCTTTTTTGAAGGATTGACAAAATAACACTTTTTAATCTTTTGTTTCAAATATAACATCATTAATTTAATTTTCCAAAAAATAACACAAATTTAATATTAAAATATATTAAAGATTCATTTTAATAAAGAAAAATTAAACCCTAAATTGAAAAAAGAACCCAAATTTAAACTTTAACTATATTTATAATTTATTTATGATAAATATATATTTTCAGAAAATAATTTATGATATTTTTGGAATTTTTAAAGTTTATAATACTATTGAAACAAAAAATTTAAAATATACTATTTTAGGATATTACTCTTTTTGTCACCGATTTCCATCAATTCATATTTCTGATTTTTTTAAATATCTCATTTGACTAATATTGTTATGGTGAATGTAAGAAAATGAAAATTTTTCATAAAATAATGGAACTGAAAAATACCATACCTCAGAAAAACTGAGATATTGAAAGATTAATATAGAGATGAAAGACTTTTACAACAATATAATAAAATAGTATTTTTAATTTTTTTTCACATTTAACACAATAAAATTTAAATTTGAAAAATAACACCAATTGTTATATAAAAATAATTATTTATTTTAAATAAATTATAAAAAAATATATTATATTTGGCTTCATATTTCAATATAGAATTTAGATTTTTTCTTTAATTAAAAAATATTTTTAAATATTTTAATATTAAATTTATGTTATTATTGAATATTTGAACTAATGACGTTGAGATGAGACACACATTCGTCTAGACTATAGGCTTACAACACTATAGAAAATATTACGCTTTCAAGCTGATAAAAGAGACAAAATTGTTGGTACATCGTTTGATACATGAATTGTTTCAACCCAACTCTAAATTCTTCTAATATTTGATCAATCTATGGATCTTTGTGCATGCATATGTATTGTTTGTATGGGTATATTTCATGCTTAGAGGATCAATATTTCAACTTTTATGGTAAAATATATCGAAATCAATTCTACATCATTTTGAGATTTAATTGCTTAAATGTTGGTGTATTTAAGTTATGATTTTTCCGATACCCTCATTTGTTATATATAAGTTTTTTAAACAGTATTTATAACTAAAATGGACAATGGAATAGTGAAAATGATAATTTGTTTTTCTTTTCAAATAAAAGGGTAGTAAAATACAAAAAAGTGAAAAAGAAAAAAGAAAATAATAACTTATTAGAAATTCTAATTCTAACAAAAACTATATTAAATACGATTATATTACATTATTTTTAAGTAAATATAAATAGAATATAATGTTGGTAATTTTATAAAATAACACATTTTTAAGTTTTTGTTTTAAAATTAATATCATTAGTTTAAATTTCTAATATTAACACAAATTTAAAATTAAAATACATTAAAACTTTTTGTTAATAAAAAAATAAATTCTAAATTTGAAAAAAAGAACTCAAATATAGTGTTTTAAGTTTATGTATAATTTATTTATAATAAATAAGTATTTTCACATAATTATTTATACTATTTTTGAAATTTAATTTTAATGTGTTAGATTAAGAATAATTTTTTTAAAAAAAATACTATTTTATGGTATTATTTTACAATGTTTACATCTACACATGTCGCAACCTTACGGGTAAAACTTTTTTTACATGAATTCCTCGAATAATGTAACTTTCATTGCTACTTTATGATATTTTCATCTATGAAAATTTAACAACGGATTTGTTACAACGATAGAATAACTATTATATAAATAGAATAAAATTATATTATATGATTGTAGCATATTTGTGAAATATTTAAATCAAACTTGATTGAGAATTTCATCCTTAGACAGAAATATGGAAGTTAAAATGATTTATGAAGTTAGTGGACTAAACTGATAATACTTGTTAGCTAATTAATTTGAAAATGGAAATTTAGTAAAACTAGGTGATTAGCAAAATTTGGTTACTGCCATGAAAGAGAATTAGATGCAATTCAGTGTTTTGTGCTCCATGATAATACCTTGTTCAAACCCTTACATTATTATTTGATTATTGAATCATGTTAACTTAGTAAAAACCTTACCAATGTTTGTTCCTATTTCTCTATATAAATTCTATGCATATTTTGCTAATTAATTTTAATATGTTTTGCATTCGATGCCAATCATTAATAAATACCAATCATTAATAAATGTCTTGCTAACACACCATTTTTAATTAAAATAGTAATCATACAAAATTTTCAATAATACCCTTGATCGTGTCCATCACAGATGATTGCGGCTACAGTTAACACTGCGGTTGTTACTTTGACTGCGATTAACATTATGGCTATAACTACGATATATATTGTTCACTTGTTTGTCGTCGACGATTGCAGTTGATCACATGATTTTAATCGTATTATTATTGTAATCGGTAGTCAAAAAAATTGTTATACATAATACAACATCTGGTTGATGTGATTTACTGTAAGTAATTACGATAGATAACGAACAATAATCTACTGCAAAAACAGCCTACCAAAAAACGAATATGATTAATTTTTTTTAATTATAATCGTCCGCTTCCACGTATTTTTCTATACACGCCACAAATTTTCTTTACTATTTAGTGAATTATTGGTTGGGCTATAACTGTAAATTAATTGTTGTAGATTTTTTTTGTATATTGTTTTGCTGTAGCTTTTGAGTTTTGTTGTTGTAAAATTACTTTAAACACTTAAAACATGATTAAAATAAATATTGTAAAATTATTTAGCGGTTGTAAGAAACTGTAAGTCCAACCAATCAGAACTTTAGTTTTCAAACTTAGTTTTTTTTGCCTTTTAACTGTCTTTACTAGTTTAATTTAATAAACTGCCAAAAACACAACAAATCACTTCTTCGACATTCTAATATGTGATTGGTTGGTAATGTAACAATGTAACTTTATTACTTACTTTATCGTCCACTTGCTTTAAGTATTTGCCTATCTCAACACGACAAGAGAGTTTGCAAATTTGTATTCCTTTCTCAAAAAAGTAGTGGACCCAGTGAATTCTGCCTACTGTTTAGAGAGTTTATGTTCGACGAATGGATATGCTTCTTAACTAACAAAAGTAATATCCGATGATATCAGTTTACATATCTATCTCTCAATAACTCTTCGACTGTTTCTGAAATCTCCAAAGTCTGTGTCTTTACCATTACTCTGCTCATGCCGGTTTCCTCCTCTGTTAGATCCCCTGTAACTCCCTGAACCGTGTCCTCGGCTGCTCTTTCTATCAAACTCATCTTCAAAACTGCTTCTTCTACTTCCCATTCTTCCCCCAAACCCGCCACTATCTTCTCTCTTCCCTCTTGATCTAGAGGAACTTGACCCTCTGTAGTCTTCGCCGTCACTATCAAAACCACTTCTTTGGCTTCCTGTTCTTCTTCCTCCCCTCCCTCTTGACCTGTTAGCCGAGGAGACATTTGATCCTCTGTAGTTTTCAAAGCCAGTATTATCATTGAAACCACCTCGCCCGCCTCTCATTCTTCCTCTGTTCCCCCTCGATCTATTACCAGAGAAACTTGAACCTCTGTACTCTTGATCATCAATGTCACCGTCAGATTCTGAAGCTGGATAGGAGCTTCGTTTACCCTTAAACCCTCCTCTAGCATCATTGATTCTTTTTCCATGCCTACCAGACCTGGGAACATCATCCTCCATATCAGAATCGAGCCCAAATTCATCGTCTGACCCAAAAGTCAGCTTTCTCGAAGGCGGACCTCTCTGTGTCGAAGCAATGTGGCTTGATTTCCACCTGGGAGTGACAGACACCTCACCATCTGAACTAAAACCGAGTTCATCATCCCTTGAGAAACGTCCCTTATCTCCATGCTTGTTTCTACTGTTGTGAGACATTGAACTTCCTCCTCTGTGTGCATTAAAACCAGTCTTTGACTCCAAAAAATGTTCATCCTCTGAAAACTCGTTAGAAGCAAAAGAAGATCGGGATCCTTCAACTGGGATCTCTCTATCTCCAGTTTCGTCTATCTCATAGCTATCAATGTCATCTTCATCATCAAAATCATCAAACCCAACACCAGGTCTTCTGCTCCTGCCAAGCTCAGAACTTTCTAGGGCTCCCGGAGGAATATTACCAAATTCATCTCCAGGATATCTCAAACCTTCCTGAGGAAGATTTTCATTCTTTCTAGTGGAATCCGCATATTCAAATGCAGCAACTTCTGCTCCATCTGATTCATCATCATCAAAATCGAAGTTCCAGGCATTGGAAACATCCTCCCGCTTCACAATCCTTTCTGTTTGTGCTCCCGTGAAGTGATGTGTTTCATGTGTTTTGTTCTCCAGCAAAGCATCCGGCGGACGCTTGCAATCACAATGAAAACATGCCATGTTTCTCCTATAGTTTAAGAAATTGCATCTGCCATCACAAAAAAGCAATATCATCAGTTCCATAAAAATATATTAATCAGTAATTTTCTTTTTCTCAGTTTTGACAATTTCCCAAAGCGTAGCAACTTACTCAGGGCATTCCCATTCTCCTGGAAGAAGCTGCCTCTTTGGCCTCTTTGCATCACATTGTAAGCAAACTGTGTTCTTTGCAAAGTTCATGAAATCGCACCTTACATGAAAAGTTAAGTGGTATTAACATCTCAGGAGAAATATCAATATTCGAACATAAAACAACAGATGCATTTAGAGGATATAACTTGACATCGCTAATAGGATATACCTTCAATGAAACTGATCCTTTATGCGAATGAAATTCATTACACCGCACTTACAACTACTACCTAATAGGGTTGGATGCCTTAAGATCAAATGTCGAACATGATTTATAGATTTCATCAAGCTTCATCTATATAACTGATGTGTATTGTTGAGTGGAAGCAACGACACATTCTATGATCGACGTCTTGGACTCAGAACACTCTTTCAAGGTAACAAGTAGAACATAGATGAACTAAGGGCCAAAACATAAGCTTTTATACAAAGCTAAGGCCATGCATCTAGTTTTACGGTTTAGTAAGGTAAGTCTGAGATAGACTGATAGTGGCTGAAAAAGAAATAGAAGAGGTCATTAAAAGAATAGGGTGTGACTTACTTTGGGCACAGCCAATCTCCTTTCTTCATCTCAATGTCATCACGACCGACACGTCTTTTTGGAGGTGGTGGAGGCTGCTTGACTTTAGGGGGTGCTTTCTTGATAACTGGTGGAGTAAGATTAGGATCTATTGGTACACTGCTTAGCTTGACAATCTCATGCAGCAGTTTACGCACTACATTCTTAACAGACTTTTTCTTTAGGAGACTTTTGTTGGCAACTGTTCCGTTCAGTGGGTCAAAACCATAGGTGAACAAAATGCGCATGAGGTCAAGGGTTCGAGCCTCATCCTCTTTGTTTGTCAACAAAAATGCCTTTTCGCATGAGTTCCTCAAGCTGCAGGAACTGCAGACCTGATGTATTGAATGAATTTTATCATCAGAACCAAATTGATAATAAACCAATCAAGAAATTAATCAGAAATCACAGAATAGCCACAATCTAAACTACAGCCAAAATAAAAGAAAATGTGTTAATCAGAACTATTGATTAAAATGTAGATCCTATGAAAGAAAAGAACAAATGTATAGACACAACCAGTGAGGCAAAGACTCCTAATATGTTCCTTACATATGTCATATGCCATATGTCATATGTCAAACATCTCACATTCTAAGAGATTCATAATAAATAAAAAACCAGAGAGATGGCAATGTCATTGTTAGCTAAGCAAGAAGATGAATGATAAAGTACGTGAAAAGAATCAGTTTTTAGAATCACAGAAACCACACAAGTTGATAAAAAGACAATAATCAGTTCTTACATCTCCTTCATCGAGATGGACACGCTTCCTCAGTAGCTTTCCTGAGAAAACAACTTTCCTATCAGTCGCTGGGCATCCATGGCCGACAAGGATTTGAATGTCATTTCTCGACAATGACCTGAGAAAAAAGATTCATATTAGAAGCAATAAACGAGAGCAGTTGAGATGAGATTTCAACTTCAGCTTAGAAAAACAAGTAGATTTTACCCTCCTCAGTATCATAAATCTTAAAAACTAAGTTGTTCAAACGCCAACTAGTGAGTACATAATCGGATGCACATGACTTAGAACAACAGTTGCAAATGATAGACACAGGCTAAACTCGATAAAACCCAATTCTAGCTTTATCAAACCAATCACATAATCAGTTGATTTGAATGTAGCATGAGTGATACAATTGAAAACGTAAACTAGTTCGATTCAGAAGTTGATACGAACCTTAGAATATCGAAACGATCTTTTCCGAAATTGATACAAGCGTTTTGAACAGCTCTGAAATCTTGGAATAAAGCAATTCCAGCATTTTCTTCACCTAATCCACCATTTGACACATCAATCCCCAAACTCTGCACCATTACGTCCTCATCTCGTTGTCTCCTGTGGTCAAAGTAATTCTGCTGAACCAACCTCTCCATTAGCTCCATCCACTCCGGCCATGGATGCACCAACTCAATCACACCATTCTCCTTACTCAATTCGCTAGATTTCGGTTCCTCATTAAGCCCGGTGGATTCATTTTCTTTAAGCTTTGAGTCTTGTTGAACACACGGTTTTGGCTGATGGGTCTGTTTGGATTGGCGCCAAGCACGGATACGCTGGAGGGTGTCATCTTCCTCAGAATGACGTTTTTCAATGGCATCAATTTGATCGAAGACGAAGCTAAGACGAGAAGAAAGAGAGGAGGGCTTGGGTTCTGAGTTAGTGTCAGAGTTGCTCTGAGTTGAAGTAGATAGTGATTTTCCGGGAAAATATTGAAAAACACGGCTGCTTCTAGGTATATTGTGAAAGAGAGAGACGCGTCTGGTGAGAAGGAGAGAGATTGAAGGAGCCATTAGGTTGCAGAATCAGCCATGAAAACGGGTCTCTGTTAAACCCACCAGATGTCGGTTCGATTCGGTTTAAATACTATATTTCGGTTTGTTTCGACTTTAAACACAATTTGTTTCGGTTTCGAGTTTTAGTGTTTGTATTTAATTCAAGTTTTTTTGTTCTAAAATTACTAATACAAATCTTTTTTTTCAAAAATATGATAAATTACTAAGTAAAAAACATTTGCTTACCTTAAATAAATTATAAATAAAAATAAAATATTATATTTTAGTTCTCCAATTTATAATTTATATTTGTTATATTAAAAATGGTTTTAGTCAGTTTCTATATTAATTATGTGGTAATTAGACAAAAGGTCGAAATGGTATATTGAAATATATATATATATATTTAAATATGTAATATTTTCAGAATTTCCAAACATTTTTAAATATAAGGTTTATAAATTTATAAAAATATTAGATCATGATCCATATAATATGGATGCTATTATAATATTAAATTATTTTTGAATATTTTGAGATTTACAAATTCATATGTTTCTCAATTGGTCGATTCTTTTTGATTATAGTCGTGTTCGCTTATTTGTTGCCAACGGTTAAAGTTGCGGTTGGTACTGCGATATAACTATAATATATGTTGTTTGTTTGTTTGTTGTCGATGGTTATAGTTACGATTGATTGTAGTTTTTAATGATATCGTTGTTTTAATTAACAGTCAAAAATTTATAACATAGAACGCAACCTATAATTGCAACGATTAAATACAAATAATTGCAACAAACAATTGAATATGATTTATAAAAACTTTCGAAAGACTTTAAAGATAACATAATTAATAACAAACTCAACCGAACTGGTAAAGTTTGTTTGCATTCAAACGTATTTGATTTTATTAATAATATGTTTGTTATATTGTGTTGGTGCTCTCAACGTATAATAAAAACATAAGATTTAATAATAGATAAAGTATATATTTAATATATTTTTATTGTTTAAATAAATAAATAAAATATATATATATATAGAACCATTGATTCTTACAGAGAAATGAGAAAGATGGAGAAAAAGTTTCTGATCAATAAACGGTAGAAAACAATTTCTCCATTATAATTTGAAATTATATAGAGATAAAAAGAATAAAAAAAAGACATTACTCAATGTATCTTCAGTATGATGTTTCGAACTATTCAGTTATGTGTTCACATCATAGCGTCGTTAATTTCAACATTTGGGATCAGGAATACCACAAGAATTGAGACTAGAGATAACAACATTTTTATCAAGAATACGTTTGTTGATTACATCACACAAACATGATTGTTTTTCTGTCAATGTCGCACAACATGTAGTCGACATATTCATTCCCCTAGCAATACCGTCAAAGCAAACCTTAAGCCCATTTGTAACACATACATTTCTCTTGGAATCGACAACATTAGCTATTGTTGGAGATGGGAACAACACCACAAATATGGCACATGCGATAACAAACAATGCCACAATCTTCATGTTGTTCTAACAATTGTTTTGGATTTGTTTTTATTGTTCCAAAAAGCTTGAGAAGTTCTTTAGGTATTTATTGGATAATTAAGGAATTACATTGAATGGTATTCCTTTTCAAACGCTTTTTGACTTGTTGATAAATGGTTATGTAAAAATAGAAGAATGGTTATGTAAAATTAGACTAATGGTTACAAAGAAGATCTAAAATTTGATCAATTAAAGTGAACATGCCCACAAATAGTATGGGTCTCTTAAACCTAATTTAGCATCTCATATATATGTGTATCGAACCAATGAAAAAGAGACAAATCTTATATATTAAATGAGAAACATTGGGAATAAAATTTATTGAGATGTCATCACTACATTCAATCTTAGCAATTTTACTATTTAATTTAAATCAAAAATCTAAATTAATTATTGTATTAGATAAGTATTTTAATTAGTTAATTTAATTATTTAGTTTAATAGTATATGAGTTTACTTATTTAATCTAAAATTTGAAATTTGAAACTTGAAACTCTCATTTATTATTTGTTTTATATAATTATGACCGATTAAAATATAAAATTTTTATCAGTCTATTAAATATTTGTATATATATTTGAAAATTTAATATTCTCACATTAAAGTTACTATTTAAAAATTTGGAAATTGTTTTGCTCATTTAATATTTCAAAATTTAACTTGTAAAAAAATATAAATTATATCCATATTTATTATTTTTAATATCGTCTATTAAAAATGGAAATTAGTCCTTATATATATTTCAAAAATTCAGTGTTCTTTTGCATAACACAAGTATTATCCTAGTTTTAGTTAAACATTAGAGCACACGAACATTATTCATTTCATCATTAGTCTTTCATCAATGTGTTTTTGGAAAATTCTCATTATTTCAAAGCCAGTGCATTGCAAAAATATCAAAGCCAATGGGATTAGTGGATAAAACAGCTTTCATGTTGAATCTAAGTTTTTCGAACAAAAATTTGAACTATTCAATTTGGAATTAATGGTTACGAATATAGATTTAAAACAAAAAATAATTGATTTGTTAGTTTGGCGAACAATGGTTAGACAAACTATTAAATGACAATACAAGTGAGCTATTAGTTTTTAAGAATCTCCATTTACAGCAAACAATCTCTCTTTTTATATAACTCTAACTTACTAAATATCTATGATCTTTGTCATAAATATTACATAAATGTTCATTAATGCTTTCTCGAAAAGCTCATCGCTGTCCTTGTATCCGGCGAGGTCGGACGTTTTGGATCTTTTTGGCTCTTCGAAAATGTTGTAGATCATCCATACCATAGGGTACGTGTTTTGGTTGCTGAACCGATTTTTTTTTGGCCAAACTCGACATTGAGTGTGTGAAGTGCACATCCTAACATTACATAGTTATTAGATCGGACAATGTTTTAAAATGTATACTAGACGGAAGCATAAATGTGTTTTAAGACCCTATGATTGACTAAGTGATTTTGTTACATGCAAGCGATTGTTTGAATTTCGATTCAAGGAAAACTGAAAATTGTTTAATTATTTATGAAATTTTGTTGTATGGGATTGCGTAGTGGACGGATCTTACCTTCATAACCAACATAATCGTAATTATTTGTAAATGGGTTTACTTCCGTCAACTACACAAATTTATACGACTAAACCTATTTCCATCCATACTTTTTGGGTCTTCTTTTAACTACATAAACTATATTTTTCTTTCATAAACTACACAAACTTCATAAATTATTCTAATTTCAAAAATTCTATTGATGTTTACATGTTAAATGGCTATTAAATCTTGTTCTAATTCGAAAATCTAGTTTTAACTTAAGTTTATTTTGAAATTAAGACCAGATTTTCAAAATAAAACAAGATTTAATAATAATTTAACATGTAAATCTTAATAAAATTTCTGTAATTGGAATAATTTATGAAGTTTATGTAGTTTACGGAAAAAAACATAGTTTATGTAACTTATGAAAGACCCAAAAAGTACGGGCGGAAATAGGTTTATTCGCATAAATTCGTGTAGTTGACGGAACTAAACCCTTTTAAATATATGGTTATGCATCTTTTTTCACGACTTGAATTACAATTCGCAGACACAATAGCTAATTATCTAGGAAATTACTTGAACACGAATATATTTGTACCAATTTTAATGTGGACTTATAAATGTAATTCGACCATCGTACTTTTGCCAATACTTTTCATATAAAGTTTAGCAATTTATAAAAATACTAATCCATACCATCGTAATACAAAAATTATATTTATAGAAAAATAGTTTAAATTATTTAGAAAATTTAGTTAGTTCATTTGTAGAGATTATTAGTGACAGTTTACATGATTTGATATAGAGAAATACTTAACATACTATAAAAAAAAGTTTTCTCCAACTATAGCACAATAGTTTTATTTTCCAAAAACACAAGAAAAAGTTTTTTTTTTCTTCAAAATATCACAAACTTCACATTTAATATTTTGGATTTAGTGTTTAAGATTAGTTTCGAAGTTTTAAAGTTTAATTTTACTTTTATGGTATTTTGAAAAAATTTTGTGGTATTTAAAAATAAAATAAAACTAGTGATAGATATGTACGAACCATTTTTGTGATTTTTTTAGAATTGTCCAAAACTTATTTGTGTTTATAGTCAATGTTGTTGATGCAAATTAGTAAAAAAATTTGAAATAGTATTAAACACAAGAAATAAGATAAATTTGTAATTTTTTTAAACGTGAATATTAGAGATTAGAAAAAGTTAGTCCAACGATTTTTTTTTTGAAAAACATAAAGGTGATTCCAAAATGCTATAAATTTTTAAGTTTTTATTTTTATTGTTCGTTTATCGCATTTAGATATAAACAAAATATTGTCTGTTACGTCAAATATTTTCTATTCATAATTTTCTTTCTTCTTTTAAACAAACTTCTTTTTATTTTTAATAATTTTCAGTGCTCTCAAACCTAACCCAAATGCGTAGGATGGAATTGTGATAGTGTATGCATGTATTTTGATAAAATTTAAACGTAAAATGATATATATTTAAAAAAGTTCAAAAAATTCAACTATTTAGACTTTTTAATTAAAATTAAGAAAATGCCTAATTTTTTTCAAAATACAATAATTATTGTTCGACCATACCATAATTTGGCATTGTAGCATTGATGAAGGTTATAGTGAACAAACTACCACTCTCCCATATATTGTTGTTCATAGGCTCATTCAACAACTTTTCTGATATTTCTCTTCTATCTTGTAATTTGTAGCATCTTCAAATGTATGACTTAGAATGTTAATTGCAAAATTCGGAAGTTCTAGATTCTGGCTTACCTTTTAAGCTAATTACTTAGCTGCAAAAAGATAAATCCAACAAAATATTTGTATATGAATGAAATAACAACACAAGTATTTACAAAAAACAAAAATTAGTCATATAGTATTAGATTTAGATTGACAATCATGGTATAGTAAACCATTTGATGCTTGTGTCTGTGCAGATGATGATGAAAGTATAAGAAAATTCAGGATCAAAACAATTTGGGTAAGTTTCGTTGAGCTTTCATTACCCTTACAAATTGTTACTTCAAGGATCAAAACAAAAGCTGTTTCTAAATCTTTAGTGTGGTAATTTTTAGTTCTCATGGAATCGATTCTTAAATATTACATCGGTGTAACTATATATTTATGATTTTATATATTATAAACCTTCTTTGCCTAATTAGATCATCACTCTCTAGTGGGGATAAAACTAGCATGTCATTATATTGTGTTTTGGTGTTCTAAATCAAAGTAATGTATAATAAGAACACAAGGTTTGAATTATATAAACTATACGTTTAATATTTGTAATCGATGTCCATGAATTGAGAAAATAGCATTTCTACAAAATTATTTCTATAAATGAATGCAAGTTTCTTGGTGTCTTTTATAACCAACTTCATAGAAAACCACAATTTTAGATCAGAATATAATAATAGCATAACATTCATTTTTTTAAATATGTTTTAAAAAAATGTTGTTGGTGAAGCATATAAAAAAGCTAATTTAGCAAAAAATCAAAAGTTGATGATAAAAAAATATTGTAACAAAAGTATTACAATGTGATAATTAATTAAAAAATAAGTTGATGATAAAAAAAATTATTGATAGTGTTTTGTTGAAATAAATTGTAACAATTATTTATGGTTATTTGTAGTTAGAAACAAATGAGCATATAATCAAATTAGAAAGAAACACAATTTGATCAACGAACTTCAACGGTTTAACACAACAAGTAGAAATTGAAATGGACATTGTCAAACCTTCTCCATCTTGCTTAAAACGTCTAGGAATATTTTTACAAAAGCTACGATTATGTACACACCCAAAAAACCAAATAATTTGAAAGTATGGTATTTTAAAATTTTTGTCAAAAATAATTTACATGAGCCATTATTAGTATAACATATTTATGTTTGATAAAAATTAAAAAACGTGTTCACGATACAATATTATACGATATAAATCTTTAACTATCGAATAAATACCTAACAATTTTTTTTATAAAAAATGGCAAGTGATCTAGAGATGATGGAATCAATGAAAAAATCATCGAAAATATTGGTCATTTAAAATGCATATAATGTTATTTAACCATATTACAACCACCACTTTAATATTTTTTAAAAAAAAATCAAATCTTACATGCAAAAGTTATATTAAACCGATAGTTAAAATGATAAAAAGTGTTCTCTAAAAAATACTATAGGATGCGAATTTTAATTACTGAGTAATTACCTAAAAATTCTCAACTTTTTGCAAAACCTAGAGATGATGGAATCAATCGTAAATGGTAAAATAGACATTTAAAAAGCATAGAAATCTGTTTAAAAATGTTAAAATTGTGCAATTAACATTGAACCATTATATTATTTAATAATATTGTTGGTATATTGTGTTGGTGGTTTCAATCACATTACAAGAACACAAGATTAGTCAATAAATGTTTTTGCAACTTTCCTTTTTATTTCCATTTTTTTATTTTTCGTCTAAATCTAACTTTTTTATTGTTAAAAATTAGGATTTCTATGAAATCTAATTGCTTTCTAAAACTATGCATATTGCATTTATTTTCAAAAATGTAACAAATAATCAAAAATAAAATTTACAAACGATCAAGGATGAAAAACTTTAATTTTATAAATAATCAAAACAATTTTTATATAAATATAGCATCCATATTACAAAGATCTTGATTATAATTTATAAATTTCTAGACTTTCTTTAAAAAGTAATCTATCATAACCATTAGTCTATATTTACATATCAACTAATTACGTTTCTGTTTATTAACAAATTAAAAAACGTTAAATACGGAATACCATACAATATAATTCCTTAATTATCCAATAAATACCTAAACAAATTCTCAAATTTTTCATAACAAAAACACGAGAAATAAAAACAATTTGTTACACAACATGAAGATCGTAACATTGCTTCTTATCGCATGTGTCATACTTTTGGTATCATTCCCTTCTCCGACAATAACTAACGTTGCCGGCGACATTAGTTCCAATAGCAATGGAGTAACATGTCTTACAAATGGGCTTAAGGCTTGCTTTGACGGTATTACCAAGGGAATGACGGTGCCGACTACATGTTGTGCGACATTGAAAGAGAAACAATCATGTTTGTGTGATGTAATCAACACTCGTATTCTCGATAGCAATATCGTTAGATCTAGTCTCAAATCTTGTGGTATTCCTGACCTCAAATGTTAAAACCAACAATACTATGATGCGTAAAGAGAACTAAGCAGTTCAAAACATCAGACACAAGATATGTTGAATAATGTCTTTTTGACTCCATTTATTTTCAATATCTATATATTTTCAAGTAATTTCCAATAATGTAGAAGTATTCTTCTAGTGTTTACTGGTTAGAAACTAATTTTCTATATTTTTTATTTTTCTGTAAGAATCAATAATTCTAAATATTTTTAGTTAAATAATAAAATATTAAATATATACTTTATATATCATTAAATCTTTTGTTTATTATATGTTGAGAACACCAACACAATATAACTATATCATGTTATTAAATAAAATCATATGATTATATCATCTTTATATCACATAGGAGATCACTCCATCTCCTGAAAGATAACAATGGTTCCAATTCCCATGCTTAATAGTATATATGTTGATGGAAAAGAGCAATCACCTATTTGTACTCTTTTACTCCTATGGATATTATCAATGATTAATTTAAGATAAATAAGTAAAAATATGTCATTGATTTAATTTAAGAGAACATAGATCAAAATTTTTGATGAATTTCAGTCTTTAATAAACATTTTGAGTCATTTTTTTAGATTCACTCATATCTTGATTCATTTTTTTTTTCACAAAGACACTCCGCACTTTTGAATGGTAAATTTCAAACTACCAAATTTGTTATTTCTTGAAATCTCGCAATCAATGAATATAAATAAATTTCGTGCTTATATCACACATAGTCTAGGATTAGGCGGAACATATCTTTGCCTTATTCTATTATTGTTTTGTTTGTTTGTCAATCGTAGTTTCTTACGCTATGACTGCGATAGATTATAGTTCGTTTATATGTCATAGCTATCTATTGTCAATCGCATCGATCAAACGATATTTTTGCGTCGTAATTTTTTTATCGTTGATTAAAATAGTGATTCAACTAAAAATTTGCGATGAACTGCAATCGCAACTGATAATAGTAGACAAATAAACAATATATATTGCTGTTGCAACAATCGACGAGAAGCAAAGAAACAAAACTTACGTAACCCTGTACTTTTATTGTTGTTTTGTATATTATACCTATACATATGTATCACCATTATGAACTATAGGGTTAAAAATGATTGAACTGGTTGTGTGTTGGTTGTTTGAATGTGTGAGAGATACATGTTATTGTATGTTAACGGTATGTGAAGTACGTAGTGTCGAGAAGGCACCAAGAAGCAGGCCCATTATAGGTCTCATAAGAGAGAAAGAATTTTTGACATGATAGCAGATAAGACCACGAAACATTTTAGTAAACGAATTATTGAAAATAATAATGTTGCTTTGGAAATTATATTTTTGTATATATATTTTAAAAAAATACAAAAAGTGTTTCACTTTCTTCTCCAACAAAATCAAGAAACTAAAACCCTCTCATTGAACAAGAAGGTTCTTCTTCCTAATATCTTTCACTTCAATGTCCCAATGCCTATCAGAAAAACTATCATTCTCAGCAATTTTTCTCCACTTCTCAATCCTTTTCTCCATTTCCTTATTCAAACCACAATAACTTTTCAACTGCTCTGACATCTTGTCATAAACTTTCCACCATTTTTCGTGCACCGAATCGCTCGCAAACACGCGTCGTGCGCTCATATCCCAATTGCAATCATAGTCTCTGTAACATACCCATGGCTTTAAACCCAAGTAATGCACACCCTCTAGATTATCTGGAAGATCGTGTGTTTCTTTGGTTTTATCTCCGAAGTATTTCATTGTGTTCACACGTTTTGACAACCTGTGCCACCATACAAAGATCTCATTGAGGAATCCTTGGTCTCCTCCGTTGTATGACTCGATCTTAAATGATTTCTCCATTAGATGTGTAAACATACATGATGATGGCTCCAGAACCTGTTGCAAAACAAAACAAAACAAAAAAAACATTATAACTTTTTAATTGATAATCTTTCTGTCTCATTTTTAATATTTTTTTATTAAATATATTAATTTAAAACAATTCAACAATCATAAAACATACTCCATAATATAAATTGTCTTAAAATATTAAATATTTTTAAATTTACAAAAAAAAAATCGGGATATTTTCCTTGTGAAAAAGCATTAAAATAATTCCAAAATTCAGCCAGATACCAAGTTTTAACAAATCATGTTCAAAAGATGTATTTACCTAAAGTTTTAATACCAACTTTTGTTAACTAAAACGAGTTAATTACCAGATAAAGTTGAGTAATAATATTAGTTGGTTGCATTACCATGATTCCGGAATTGAATAAAACTTTGTCATTTCCTGCAGCTGAGAGTTGGGGATAGTAGAAAAGATGATCAAGTTTCTTGAGGACGATGAAATCTGCATCTATGAACACAAGTTTATCATATTCTGTTACTTCCCACACACGCAACTTGCTGTAATTCCACTCATTGTAAGAGTCCTTTTTCGAGAAAGGACTTCGGATTCTCTCAATCAGCCGAAGATTCCATCCCGCGGCGCTGAGACCGATAAGCGACTCGTTGGTTATGGATTGATCATGAAGGAGAATAAGGTCCTTATGTGATCCTGATTGTCTTATGCTTTGTGCTAAAGCTATTGCCCCACAAACATAGGCCTCTGAAGAGTGTAGTACTGTGACGTAGGCCACACGTGAGCGACCTGATGAGGCTGAAACAGCCTTGGATGTCAGATTAACTTCTCTCTTTGGTCTCCATGCTTCTTGGCCTGTAAATGATAATAGTTCAAAAGTGAAGATATATAACCAAAAAGTAATATTATGATTAGAAAAAAGAGGTTTGAGAAGATAGAATGAAAAGAGGAATTAAAATATTATGAGAATATATATATATATATATACATTGGTTCTATAGAAACCAACTTAGACAAAGTTATTGAGTTTATGAGGACGAAATTATATTTCTTTGTATTATGTAAATATGGAGAAGAACAAATGCTAAAGATTACGTCAGAAAATATTTATATATATATATATATATATATATATCAATTTAGAAAATCTATACTGTGCAGCACGATCTAATCGCACCATCTTTTAACTTTTTATTACTCTTATCTACTTTTCATTAACGTAGAAATGCAGATTGCATGCATTATATATGTGGGTAATTTTCAAATACCACACAAAAATTTTGTTTAACATTATCATCAATAGTTTTATTTTTCAAAAAGATTGTTAAGGATCTTTTTTTTTTCAAAATATCACAAAACTAAAATTAAATTTTAAACCCTAAAAATTAAAATTGAGTGTTTGTAATATTTTGAAAAAAAAAAATTTAATGAATTTTTAGATAAATACAACTATTGGTGTCATTTTAAAAGAATTTTGTTTGTAACATTTTATTTCTCTATATTATAGATATGTGTGTGTGAGATTGGTTAGCTAAGAAATCAATGAAAATGTACGAATGAAAAATTACCTAAAGGGATTATTATCGATTTGAAAAAATTTAGATATCAATTTAGGAAATGCATACTGTGCAGCACGATCTAATCGCACCAAATGTTAACCTTATATTGCTTTTTTATTAAAATGCAGATTGTATATATATTAGTTAAACCCAAAATAGTATACCCAAAGTCAAATATTTAAAGTATAAATTTTTAAATATTTATGGTATTTTATAAATATATTTTAATGGTATTTTTGGAAGAGAATAAACCTATTGATGACATTTTTGACAAAATAATTGCAGTAGTTTAATGTATATCTTTATATTAGATATATATGATTAATTAGTTATGAAATCAATATAAAATGCAAGAATGAAAAAAAATATACCTAAAATGATTATTATCTACTTAAAAAAGATATTGGTGACATTATAAGCAATTAAATTCAGCTAGAAATCTATAAAAATATTATGTCAGTAAAAGTAAAAAAGGGAAAACAAAATTTTAAATTACCAAATTGAGCAAATGGAGAAGCAACGTGACATGAACCAACAGGCATGAGAAGCTTTTGCTTCAACCTTGGAAGATTAGGCTTATACACCCAATATTCCTCCACGCGCCTCACGCGCTCATCGCATTTGAAAATCTCATGCATTGGCCCACATGACCCGATGAACACGACGTACACCGTCGGATCAATCCTCCTGAATCCACTCTGGACGGCTAGATTTGCCGCAGCTAAATTAACCTGAAGCCTGAAAACATCCCTTAGCCCTTTATTCTCCGACCAACCATCGCACGGAACTTTCGCAACGATGACGTCCACGTCAGCATCAGAACCTTCGGGACGAGGGAGAGGGATCTCCGGGCAAGTAGAGACTTCCTCGTCGATCCACTCAGGGAAGAGACTCTTCCAAGTAACATTCTCCGGAAGAGGATCAAGCAACACGTGGACATTCTCCAGTATCAATGGTCCACGAGCCTCGTAGCTCTCTCGCTCTTTCTCTGCGATGTTGAGGAAACCGACTCGGATCCTCTTTTCCGGTAAATAGTTACGGACGAGTCGGAGCCATCTTGGGTTTCCGTTGACTTGCGGCGAAGGAAGATTAACACGCAATGTGGACGATGGAGAAGTGTTTTGGTTCAACAAGAAAAGTGTTTTAAAGGCTAAGATCAAACCCAAAGACGACAATGAGATTAGAATTAGATAAACCATGAAGATTTTCCCTCTTGAACTCTGTGTTTTTGTCCCCATCTCTCTCTCTCTCTCTCACCTCTACGTTTTTGTAGGTATAGTTTTATGCATATATCTTCATTTATAGATACATATGTGTTAGTATCTAAGTTTGCGTTTGGCAAAAGAAGGGCTAATTTGCATGTCCGCACGTTGGTGTGTAAAGTCAAATTGTATCTCTCTCTCTCTATGCAGTTGTTTGGTGGGTGAGTCTGATTATGTTATACAAAGAAATAGATTTATAGAGAATTTGGTTATTGACCTGGAAGATTATTTTGGTTATTATATTTTGTAGATGGCGGATCAAAACTTCATATTATAAAGAAAAAATATCAAACCATATAGCTATTCATAATCCCTAATATATTAATTGAAAAACGTTTTAACAAAATAATATATTGATATGTGATTTACAAATATGCAACGTTGTCACATTATTACAATAATATAGTATGTGTAAATCTTTAATATTTCGATATAAAATATATTTTGACATAAATTATAAATACAATATAAAATAAAATATTATAGAGTTTGAAAAACTAGTCAAACAAAATATAAAACAAAAATTTAGTTTAATTGAATATTTATCTCAGCTACAATTTTTTCATCCAAGATAGAGATAATTTAAATCCACTTGAATAATTCGATTTAAGTATCATTTGCATAATCAATATTAAAAATTTTAGAAAATTATTTTAAATATTAATTAAATTATGTATATATCTGATTTACAATTTCTAAATAAATAATTAATTATAATGTTGAATATTTTTTCCAGGACATAGGTCAAAATCTAGTTCATCCTTAAAATGGAGTGATTTACTCCTAATTGGATTAATATCTTCTGCCCTGCTACATTTCCTAATCATAGTACCAATTCATTATTTAGGATACATTTTAAAATTTTGTCAACCGTTAAAAAGTATCATATTGTGTGAATTTTAGAAATTTGGTTGATAAATAATATGTCAAAATATATAATTGAAAATGTATTCAAATATTATGTATTAAGTTTTATTATTACTTTATTCAAGGAGGAAAAGTCAAAGTAATATATAGAAATTATAAATACAATTTAAGGCATATAGGAAAAGAAGTAAAAATGAGAATATAAATATATATTACTAAACGGGTTTGATCTTTCTACTTACGATAAGTATTTCAATCGGAGTAGTCTTGCTCGAAGCGGTTCGGCACATATCGAGTAGAAACCCTAAAAATCCACATTAATTTGAGTTTGACTTGACCTGAACCGCAAAATTTATGCCATTTTTAGAGTCCATTCCTGCCCCAACAGAATTACATGGTTATTTCGAAGTTTTTCGAACTTTGTTACAAGTTTTATTATTTTTATATTAAAATTTTCATTTTTTTTATTTATCGTATTAATAATTTAGAATTATTACTGCTCATATTTGGTTTTCTATATTTATAAAGTTTTACATATAGATTTTAAAAATATATTTGATAAAACAATTTTTAAAAATGTTTTTTCTATGACACCGAGTGAATTCGAATTTTGAAAAACAACAAACATATTTTTACTAAATCTAATTTAATTTAAAGCAAACTTAAAAAAATTATATATAAATTCATACTACTTCAACTATAATATCTACTTTCAAATTTCAATAATATAACAAAAATTTGAAAATATATTGGTGTCTTATTAATTTTAATTACTATAAAAATCTACATATAAATTAATAATAACCTCTGACATAAAAATTCTTTTTATATATTAAATATATTTACTTTTTTTCGTAAATTTTTTTTTCTTGAATATTCTTGTAAGAGTGTTTGCAGATTTCAAGTTTGGTCTGAAAAATATTTTTTGAGGATATAGTTCTTACTTTCATGTAATAATATATACAAATCGAGACAATGATTTTGTTTGTTTGTTCGATGTCGGCGATTGTAGTTACGCTTGTAATCAATATTGTAGTTGCGATATATGTTATTTGTTTATGTGCCGTTGGCGGTTGTAGTTGCGGGTGATCGCAAATTTTTAGTCGCATCGCTGTTTTAATCAGCAGTCAGAAAAATTATGATGCATAATGCAACGTCTAACCGATGTGATTGACCGCATGTAACGTGACAATTAAACAAATAATAATCTGCTGCAACCGCAATTATAGGAACCTGCAACTGACAAACGAACATAAATAATAGAAGATTTAAAGAGAACATATGCAAGAAGATCAATATCTCATGTAGTATTTCAAAACTTTAGCACTGATTTTCTAAAGTATTTATTAAAGTGTAGAGCTCTCCCAAAGCATATACCATTTGACGGAACTTTCTTTGCTAATGTAACAGATTATTGGAAAATGTAAGACAAGCTATGATAGAGTATGAAATTTTTTTAATAAACATCTTCACCATTTAGCAGCCTCCATCAACTCAAAGGTTTCTCGTTAAATTCTTTATATTCAAAAGTGTTTTTTACAAAGGTCGAGTGAATTTTATATAGAATTCTTACAGAAAGATTGAAAACTACAAAGAGAGGGAAGTCTTTGCATTAAACAATATGGCTGTTAGAGATTTAAATGTTTGGTCAAAGTGGTTTTGACCGCGTGTTTGCTGAAAATGAGCATCTTGACAACTTAGATAGCAGTGACGCCATTGGTGTGTCTAGGTTCATTGCGAAAGTTTCCGAAATGCAACATCTTTGAGGTGAGAGCCGTTTAGATTTTAATGATTTCGGACTCAAATATAAAAAATTTGGAGAAACAGGATCCACGTGATTCTATGTGAAAATGCAAAACCTACTAAAATAAATAATTGCGTCAAACAATTATATAACGACTACTACAATACGTGTCTTTATTAGAAGATCTTTTAGATGGACTCTCAAGTCTCATCTAAAACAATTTTGAACAAGTTCAAGACGTTTTTAACTTGTTACATTAACCTCAAACGTTAACAAGATTACACACAATTTTGGAACACCTCACCGAAACCCTTTTATCCCTCTAATTTTGCCTCTCTTTTAGAAACCTAAAACCCTAGAATAAAAGCTCTCTCGTGAGTGTTCAGTTGTCATAATGTTTTGTCTGCTTATTTATCCTTATTGCTTCGCGTAAAACCATAGATACGAATTCTTTTCTTCATGTACTCTACCATATCTCCTTTTATTTTAAGATTTTTTTATTCTCTTTACAAGAATAGAAAACTTCCTTAAACTTCACTTTACTGCCTTTTTGCAAATTTTCTCACTTAATCTAACCGTGTTGGGTCCTTTTCAATGGGCTGTAATGAAATCCAACTTCTCGTTTTCTCATTTCATCACTAGACAATTTTCCATAAGATCTTAACTTACTTCCTTGTATTACTTATCAATTATTTCAGGGATATGTTACAAACAGCTGCATCTTCACTATGGTTTTTGATGCATGGTAGATTTCTTAGAATCTTAAGAATCTCTCATGAATGTCATGTTTTAGTTTGTAAATAATTAAACAGGCCAGCCCTTACACTTGCCATAAATGGTTATGATTGGATTATGATTGGATCAATTGAAGACACATATATATTTATCTTTTAAAAATATTTTGGAGAGCTCCTAAAAGAATAACAAATTCTCATGGTTGCCCAAAAACAATTTTGGATACTTTCATATAACAAAGTCTCACATATAGTAAGTTCATGCGGCACCAAATTAATGAATTGTGCATTACTTGGTATGGTATTTTTGGGGTGAACTAGTTGTTGCTGCGTATTTTTTGTGAGTAAATATCATAGGCTAAACAATGTCTTGGCTGGCTATTTTTTGGGTGGAGATTGAATTCATGAGAATGGACCCATGTGTCTTGTTGATCGTAACTTGACCTATGGTACAACTGATTGTCAACCAAAGGTTGTGTGCGTGGCCGACCTTCTCGTGGAATCTTTTCTAAAGGCAATGTGTCTTGGCTATTATGTTTTTGAAATGTTTTTGGTTGGTAAACCTTTTTTCATGTCATGGTTTAAGTTGGATGGCTCTTTTAATCCCTGATTGGCCACCTTTTGTTTTTCAGGTTGGTTGGACCGGCACCTCGACCAAGTTCCATGCTGGTTGATTCTGAAGAATAGCCGAGCACAAAATAAACTTGAAGATGGTTGATTCAATCGAATAGCCAAAAGTCAAGAGGATAAAGGTAAGCTTGAGAAAGTTATGTTTCTTATTTCTTAAATCCACCCCGATCTTGCAACCACAAATGCCTTCAAATACTTACATTAGGAAAGAAAAGAACTAGTCCTCTTAATTATAAAGAAAACAAACCCATTGAAACTTACGACTCAAATAAACACAAAACTCAACAACCACTAAACAAAGCCCAAAATAAAGACAAAACATGGAAATATACGAAGATGAACTGCATCACCATCTCATTTTCGAATTGAATTCTAAGAATATGTCTTCGTTGCAATAAAAATTAGAGACTAAACGCTCAAAGAACACCATAAAACACTTATATTTTTATTCTTTATTTTTATTTTTGAAAACAATGAATCATTTTCTTTAATTAAATCGAAAACTGATATATAAAAACCTAATTTTGAGCAATACAACAACCACACAATAATTGACAAAGGCCAATTCTTCACAGTAAATTAAAAACCAAGAAAAATAGATAGAAATTCTTCTGCGATTTTCTTTGGGACTAGCGAAGACAATTAGACCAAATATGGGCTTTTTGCGTATTATATATTGAGCCCGTTATTGGGCCCATTAATTCTTAGCAATCGACCTTTTTCAGTTTTATTTATTTATTTTTATCTTCTTGATTTGGATATTAAACAAATATTCTTTTTCTTTGTTGGAACTGAATATTTAGTTTGTGGATTTATCACTATTTGTATATATCTAATTCAATTTTAAAAATCAACAAAAAAATATTTACGGAGTATATAATACATCATTGCCCGAACCTTTTCCTATTCATCTTCAATTGCAACTCTTCCCTTCTTTATTTTGTAGATTCAGAGACTTTACCATTGGTTTTAGGGTTTCAACAAGTGGTATTGTTTTTGGTTTTGCTGTGAAGACGAGCGATGTTCCTCAATGGCAGTGTTAGAGATGGATTTTCATTATCTCTTGGTGTCATAAGTATAATCAGTTGGACTATTGCAGAGATACCACAGATATTGACTAATTACAAAGAGAAGTCCACAGAAGGACTGTCTATTGTCTTCTTAACGACTTGGCTTATCGGTGATTTCTTCAATATTGTTGGTTGTGTGATGGAACCAGCTACTCTTCCAATGCAATTCTACATGGCAGTATTGTACACAATGGCTACAACAGTTCTCTATGTTCAATCTATATATTACGGTCATATTTATCAAAGACCTCAACTTGAAAAGCCTTTACTAGAAGAAGAAGAAGAACAACAAGAAGATGATGATGCCACGAGGACTCACTCGACAAAACCCATGCTTTGCGTTGTCTCCATGTTCTTGATTCTCGGAACATTATACTTATCTGATTTGAATCAAGAGTCAATAATCGAGAATCGAGGTAGAGAATTTGTGGTTGGAGCAGTAAGAAAGCTTTTGCGGGTTAAATTAGAAGAAGAAAGTAATAGCAAAATAGGAGTGTTTTTGGGTTGGGCAATGGCAGCAATTTTTATGGGCGGTAGGATTCCGCAGATATGTCTTAATATGAAGAGAGGACATGTGGAGGGTTTGAATCCGATGATGTTCTTGTTTGCATTAGTTGGTAATGTTACTTATGTTGCAAGCATACTTGTAAAAAGCACCGAATGGATAAAAATTGCACCGAATCTACCATGGCTTGTGGATGCAGGAGGATGTGTTGTGCTTGATTTTCTTATTTTGCTTCAGTTTTTTCACTTCAAAGACAAACATTCCAAGAGGCACCAAACCTTAGAAGAATTTGTCGTCTAAGACTTCATAGAGTTTTTTTTTCTCTTTTTTTTTTACCCGATTAAGTTTCAACTTTCGTTCTATATTGGGTTTTCAGTTTTAATAGTTAATAGTTTTTTGTTATAATTTCCACTTTTTCATATTTTATATTTGTTATTTCTTACTTCAAATTATTCCGTGAAAAAAATCAATATGTCTAGAAATTTCAAAAATCCATATTCGATGAGTAATTTTCAAAAAGAAGAAACAAAACAAAGAAAAGTAAAGAAAAGATTTAACAAAAAGTACCTTTGCATCTTGCCTTATGATTTAGAGCTAGCCAAATTATTTTGGGATCTAAAACTCAATAGTAAAAACTACAGATTCACGGATCTAGATACGAATCTGGGGTAGTGAATTTGTTATTTAGCTGATACCAAATTCAATCTGTTTTATTTATATTTATAACAATATTTATAATTTCATTTAATAATTTTTGATACAATAAATTACATGATTATATATATATATATATGAACATTTGAAAATATTTAGAAGTTTATAGGTCGGTTTGAATTCGTATAGACTAGAGCTACTTTAATTCCGAATCCGACATTTTTTAGGTCGGATGGAACTACGCTCAAATAGACATATGTTCCTGTCAACTGATTTTGACTCAATGGAACATTGTACCGTTACATTATAAAAAGAAACTAAGTATATTGACTTATTGCTTCGTTCTCGATACAAGCAACACATCCTGAGTAAAACCTAAGAATGTGCTAAATGAATTAGACTAAACCCAATCGATATAAATTACAATAAAACGAGCCAAAAAACAACTTAAAACATTCCAAAAACAAAGTATAGGTAATATGGATTGATTTGGTCGAAAATGGCTCACCCGATGAGTGACGAATATAGTGAATGTTTCTTCTAAGAGATGGTAGGAAAATGGTGGCCACGAAGGCTAGGCGGATAGCGACTGATCAGATTGGCCCATAGATTCGCAAGAGGCAGCAAGTAATGGTTTCCGTTCCACTCCAACATTTTGATTCCTGCTTCACAGATCCAAGTCAAACTCTAAATTATAGGCTTGAATCAAAATTTCATGAATGACTTCAAACAAATAAATAGGGCTTTTTTCGGAATAAAAGGTTATAGAAAGAGTGAGTATTGCTTCTTTAAAGGTATCAAAATTATAACCAAGGAGTATGGATTTAAAATACGGATGAGTAATAGTACTAGGGCTGTGTTTTCAAACACAAACCAAACCGATCAAACCAGTTTATTCGGCTTTCGGAATTCATCAAATGGATTTTCAGCTCTAAACTGATCAGCAGGTTTTGAAAATTACAATATGTTCTCCGTTCAGTTCGGCCAATACCTAAACCGAAAAAATCCCTGGAATAAATTTCATTTTCATAACCAAAAATACCAAAAATATAATTGAATGAACGGAATGTTACTAAATAAACCATGTCAATTTTTCAAAACCAAATAATTCTTGTGATTCGGTTCAATTTAGAACCAATTTTAATACTTAAAACCGAACCGAACTGTTTTAAGTAAGGTTCAATTTGGTAGCATTTTCTAGGATAACGGGTAGGATATATTGTAATTCAGGTAGTTAGAGTCACTACCCCAGCAAGTAAGATGTTGAATTTGAGTTCAGTATTTAGGATAATACAGATAAGTTTGGAAAATGTTGGATAATTTTGGACAATGCTATGAAACTGTGGATGCGTATTACCAAATTTTGGTTTCTTTCCTGAAATTTTGTATAGTTTTAGAAATTTTAAAAACTTTTAGATTATTTTTAAATTTAAGTTACCCCACCGGTTATTCAGGCATCCATTTAATTATCGGACCCGTATCACCTTAAGGGGAAACGGGTCTGGGACTCAGAATGAACTCCATTCAGATTTTCAGATTATGAAGAATGCAATTGGTAGAATAAGTTTACCTGGTAATAACTCAGTATTTAGGCCAGAGATGTAGCAAGTGGGCGATTTAGCTGAAGTGATGCAAGTATGAAGAGTGAAAGCATCAACTTCGTCTAAAAACTTTATTGATTTTAGAAATTGATCAGCAGAATAGTCACAGTCGAGTCCTTGTCGGCTGAAACTATTCCGCAGAGCTTCTTCTAGTCCCGAGCTCGACCACAACTTCACACACTCGTCCAAAACCGCCAACACATTATATGACGATGGATTTAATATAATCCACGGTTTATATAATCTGATTGAGGCTCTCAGAATTTTCACTACTCTGTAAATTTCTCCCACCGAGAGACTATAACTCTTCCCTGGTTATAAAGAATAAGAATAAGTTAAGATTGAAAAATATGTCATCAATTTAGAGCTATCCAGAATGGTACGGCTCTCCTCACCCATCCTATACCGTTCCAAATTCTACTCATCTTATAGATGTTCAGGTTTCAAAAATCACCCGTTTAGGATGTTTAATTGATTCCACCGGATAAGGGAAAGTGTCGGGTATGAACAGGTATCCAAATTACCCGTTTAAGAATTTACCATACGTTATCCAAAATTTCTTAAATTATATGAAAATATGGGTCTCTCCAGGTTCACTTTTAAAAAAATTAGTGAGAGCGCTTGGGTAGTGATTTTAGTTACCTAAGTTTCCCAAACCCGTCCCATTTCCCAAATTTCCCAAACCGGTATTGGTATCCAAATTTCCTGTCCCGTATTTTATTGGGTATACTTTGGGTAATACCTTTCAATACACGACTTCCCCATTCCCAACCTTAATTAAAGAGGACTGATGTGCTAATAATGGTTGGTACCTTGAGGTTTGGATAAGATTTCCTCTTGAACATCATTTTCAATCACCTGCTTCCAAATGGATGCAGCATGTCGCAGTTCTTGAGCACATGCCGAAGCAATAACAAACCAAGTTGAGGCGTATTCTGACTGTTGTTCAGGTGAACCCAAGTTTAGGATCTTCAAAGTCAGTGTGGCGTGTTTGAGAAGCTCAATAGTCGATTTCCAATCCTTCCCTGCCTATGAAAACATTTCGATAGTGTAAATATTTCATGTTAAAAGCATTCATTTCAAAATAAAGGGTACCACAAAAGTATAAAAGAACTTAACTAAGAGCAATCTCTCTGACAAGCCATCCTCTGAAACAATTGCTTGAAACTTTGGCTCTTGAAGAGCTTTAGAAAGTTCAGTAATTCCAGAGGATTTGGGCTGGAGACTTTCTAGGTTGACTTCGCTTCTCAAAACATCATTGTTCAGCCAATTTTGCAGAACCTAGAAGAGAAACACAATAGATAGCAAGAGGATGGAGGAAACACATAAATTATTTGTCAAGAGTCTCCTCGTTTTGTATTCTAATAACTACGATGACTTAACATGCTTCGTAGCACTCTTGTTATTCGTCTAAGCAACAATATTAGTAAAAAGACGAATATACTTACATCGATTTCACTGTTCCGTTTTTCATTATCAAGGGCTTCAACAAACTCAGCACCCATGTCACGAGCATCCTTCAATATTCAAAAGTTCAAACTATGTAGCAAAAATTATAGATGGGATGTACGAAGAAACAACCAGTTTGCTGACCTTTAAAGTCTCAAGATGGTGTAAAGCAATGTCGTATAATTCAGTCCTCAGCTTAAGAAAGAAATCTTGGTAATCACTAGGCTCTATACTAATTACTGGCTTTTCATGCAATTCTTGAAAACCATCTGAAACAGGTGATGTATTCCCACCATCATTTTCCATGGGACCCCGTTTATATTCCAATGAACCATTGTCTCCTTCCCTTGCCGTGGAATCTTTCACAGGTTGTGTTGGACCTTGAAACTCCCAGGAATCATCGTCAAACTCATCGACATCTTCTGTAACAACAGTGTTTTTCAAGGCCAGAGAAGGACCTTGAAACTCCCAGGTATTGTCAAAACCATCAATACCTTCTACTATGCTTGAATCAGTTATGGTCTTTTTGGGCCCCTGAAACTCCCATGAATCATCTTCACCATTTACCAAGTTAGAATCAGTTTCAGCTTTTACGGTGACAAATCCATAAGCGTCAGGCTTTTCTGACAGATTAACAGCATTGTTCTCCACCTGACTGTATAAACTTGTTATTAGGTCATTGATGGACACAGTTGGACTTGGAGCCTTAGGTTTCTCTCTCACGGGAAAATCGCAGACTGAGACAAGATTATCCTCATGAACCAAAATGTCAGAGTTTCCCAATTTCTCATCCTCAAAAAAAGACAGTGGCAAAAGTCCCTTAGGCTTGTCTTTGATGGACACAGTTGGACTTGGAGCCATAGGTTTCTCTCTCACAGGAAAATCGCAGACTGAGAAAAGATTATCCTCATGAACCAAAATGTCAGAGTTTCCCAATTTCTCATCCTCAAAAAAGGACAGTGGCAAGAGTCCCTTGGGCTTGTCTTTCTGCACTTCCTTTTCCTGAGTGCAGGTCAAGAAGATGAAAAGGCATTTCCATTAAGCTAAACAATGTGAAGTATATATAGGGTTCAACATAGGATAACGTAAATGAAAATATGTATTAACAAAGGTAAATCTTAACCAGCAATTTTAATGTACGTTCCTAATTAATGTTATCAGTCAGATGAAGATGTACAGAAAAGTTTCAGACTTCAGTAAATGTTAATTACAAAAGTAAGAACAGATGAATAGCATGTCAAGAGTACATTTCGTAGTACTCAGAAGTATTGCTACCATCAAAAATCAAAACTATTCATTTAATCCAGCAGAAAAAATAACTGTGAAGCCCAATATTTGGTGGGAAAATAACACATATTATCCACTTCCTGAATCGATCACTATCCAGATTGTAAGAGACATTACCTCTTTCTGGTTTCCATTTTCCAAAGATGGCTGCTTAAAAGCCCAAGATGTTTCTCCAGAATTCACATTTGCAGTGTTTGACAAAGATATCGAGTCGTTTTCCCTCTTTTGTGGCTCTTTATCAAAATTTGACTGCAAAGAGGTGGTTGTTTCAATTTTAGAAACAGGTTCAGAACCAAATTCGTAACTCCAGCCATTAGATTCCTGAAAACATGCAGCAAGTAAAGCTTGTACCATATGCCAATGCAAGGATTGCTTTGATGAAACGAGGCTAGTACCTTGTTCGTTAAATCGTTCTTTACTTCAGCAACCTTAAACTCCCATCCGCCATTATCCCATGGGTCATCATCCCCATTTTCTCCGTTAACTGATTCAACTGCATCTTCAAAATTTCGACCTGTTCCATTTGTAGGTAAACTCCAAACGCTTGAACTTAAATTTGTTGTATTCTGAACCACAACAGATCCACTCTTGGTCTTCTTCTCTTGTCCCTCCTGATTTGCATACAGTAACACAAAAGACATTAGAGCAGCAAAACATTAGATCTATGGGTAACATTAAGAATAAGCAAATGCATATGATTTATTACAACTTACCTTATAGCCTCCATCTGCCATTCCATACATAGACTCGGCCGTCTTAAATTTCCAGTCATCAACATCATCATCACCATCTTCATATTTGTTTAAAAATCTAAAATCTGAAAAATTTGGATCCAGCATAATCCCAATAGCATTTGAATTCACCACACTGCTTGTCTTTTCAGAATTTTCTGTATCTAAACTCAGTGGATTCCAGTTCAAATTCTCCATGCTGACAGCTAAATCATCAATTCTCCGACTCGGTAACGACTCTTTGTCCTTCATTTCGAGATGGCCCCGATTATTTCCCGGTGAATTCAACCCATTTGTAAGCTCTCTCTGACAGCTTTCTCTACACAGATTTGGGATCAGACTACTGATTCCTTCAATAGGATTCGTATTCACTACTCTAGACACAGATCCGGCGCCATTGTTGCGTTTACTGGAGAACGAATCGAATGAAAAATCAAAAGATGAAACCGACGCACCTGAATCATCTTCCTCCTCTCCGAAAACAGACAGTGGAACCGGACCACGAGAAGTAACCCACTTCGCATGAATCTTCTTATCCTCAGACTCGATCCGATTAGGCGCCGAATCAGAACCGTTTCGATCCGTAAAGAAACCATTTGGTTTCGACGAGAGAGAGTCGATAACATCGGAAGAATCGACGAATTCTCCCCAATCATCATCTTCGCCGCTGTTTCCGGTGGATGCAGCGATGGTGGCGGAAGGGGAAAAGAAGAAATCGGGGCCGTTCATTCGATCGTGATTCGATGGAAGCATGAAGCTTCCGATTTGATCGGCCTCCGTCGGTAGTTGCCGTGTGCGCAGGATAGCTTACCCCGCGCACTTGAATCTTGTACGATTCTGAATCATTTTTATTGATTGTATTGTTTTTCTCGTAAAATACGTAAAATTGTTATACTAAGGATCCGTAATGTGTAAAACAAATCAATAAGGACCAAATTTACTTTTGTAAACTACATAATACTAATTATTTCGTTAGCTAAATAAATTTAGCTCACTAACATTTAATTTATATAAATTCTCCTTTCCAGTTATAAACTAAAATTTATTTTGTAAATCTTCATACGAAGATATTGAATTAATAAACCAGTATGTTATGTTTAAATGAAAAAAAAACTTAAAAATTGTAATTCTAAACTATACAAATTTTTGAATTTATTATATTTATTAAAATCCGTTAAGTTTCAATAGTTTTTATTTAAAAATATGATTAACTGAAACGTTTATGTTAAACGAAAATTGAATCTAACCAACTAAACCTATTCAATTGATTTTGGTACAACAAAAAATTAAACTTTGCTATACGCAGAGATATTTATACTAAATAGTCTATCATTTATAAAAAAAGAGTGAAAACAAAAAATTATATTATTCATGAAAGAAATTGAACAATATCGATCTATTTTTTTATTTGTTTTTATATTTAATTTGTTATATTTTTTAGATTATTTTGCTTTTCTATTTAGATAAATTTACTTTTATTATTTAAAATTTCATCAAACTTTCAAAACTTATATTCATTTTATGAATTGATTATCCTCTTCCTATTTAATTTAATTATATTATTACCATATCTACCTTTTCTTTTTTCTTTTATGAATAAATACGGTACCTTTCTTCTGATCATAAGAGAAATCTGTTGAAACAAAAATTCGGAAAGAAAATCCAATCGTAAGAGTGTAGCATAAAACTCTTTCGTTAAAAGTTCTGAACTATCAAAAAACTAATACCAATCTTTCTGTATCATATTCATTCTAAATAAATGTGACTTTCTCCCAATCTGATATCTACAAAAATAGAAAATTGTCACGTTTCTAACATCTTTTCGAATTATCAGTGATTGTTTCAAAGATCCATCCTCTTGTTCATGTCTATTCCTCCATTGTTATATTAGATTTATACTTATGTTTTGTTATACTAGATTTATACCCATGTTTTGTTATACTAGATTTATATCCACGTTTTGTGTGAAAAAAATATTCACAAATTATATAATATTATTTATTAGTAAATATAAATTAAATATTTTTTAATTTTAACTCTTATTTAAAAATATATTAATTTTGTGTAGGTAAATTAAAAAAAATAAAAGTAATTGTTTTTACGAATTCAATAGTATTTTTGGTTAGTTTAATAAAATATATTAATTATCTAACCGAATTAGTACAATGACATATATTATAATTATTTTATTAACTTAAATTTATTTATATATTTATTTAAAACTCATTGAGATTATAACATATTAGTATGATATTTCTGTTAATAACACATTATGATGAAATTATTTTCTTAAATATTCCTCAAATAATATATTATAGATATGGTCTATTGGTAAAAACGGTTCATTTGAACAATATAAGTAATATAACGATTGAACACCAAAGAATGAATGAAACTAAACGATAGTTACAATATTCTATTTAAATTTCAAACTAAGAAGAAAAGGCATTTCATCGGAAAATGGTGGATCAGAATACTTTCCGGTTAAGATTTGTGATGAAACAAATTGATTTGCAGCTTCAGTATAGTGAATACCATCCCAATTTATGTACTCAGAGCTATCATTACAAGCTTTGGCCATTACTTGTATACCATCTAAGACTTTAGTTTGTCCACAAGAAATGCGACTATCGTAGTTTAATGGTGGCCCTCCAACTCCACAACACACCATTATCGGTTTTTCGAAACCTAAAACATTCAAAAGTTTGTTGTTAAAACATTTCTCAAGACGGTTTAGATCAACAAAAAATTTGGAATATATAATCCGAATGATTACCGAAAAAGGAATAATTAGCGATAAGATTAGATTTGATAGAGAAGATATCAATATAAGTAACATTGGAATCAGGGAATTGGGCTTGAAATTTTTTGGAGAGTGCATGGAGTTGAAGATTGAAGAGTTTGGCTGCTTGGTTATGGGAACTAACACATCCAAACTCATCAAGCTTTGTTGAATCTGATCCAAATTTGGCAATATTTTGAGCCAAACATCCTAAAGGACCTGTGTTGTGTATCCAGAAATTTCTACCTCCTTCTTCATACAACCTCTGTCAAATTATAATGTGAGAATCATCAACCACCAAATTTTTTTTATATAAAAGTGGTATTTTATTTAATTAAAATATAAGATGAAGTGTCAAATCTAAAAAATAATGCCATAAATAAATTACGAACACTTTTAAAATTTTGTTCGAAATTTAATATTTTAAACTTTTAAAATACTAAAAATATCACAAATTATTTTTTGAAAATACATATTTACTATAAATAAATTATAAATATAATTAAAATATATATAAATTTTTATTTCTAATTTAGGTTTTAATTTTTTTATTAGTAGAAAATAATTTAAAATATTTTAATATTAAATTTGTGTTATTTCTGAAAATTTAATCTAATGATGCTATATTTAAAACAAAAAAAAACTTATTCCTAATCCGTCCCACCAACCCCACATAGTGTGATCAACACAAAAAATGTTATTTTTGTCAATTGCCAATCAAAAATTTTGATGATTATAGTATTTTGGCTTAACAAAAATAACAAGACTATTTAGGTAGATATCCTATTTTGGAAAAGAAATTAAAGAAAACAATATGGTAGCGAAATAGTGAATAAGAAGAGAGTTATTTTCTATAAACAAAGAAAGTTATTTATGGGGTTTGACCAAAATATATTTATGTATTCCTGCGAGTAGTGTATAAATTTGAAAAATATCATTTTCTGACGTTTTCACTATTTTCAAAAGAATCATTTTTATAAACTAGTTTAGAAAAACCTTGGAAATTTTTTTCACTATCATAAGTTAGTTCAGAAAATTTTATAATTACGTTAAATAAGCATGTCATACCACATTATAATGCTTAAAAAACCATAAATATTTTATTAAAACGTTTATAAATATTTAGTTTATAAATAACCTTTAGCCCAGCTTCAAAAGTTTCAAGAATGGAAGGAATAGAAGCAAGAACTTGATCAAGAGTCTTGGAGTAGAAGGCACCAGCTATATCATTTTGGCCTATATCAATCATGTATAGTCCTTTTGCATAATAATCAAGTGGTGGCAAGTACTTTTCATATTTTCTTCCTGCAAATCATCAATTAATATGCTTCATTTACAATATAATGTTAAAAGCATCACATCTCACCAAACACACTTTTCAAATTAACCACACCTGTTTTAGAAAGTAGTTCAAGAGCCCTAGATTTGAACCGGACGAATTGAGAGATTTGAAGATCGAATGAGAAAGGAGACACCGAGGTAGGGTTTGCGGGAAGAATGGTGGATCCTGCTGCTGCAAAGTTACAACCTTTTTTGAAATTTGGTAACCCTAATGAATCCAAATATGGATTTAGAAATGGCATGTCCATTGCATCCACTGCACAACACAAAAGAAAACATATCAAACCAATTGCTATGAATTGTGAACATACTAAATCAAAAGAACAACATTAGTTTGTTTTGGATTTGTATACATAGGAAATCTATAATAAGACGGCCGTCGCAATATCTTCCTGATGGAAGTTTAAAGTAAGTCTGGCCATACGGAGGATTAACACTTTCAATCCCGGCAGAGATGAGATTGCCCGTATCTGAATTGGAATCCCCAATGTTGATTATTGTCGGATATTTTAGAATTATGGAGATAGACGAGGGCAAGAACAAAGAGAGGAAGATGAAGATGAAGAGAACAGTTGAGAGATTGTTTTCAATGAGAGCCATAGGGTTGGATCTAAACAGATGAGCCATAAGTGATGAGACAAACTATATAAACGGTTTGTTGTTTAGTCACTAAAATATTAAATTGTTAATACTTTATATATTATGTGATGTAGTATCAAACTTTAAAAGCAACGTATAAAGTGTAACAACCATGCAAATTGTTAGGAAATATTTAGTTCAAAAATGGTTTATCAATTACTATGGTCAGATTCAGAAATACATAATCAGGTTGCTTCAAAATTGCTTTGACGTTGCTTCGTTAGGAAGATTTATTGAGATGCCATGTTTCTTTCGAAATCCGTTACAGTTTTTTAAGGTATCGTTACGTTTTCAAAGATTTAAAAAAATATTTATTAGAGTAATTATCTAAAATAACATTTTTTAAATTTACTGCCTTAAAAATATCATTATCATTTTAAATTTTAAATAATAATATAAATTTAACATTAAAATGTAATAAAATTTTATTTCAATATAAAAAAATTAAACTATAAATTAAAAAAAATTAACCAAAATATAATGATTTAAATTTATATATAATTTATTTAAAATAAATAAGTATTTTTACATAATTATTTGTGTCATTTCTAAAATTTTAATTCTGATAGATTTGGAATAAAAACTTTAAAATATGATATTTTATTGTATTACTCTGTTTTATTATATTTGTTTTGTCAAAACATGCAATAACAAAAAGAAAAAAGAGTAATAACATAAAATATCAGTTTTCAAGTTTTTTTTTCAAATATAGCACTTTAAAATTAAAATTTCAAAATTAACATAAATAATTATACAAAAAATACTTATTTACTCTAAATAAATTATACATAAATTTAAAACATTATATATATATTTGGATTATTTTATTCTAATTTTGGGTTTAGTTTTTTCTATTAAAATAAAGTTTTAATCTATTTTAATTATAAATTTGTGCTATTATTAGATATTTAAATTAATGATGTTATTTTTGAAACAAAAACTTAAAAATATGTTATTTTAATCAATTGTTCAAGAAAAATCTTGTTATTCACGTTTGTGTTTATAATTTAAAATTAAAATTAGATATTATGTAACACAAAGTAATTAGTACTAGATTTATACCCACGCCATACATGGGGAAAATATTCATAAATTATATTTTATTAGTAAATATAAATTGAATATTTATATAATTTTTATTTTTATTTAAAATTAATTTTAAGATTAATTGTTGTATATATAAATCAAGAAAGAAAAAAATAATTACTTTTTATGAATTTAATAGTATTTTTTATTAGTTTAATAAAATATATTAATATTTTAACCAAATTAATAACAATGACATATATTATAATTATTCGAATAAACCCTATTTATATATTTATTTGAAATTTACTGTAATGATGAAATGTAAACATGATATTTCTGTTAGTAATACGTAAGAGTAAAATTATTTTTTTAAATTATTTCTCAAATAATATATTAGGGATTAGGTAATAACTAAATTTATTTATATTTAATTAAAATTATTTACAAATTAACGTATTAAAATATTAAAGAAATAAAAATTGTTGTTTTTACAAATATAATACTATTTTTTTGGTTAATTGAATAAAATATATTGATTCTCTAACCAAATTAATATCAATGACATGTATTGTAATTATTCTAGTAACTTAAACCCTTTTATATATGAGTAATATCCTAAAATAGCACCTTTTAAAGTTTTTTTCCAAATTTAGCATTCTAAAATTAAAATCCTAAAAATAGCATAAATAATTATGTAAAAATACTTATTTACTCTAAATAAATTATATATAAACTTAAAGTATTATATTTGGGTTCATTTTTTCCAATTTAGGGTTTAATTTTTTTCTATTAAAATATAGTTTTAATAGATTTTAATCTTAAATTTATGCTATATTGAAAATTTAAACTAATGATGTTATTTTTGGAACAAAAACTTAAAAATGTGCTATTTTAGACAATTGCTCTTTATATATTTAAGTTGAAACTCGTTATAGTATTAACACGTCAGCATGACATTTTTGTTATTAACACGTCATGATAAAGTTATTTTGTTAAAAAGTTTCTCCAATAATATATTAGAGATATAACTAATTTTTTGGTACATTTTTAAGCTGAATTTCTATCTAACTTTTAATATCATTTAAGCTAACTGATATTTTGGTACAATGTAAAGCAGAATTTGTTCATCTAACTTTAAATATCATTTAAACTAACTAAATATTTGGTACACAAAACGTAAGCTGAATCTCTTAACCCAAACATCTATCTACTAATTATGAATAAAGTGTTTTAAATATATAAATCCTAGATGAGATAAAATAATTAGAGAACATGCAAAAGTACAATATAAATTGACAAAAAAAAACTTACTTAAAAAATCTATGAGAAGACGTCCATCGCAAAATCTTTGAGAAGAAGTTTTAAAGAAACTTTGTCCATTTGGAGAATCAAGATGAATGCCAAGGCCAGCAACGAGATCACCGGTATCGGAATTGGAATCTCCGAAATTAAAAACAGATAAAAAATTGAAATTAACGGATTTTGAATTTTGTATAAACATGATAAGAAATATGAATATATAGATGATTCTCATCTTAGTAGAGTTCTCTATTTCTTCTTTTGATTTGTCTTTCAGATTTATAGCTTTTCGATATCTTTTTTCTTTATATGTGTTGATGCTTTGAATTGTGGAAATAGGAAAAATTTGTACAAGCAAGATTGTTATTCTAGCTTGCAAGTCTCATTCTCTTTCAGAATAAAATTCCACTGATGTTATGTTATATTTTAATTTATCAAAATCAAAATTTGTCACTTATGAGTAAACAAAGAAGAAAACTATAAAAATAAATAACACAACAATTTGGAATTAAGATCTATTTGGATCGGGATTTATATTGACGGTGCGTAATCCATCTCCAATAATAAGTTGTCCAACCGTTCCAACTAAGGATTTTTGATGGTTTTCAACCAATATGTTTTCATATATTTTTAAGGGATATTAATTATAATTTTTTACATACATTATTTGACAGATTTCCAATGTTTAGTTGGTTAAAAAATTGATTTGAAACCCGTCTCAAAATTTCTTTACTTTTCCATCTATAAAATTTACAACTTGGTTTCTGAAAATTTATTTTCATTGGAACATTTTTGATAGCTTTGGATGGATTTCTACAACATAATTATGACAAGGTTTTTCTTACGGTTTCAACAAATAATTTCAGCAAATCACTAATATATTATTTGAGGAATATTTTAAGAAATTAATTTTATTTTGATGTGTTATTAACAGAAATGTCATGTATACGTGTTATCATTACAATGAATTTTACATAAATATATAAATAGGTTTAACTGAATAGAATAATTACAATATATGTAATTGTTATTAATTTGCTTAGATAATCAATATATTTTATTCAACTAACCAAAAAAATACTATACAAAACAATTATTTTTCTTTATTTAATTTACATATACAAAAGTTAATATTAAAAATTATTTTAAATAAAAATTAAAATTATATAAATATTTAATTTACATTTACTAATAAATAATATTATATAATTTGTTAATATTTTTGCTTACACATGGCGTAGATATAGATCTAATTTTTATATAATTTTGGAAATTATTTAGACAAATACATAAATAAAATAACATTACAAAGAACTATTCTGATGGCAGAGAAGAATCCTGAAATTGCTTTAGCATGATGTCTTTTATCGATGAGACCTCTGGAAAGATTTGAATGTTTTTCTTGTCTAATTTGTCGAACCAATGAGTCTTCTCATTATTTAGAAGTCTAATCTTCTTTTCTCCATTTTACCATCCACTTGATCGTTGTCATTAATTTAGATTCGAATTTCTTTTTTTTTTCCTAGATTCATTTGATGTTTCCAATTTTTCACATATTTTCAATCTCTTTTCTTTTGCTTTTATATTCTTTTGATGTTGTTTCCAATTCTCCACACATATTCATTAAGATTATTGTTGTTATAGATCTTTTAGTATGAAGACCACTAATCAAGACTTATTGTACAGTGAAAGTTTTAGATGAATTTTCTTCAATTTTGGATCATCATGAACCGAAGTTTAAAAAATAAACATAGGGCCAGCGCTTGGCATAAGTCACATAAACGGTGGATTAGAGCACCAACGTTGAAAATTAGTTTGGAAGATAAATACACAACCATAAATTTTCAAAAGATCTTATCCAATTGCTACAATAGTTAGTGTTGTTTCACATGAACGAAAATTTCACATAACATAATAATTTTTGTATTGAAAAGAATTTTCAAAAAGCGAGGTAAGAACGAATACGACTAAAATTCTGGTTCTCATATAGAGAAAATTTTCATGTTTTTCCTTTTTTAAAAAAATTCATTATGAAAACATTTTTTACTTTGGACTATGAATAGATTGGATTGAGCTTATTTTCTTTAATAAGTACGATTATAATATCTCTAATCTATTATTTGAGAAATATTTTAAAAATAATAATTTTATTTTATTATTAAATCAAATTGAATTTTAAATAAATATATAAATGAGTTTAAATTAATATAATAATTATAATATATATCTTTGTTATTAATTTGGTTAGACAATCAATATATTTTATTCAACTAACCAAAAAATATTATTAAATTCATAAAAACAAATTATTTTTATTTTTTCAATTTATATATACAAAAATTAATATTAAAAATAGTTTTAAATAAGTGTTATATTATATAAATATCTAATTTATATTTATTTATATAATTTATGAATATTTTTCTCCATGCATGACCGTATAAATCTAGTATATGTAATATATTATTTGAAAAATATTTTAAAAAAATAACCTTAATCTAACGTGTTATTAACAAAAATGTCGTGATGACATTTTATCACCACAATGAATTTCAAATAAATATATAAACGGGGTTAAATTAATAGAATAATTACAATATATGTTGTTGTTATTAATTTAGTTAGAGAATAATATATTTTATTAAATTAACTAAAAATACTATTAAATTTGTAAAAACAATTATCTATATTTTTTAATTTATATATATAAAATTAATACTAAAAATATATTTAATAAAAATAAAAAATATAAATATCTAATTTATATTTAATAATAAATAATAAATAATATTATATAATTTAAAATATTTTTCCGGTATAGGTATAAATCTAATATAATATTAAAAAAAACAAACTATGTATCCGTCAATATGGACATGTAGGGTTGATTTCAATAACTTTGGTTAGGAGACCCTACAATTGCAAAAGCAACCTTTAAAAGTCATATTTTCTTATTACTCTCGATTACCATTCTTCACTTTCAAAATTCTACAATAAATTATTAAAAAGAAACTTTAGATTTTTCTTTATCAAAAACAATTCTTTTAACAGATACTAAATAAATTAAAACAATTCATAAATCTAAATGAGTACAAAAATCTACATTATTAATATCATATAAAATTTTTTTAGAATAATAGCATATTTTAAAGTTTTATTCTAAATTTATCATATTAAAATTAAAATTTTAAAAATAACATAAATTATAATGTAAAAAATACTTATTTATTTATAAAAATTTTACAATTAAATTTAAAATATTATATTTAGGTTCCTTTTTCAATTTAGAGTTTTAATATATTTTAATTTAAATTTGTGATATTATTAAAAATTTAAACTAATGGTGCTATTTAAAAAAAACTTAAAAAGATGTTATTAGACAATTTGCTTTAAATTTTACCATTTTGTGGTAATATATATCTATCTTAAATTTTAAGTTTTTATAATATTAGAAAAAGGAGAATTGCTAAAATAACCTAAAACTTGTATACAAATGCAAGTTTAACCCACATGAAAACATTACTGCAAAACTAATCTATGAGGATAGAGAAATTACTAAACACTCTTTTTGACTAAAAAATAATGTAAAAATATCAATTATATTTCAGTACCTACGTGATTTTTTGGGATCAAAACATATTTTTTCAAAAGTATGCTTTGTAAAAAATTACCTAAATCAAATAAAAATCATGAAATATATAAAAAAAATTTAAAAAATTGTTATTAACATAATTTATACATATCAAAAACACAGAAAAGTTATAATGAATTCAAAAATAAAAAGATTGGATATGATCTAATGGTATCAAATATTTGCTAATTTTTGTTGTTATGTGTTATAGGTTAATAATTGATGTTGTATAGAGATTTCATGGTAGTCTGCTTCAGCCGGATAAACTGTTTTTCTCACCAAAGCATACTTTTCAGGAAGTTTTCGAGGTTTATTCCGATCAAAACGATTTCTCGAAATTATGCTTTGGAAAAAATTTAGTTTTAGTTAGCAGACTTCTTGCTTCAATGAGAAAAACGGTTTATTCCGACCAAAACAGAGTAGTCTGCTTCAGCCGGAATAAACCTCGCACACTTCCAGAAAAGTCTGGTTTGTTGAGAAAAATATTTTATTCCGGTTAAAAAAAGATTTATTCCGATCAAAGCAGATTTTAAAAATATTTTGGATAGTTCAGATATTTTGGTTATTTTTTGGTTATTTTCAGTTATTTTTTATTATTTTAGTTATTTTTAGTTATTTTTCGGATTTTGGTTATTTTCGGTTATCCAAATTATTTTTAGTTATTTTTTGTTTTAAAATTTAATAACTGAACCGATTAAAAACCGAGGTATAATTGAATGAAAATCAAACCGAAATATTAAAATAATTGAATGAGATGTTTAGTTTTACCAACCGAAAAAATTGAAACAAAAAATAACCAACCAAAAATGTATCGAATATCCGAATGCACAAGATTAGTTTTTTCCTTTAAAAGTATTAATAGAGAACTTTATTTTTATGCGGAGAACAAAAGATTCCACAAGCGAAAATTAAGAAACTGTCTCTTTGACATGCTTAGAATCTATATCATTATAACAATATTTCAAAACAAATATGTGTATAAATCATGAATAACGTTTATGTGCACATTCTAGTTTTAAATCATGGGTGCAAATTTCGTATGAAATCTTAGTAATTCAATAATAAAATCATTTTATGCTAAATTTGAATTTTAATCTATGTGGAAAATTCTAATAAATTGCCGATATAACAATTTTGTGCAAAATTCGTTTCAAAACATATATAAAAAGCATAAATTATATTCGTGCAATCTTCGTATCAAAACATATATGTGTACGACATAAAAATATTATATCCTTGCAAATTTTTTTATCAAAATATATCAAACCATGCTTATGCAAATTCAGTATCCGTGCAAAATTCATGTCAAAATAAATCTAATTAGAAACTTGTATACAATATAGCCATGCAAAATTAATATTAAATAGATATTAATCAAAAAATTTATATGTTGGAAAGCCTTATAGATAGTTTGATTGTAGTAAATTAGAACGATAAATAACTTTGTTTTGTTTAGTGATAAGGGTTTCGTGCTGATAAATATCTTATGAATAATTGAACATATAGAGAAAATTAGTGTTTTGTTGATATGAAGGAGATTTTATATATATATATGTATATATATATATATATATATTTACGATTATATATAACTAATAAGTTCAGAGATGAATGTTAACATACAAATATAATATATTTATAATCTAGAGCATTCTAGAAAATAACGTTATAACTGACATCAACTTAATAATTTATAATACATATTTATTACTTTTTGCATAATAATTTTTGTACTGGCACAGAAAATAAAATGATGGAGAAAAAACTAAAATGAGACACTAACCTCTTAAGCCTAAAATTTATTGAATTTCAATTCCAATTTATTGAAATGTTAACATTTTCAAGTTTTTCGTGTTTAATATTTCTTCCTGATTTCCTTTTAACCAAAATTTTTGATTTTTTTCTCTCTCTTTTCTTAATTTGATGTTTTAAATATTTATTCTTTATACAAAAACGAATCTATGTCAACGATTTATCTTTTAAAAAACCGATAGGTTTACCAGCTATGATCGTTACAAAAGACGATGCTACCACATCGAGCCCGTTTCAAGAGAAGAAACTCAATTTGTTATGTATGTAGCTTACCCCTTAAACCTTTCTGAAGAAGGTTCGGTTACTAACATGTTTATCTCTATTGTGGGTAATGTATTTCGGTTCAAAGCCTTGACTGCTTTACGTCTAGAGGATCTGCCAATTCCTCCAGCTTATATTAAACTTTCCAGGGACCACTTCACATCATGTCTGAGTTTTTTTTACAAATGTCATAAAATCATATCTTATACATCTTTTCTATTTTATCAACAATAACTTTTGTAAAACTCATGTCTAATTCTTTTTTTAACAAAACTATTAAAAGTATTTATAACATTATTTTAAATATATCTTCCAAATTTAATACAATAAAAATAAAACTATAAAATAACATAAATTATCATATGAAAATAATTATTTATTTTAAATAAACTATATATAAAATTAAAAACTAATGATTGGGTTCAGTTTTTCTAATTTACAGTTTAAATTTTATTGATTACGAATAAGTTTTTAATTGTTTTAATATTAAATTTATAATATTTTTAAAATTTCAATAATTAATAGTATATTTAAAATTAAAACTTAAAATAGTTCTTTTTAGTGATTGCCCTAACATCTTAATCATATACATTTTTTTATTTATTTTACCAACCGATGTCCACTAGACCGACCTATACATGATAATTCACAATTAAATCAACCAAATCATCCGAAAACAAGAGTCTAAGAATCACACAAAATATTATTATTAGGTCACAAAAATTATTAGCTAATTTACACTTTTTTTAATAACCCAACAACCTGAAAAGAGAATACATCTCCCTTGGAGCAAACTCCCAAACTCTGCTTTTCACGTGCAACAAAGCTGTACATTTCATTCCCATCAAAACCTCCTTTATAAATGTGACTCTCATTAGTATTACTTATTTCACACTAATTATTTCTATTTCCTTCTTTTTTCTTTCTAAAATTCTCCCCACATTTTTAATATTTTTCCTTCTTAATATATTCTTATAATCATAGTTTTTTTTTTAGTAACATCACTTTTTAACACTACGAAAGCTAATATGGCTCTCGAAGAGGTGATTTTAGCATACAATGGAGCATCCTTCTATGGTCTCCAAACTCAAAACTATGACTCTCTTTTTCCTCAACAAGACAACTATGAGAACACATTTCTTCACCATCATCTTCCTGAAATTGTTCATAATGAAGCAAATATTACCATGAAGTATGATCAAGATAGTGAGATAAATGCTATGGAGAAGAATCATACAACTCGGCGAAGAACAAGAGTAAAGAGAAACAAAGAAGAAACAGATATTAATCAACGTATGACTCACATTGCAGTTGAACGTAATAGGAGAAAATTGATGAATGAGTACCTCTCTATTCTTCGGTCTCTTATGCCTGAGCCATACGTTCGAAGGGTAAGACTTAATCTATAATCATATTTCTATATAATGTATCTATGTATTGTTTATGTATATAGACTGGAAAAAATCGCATATTTTTCCACGTTCTTTTTAAAATAAAAACTTTTAATAGGTTCATAAATCATTTTCATAAACAACAAACTTTATATCTTAAAAGGAATATTAAAATCGTAAGAATTTCACTGGATTTTGAATACCTAAAGAACAACGTTTCTTTATTTTTAGACTTTTTGTTTAATGAATAGTAAACGTTACATTAACCATAATGTTTTGTTTTCTCTTTATATTCCAACATGATCATGTATCGTACGTAGTATTTTCATTACATTAGTACGTAGTGAATTCACCCTTATTGTAATATTGCATGCATAATTCTTTCTTTTGAAGAAATAGGTGAACAAATTTTCATCTCTTTGTTCAAAACATTACAATAAAACCATTACAATGTTTTTCAAATTGGACCAGAAACTGAACCGGTCACAAGTTTGGAGCATGGTTCAATCTCGTTCGGCTAAGTTAGTTCATATAAATTTTTAACCTTTTTATTATATGTATGACGTGTTTAAGTGGTTTTTATCCGGTTTGATAAATATTTTTTATGAATTAATCCGACCAATGGTCAAATTCATGGTTAAATCCGGTCTAACTGATGGGTCGGGTTTTTTTAATGAAAGATGAAATAGCCTCTAATGTTAAACACTGTTTTTGAATGAAAGGTGACATAACGTCCAATGTTAACAAATCAAAGAGAAGCAAAGACAATTTTATTTGTTAACAACCAACAACAGAAATTAATACAAAGGAAATTTTTTTTTTGATATATCTTCTTATTTAGGGTTCATCCTGTTTTTGTTAATACTAAGTATAATTTACTATAGAATTTTGTAGCTATGAGATTAGTGTTTCTCATCAAGTTTTATATGGTTTCAGTGTGACCAAGCATCAATAGTAGGAGGTGCCATAAACTTCATCAAAGAGCTCGAACATCGTCTTCACATTGAAGAACCAAACAAAAATTCCATTACAGAAACATTCTCTAACGCCTTCAAGCTTCCTCAAATCTCAATGTGTTCCTCTGCTATCAGCGGTGAAGTGGTTCACGAGGTTAATGCATTGGCTGATATTGAAGTAAGCCTTGTCGAGAGCCACGCCAGTATAAAGATCAGATCAAGAAAGAGACCAAAGCTTCTTCTTAACATGGTCTCTGGTTTACAGAGCTTAGGGTTTATCATTCTTCACCTTAATGTCTCCACTGTTTCTGACTTTATTCTCTACTGTTTCTCCACCAAGGTATGTCTATCTTCTTAATCCTAATTTATTATTTATCTTCTTTTACAAAAAAATAATAATTAAAATCACTATTTATTTACCTCACGATTAGTAGTATAAAATTTCTACGAATAGCTGTAACCATAAAACTATATTTATAAAATTACCCCTCCAAAATTATAGATTTGTAAATCAAATACTAGACCTAGCCTTAACCTAATTGTTTTTCTCTTGTCGCCTGTTGTCTTTACTTAGTTTTAAAATATGATGATTACTATAATACATAGTAGATCATTATAATAATATGGTTTCAAATATAGGTTTGTTGATGAGGCTAATGAATATGTGAATTCGAGACCTTTCTAGCAGAAACATATAATAACATTCACATGCAATTCTTATATATTTAACTTTGTAAAATATTTCTAAATATAGACAGGTCTGGTTCTATGCATATGCCCATAAGATCAATTTAATTTTTATTAATTTTGTTCTCAGGACCCAGTATTTTTATTTAAAAAAACTCATATTTGGATTTAAAACGTTTATAGTAAATATGTCACTAAATCATGTTTCACTATATACAAATTCTAAATTTAGCATTATTAATTTATTTTTCCAACAATAACACAAATTATAATATTAAAATACTTTAAAACATATTTTTAATAGAGAAAAATAAATATTAAATTAGAAAAATATTCAAACATAATATTTTAATTTTACTTGTGAATAATTTAAAATAAATAAAAAATTTTACATAAAAATTTATGACATTTTTGAATTATAATTTTAGAATGATAAATTTAAAACAAAAATTGAAAAACTGTTATTTTAAGATATTATTAATGTATAATACAAATATCCACACGATAATATATACCCAAAATAATACTGATCTACTTAAACAGAATTTTAGTGTTTATGATTTTCTGATTTTCATTATTACTAATTATTTTAAATATATTGAATTGTTACACCATTCAATCATCACATAGTTGAATTATTTGACGAAATTCTACTGTTTTACTAATACATTAAATTTACCTAATAAGTTATCTGCTACATATTCATATTAGCTGTAAAACAATGTCATTAATATCTTTGTCATTGGATAAGACCTAAAAAATGATTTATTGGTTTTATGCATGTGACAACACAATTAATAGGACGAAAAACCCATTAATGTATTATTTATTTAGTAGTGACATCAATTAAGATGTAATGATGTTGATTTTTAGTACTGCACCTATACTTTTTGTTATATACATTTTCAGAAATTGTTAGTAAACCTCAAATTTTATAACATTGCTTATAAATTAAACGCAGATGGAAGATTATTGTAAGCTTACATCTGTATCAGATATTGCTACCGAAGTGCATGAACTGATCAGGATTCATCAAGATTCATGATTATTCTCAACAGTATACCTAATCTAGACCGATTTGCAGAGTCAATGCTAGTGTTTACAAACCGATCTAGATCTTTCCATACGATTTTATATTAATTAAAATTAAAATTTCTTTTCCAGTGTATGTCAAGTTATTTATAATATTTTGTAAAATATATAGATGCTTCTTTTCACTTAAAATAATACTATTTTAATTTTTGATTCTAAATATATCATTAATCATTCAAATTTACAAAATAACACAAATTTAATATTAAAATTTAAAACTTTTTCCTAATGAAAAAATTTAAACCATAAATTGAAAAAACTGAATCCAAATATTATATTTTAATTTTATATATAGTTTATTTAAGATAAACATTGTGTTATTTTTAAAATTTTATTTTTAATATGTTAAATTTAAAACATAAATAGGAAATAATATTATTTTATAATATTACTATTTTTCGATATCTCTAGTAATATGATGGTCCATTTTTAGTTGTCAAAAGGTAAAATGGTAACAGCTGGATAACAATGGTGGTTGGATTTGGTTATTATTTTTTAGAAAACAAAATTTGTTTTTTATATATATGTAAATTTGGATGTTTATTAAACAAAAATCACGTACATATCTTATCTGTCTCACCAATAATTTTGTTCTAAACTTTACAAAACCAGGAATCTATGTCTTTCAATGGGCCATAATTCAATCGGCCAAAACTACCTTTTTCGTATTTATTAATGATTATCAAGAAAGTAACAAAATTCAGTAAACCTTTTAGAAAATGTGCTAAAATAAATCTTAAGGCTTATAAGAGAGATCAAACTATTCAAAGAATAAGGTGATGTGCATGTTATCTTGGCTTCTCAATCCAACGTAGAGCTCGAAATAGCATTTCTCAAATTTCCGGTAATTTTTTTTGATGAAATTAAAAAAGTAATATTTTAAAATAACATTTTTTAAAGTTTTTGCTTCAAATTTAATATTTAAAACTAAAATTAAAAAAATACCACAAATAATACTTATTTAATCTAAATAAATTACACATAAATATAAAATATTATATTTGGATTTTTTTTTTGTAATTTAGAATTCAATTTTTGTTCTATTAAGATGAAGTGTTAATTTTTTAATTTTAAATTTGTGTTATTATTGAAAATTTAAACTAATGATGTTATCTTTGTAAAAAAATTTAAAAAATATTATTTTAGAGAATTGTCCAAATTAGAAAGGTTGTAATACATACAATAACATAGTATATTTACATGAATCAAATATTAAATAAATAAAAAAATTCAAAATAGATAGCATAAACTTGAAAAATTAATATAAATTGTCTAAATATCAATATATATTGCACATTGGAATTTTGGAAAAAAAATTATCCGATCTATAAAAGAAGAAAATTAATACTAATTCAAAATGGTGTATAAAAAAGAATGGATAAGGCGATGAAGTATGTACGTATGTGCGTCTTTCGTTTTGAATGTCGGTTTTGAAATAGATTTTAGATTTTGGATCTTGATTGTTGATAGTTGAGCATTTGGTTCAACATATTTTTTTGGGCTAATTTCTGATTAATGTTTTTGGAGCAAATCCAAAAACTAATCCATAACTTTTTTTGGAAATTTAGAATAATGACCAAATCATTGCTAGTTAGCTCGTCAAATCAAAAATTAGATAGTCTCATCTCATGTCTTGTGTTCGTACCTTAAAGAATTCTAAACCTTTCTTCCTAAATTATATCATTCATATTCGTGTGTTTATTGATGGTTCTTACAAATTACAATTATATTTAAACTTGCAGTTACGATTGTGACAAATATTGTTCGTTCATTTTTTGATGGCGACCGCAGTTGTGAAAATCACAACTTTTTTCATCAAAATGATTGATAAATTATAAATTTGATTACAACAACTGAATGTAAAAGATTACATCATAGAAACAAATAATAATTTGATACCATCACAACTGCAATCTCGACAAGAAAACGAATATAGATAAACATCCATTAATTAGTCTCTCATTCTAAGTTTAAGCACAATTTTCAAACACAAAAAATTCAAGGCTCATTTCTCTTCTTTTCACTCTAAAATGTAATCTTGTAGATAATATCTTGTTCTAATATTTAAATTTGATTATTCTAAATTTTAAGTGTTAAAAAATAATTTTCGTTAAAATGCACAAAGATTTCCATTAAGTAGTCAAAAATCGAATTCTTGAAAGAAACTGATCGAGCAAAGACTAAGCTAAGAAATGACTATGTTTGTGTGTTAATAAATAATGACAAAATAACTAAATAGATTTGGTGTCTCGTGTGATTATGAATTAAAATCAAATAAAAATGTTAAATAAAAATTGGTAAAGATCTAAACATTGTATAAATAATCTACTTTCCATTGCCAGCTAAAACTTACTCAATTACCTAAACTAACATATAAATAGATTTATATTCACGGTATGTATGAAAAAATATATTCGTAAATTATATGTAATATTATTTATTAATAAATATTAGATATTTATATAATTTTTAATCATATTTAAAATTATTTTAATAATAATTTTTGTATATTTAAATTTATAAAAATAAAATAATTGTATTTTATGAATTTAATATTATTTTTTGTTGGTTTAATAAAATATATTGATTATCTAACCAATTTAATAACAATAAAATATTATAATTATTCTAATAAGTTAAACTTATTTATATATTTATCTGAAACTAAATATGGTGATAACAGGTCAATATGATAGTTCTATTAATAATAAGTTAGAAAGATGTTATTTGAAAATAAATGTGGTGATAACAGATCGATATTTTTATTAATAATAAATTAGAAATATATTATTTCTATTAATAATAAATTAAAAAGATATTATTTCTATTAATAATAAATTAAAAATCGTTGAAACAAATAACATCGACATTTTAAACTAAGTAAATTGTATAACCACATAAGTAAGAGACTTAATTTATTGATCGAAAAAAAAATAGCAGAAATAACAATGTTCCAAGAATGATCACATCGAAAGCAATCCTATAACAACCCAACACGAAATTGTGACTCTATCCCTACAACATAACATGCTTCTTATCAAAAGTTTAACAATTAATCACTTGTCTCATTACTATATTACATTACAAATAAATAATAAGACCGTATGACATAATTTTAACTATATATATATATTTACTGTATGATCGTATTTTTTTATAAAGCATACTTTTTGCAACATTGTGGTTTGTATTTGAAAAATATGTTTTGTATTTTTTTTTACAAACTATAATTTTTGAAAAATATTCTTTGTATTTTTTTACAAAACATATTTTTCAGAAAGTCTATGTTTTACTTTACAGAATCTGTGTGTAATTCGTTTTATAAAAAAAATTATCATTAAAATTGCAAACTAAATGGAGAATGGAATGTATTGACATTTCTCTAATATTTTGCGTATTAAGAATGATTTTATAATTTCTCTATTTCTATGGGTTATTTTTGCCATATGATTTTTATAGAGGTTAGATTTACATTTGTAATTAAATTTTAAGTCATTCTTAACTATTTTTCTAAATTTTAAAGAAAAAATATAGATGTTGAAAATATAAATACGATATCTTCGTTAAGAATAATTTTATTAATTTGATTTTGAAAATGAGCATTGTATATGACACTTCAATCTCTCTCTATATATATATGTACCCTCCATATATTTTTCTTTTTCATGTATGTTTAACAAAATTGTCTTGTCTCTTATGGTCATGAGTCATGACATTCTTAAAGAGCTCCCTACCTTTATTGCATAGAAAGTTTCGTAATGCACACTAGAGTCCACCAGAAAAATGACAAATTCAATATAAGAGAAATTGCTAATGTATCAATGCTTAGTTAATGTGAAAATATCATTTTTGAGTTTTACCAAAAAAATCATTTTGTGATAGTTAAAAAAAAATAGGCATGAGCTTCTTTATTCATGCGTCAAACCTTTCTTTTAGCATTCATCAACTCATTAAGCTTCTTTATCAATTCATATTATTACGTAAAGAATTTTTTATATCGTTTTTTCACGTAAATTCTCTATCTAAATTCTTTAGTATACGTAAGGAATTTTGTATAACTTTAAATCATTAAGAAACTTAAACCAAAGTTGTAAAATCTAAGTATGAAAATGCACATAATGTATTGCTGGCATCTCCATTTTGTCAGATATACAAACATAAAATCTTGAGCATGAAAACTACTCATTATTGTAACCTAGCGTTTTTAGTATTTACGCAAATATAATTTAAAATTTTTAAGACTAACAAATGAGACAACCATAAGTTACAATTTTTTTTAATTTAGACTCTAAATATTAGGTAGATTTGTTAAAAGATTTCAAGATAGTGCTTTTGTGACTTGTAAGGTTTGTCTAAGATTTTATCATATTTGGATTTTCTTAATCTATTAAACCATCTTTTATTATCTCAATCTTAATATTTGAAAAAAAAAATTCATACACTTGCCTAAACTCTTTGTTCCAACCACATTTTTTTATCCATTTTAGGAAAATCTCTAGATGTTAGAAACGAAAAATCTTCTCTTCCATTTTGAGGGTTCAAACACGGAAAATGAGCTTTTAAACTGAGCATTCCACTCCAAATTTTGATTTTTAAATATTTTTTCGGAAGTTTTTTTCGGACAGAATTAGCAATCACGATGTTAAACTCATCGCATTTTTTATTGTCCATCTCAAACTCTTCGCATCAACGATCTAAAACGTTTTAACCATATAGACGAGACCTAAACATCGTGTGAATCCTTCTTTTTCGAGTGGAATGAATTAAAGAAAAAACATTGAAAAATTAGATGAAAAACATATTTACGATTGCATGACATGTATTACCGGGTGCGATCATACCAGCACTAATGCACCGGATTCCATCAGAACTCCACAGTTAAGCGTGCTTGGGCGAGATCGAGTAGTACCGGAATAGGTGACCTTCTGGGAAGTGCTCGTGTTGCACGCTTTTTTTATTCACTCTCTTTTTATTTTGTCTATCGCAAAATTTTGTATTTTTGAGATGCCAATTGGTCGCAAAATTTGTCTATCGCAAAATTTTGTCTATCGCAAAATTTTGTATTTCCGAAATTTGTCTATCACAAAATTTTGTAAGTTTCACACCGCGATGAACTACATGACCGACAATACCATTTCGGAAAGCTTTGTTAAAGATCTCTAATGTGCCAATTGGTCGAAAACCCAGTCGAAAATTTTTCAATCCCAAATGTTGATGTTTATATGCTCTTTCTAACGTTTTTTTCGGGCGAAAACAACCACGACCTCAAAACCATTTTATTGACCATATCAAACTTATTGCATTGACGATCCGAAAGGTTTTTAAGTAGAAAAATTCAAATCCATTCTCTTTTTCACTCAAATCTTATTTTAAAATAGAAAAATTCCAATTTTTCACTAGTTCATATTTGCAAAAAAGTAATAAATAGAATTACTCTATATTCATTATTTTACTCATTTTTATTACTCTATTTTGTAATAAAATAAGTAGAGTTGAAACTGAAAAGTTCTAATTTGAAATTACTTTACTTAAAATAAAAAATGAGTAGTATATTGGAAATGTCATGAAACCTACATATATCGACATCATAAATGTTAAGCACGAGGAGTTAAGTTATAAAATCATAAATAGTGTGAAATGGTATTGTGTTCAGACATGCAAATTCGAACACATAAGACGTTGACTTGTGAATATGTAGAGCATGTGAATTTATATGCAGCTTGTGATTCTGAACTCCAATAATTGGAAAGAGTTGTATCAAATTTTATGTGTTTAAAGATAATTGTTTTTGATAAAAGACAATAGATAAAAATAATATTTTTTCAGTTTTTGGTTTAAATATAACACTAATTTAAATTTTCAAAAATATCACAAGTTTTGATATTAAAATACTTTAAAATATTTTCTAATAAAAAAAATTAAATCATAAATTAGAAGAATAAAATTCCAATACAATTATATATTAATTTATTTATAATTTATTTATAATAAATACGTATTTTTACAAAATAATTTATGTTATTTTTACAATTTTTTAGAATAAAAACTTAAAAAATGTTATTTTATGGTATTGGTCTTTGATAAATATGATACCACATTTAAAGCAAAAATTTTAAATTACCATATTTTATGTTTTTATTTTAAAATTATTGTTACTAATTGTTTTATAAAATTAATTTAATTATGTAAAAATATTTATTTACTATAAATAACTTGTAATAAAATTCGAATATTTTATTTGAATTTTTATATTTTATTTTACAATTTATATTTCTTTTATTAAAAAGTTTTTTTTTCATCTTTTCGATGCTAAATTTGTGTTATATTTTAAAAAAATCTAGTAATGAAATACTGAGAAAAGAGACATAAAAATGCGCCAGTTCTGAGATTTTAACGGAAAATTATAGTTTTTTGAAAAGTAATTTTAATTATTTATGAATTTTATTATGCATGTTAAGTTCACAAGTTGAATGTTTTTACACTGAAGGTTACTAAAGAAGGCTTTTGTTTTTTCAATTTGATAATTCCGATTCGGTGGATCTTATGATAACTTTATAAAATACACAAATTACAATTTTGGTGTAGACACATCAATTTCACTGTTTAAATTTTTATCAAATATGTTTGAGGATAGATTGATATATTTAAATTTATGTTTTGAATTTCGAATTATTATTCTATTTAGAAAAGTCATATCAACTAGAAGCTACCGAATGCTGTGTTTTCTTAATTTTGAAATGCTGTGTTTTCTTAATTTTCAAAATTTAATATTTTATATTATTTATATATCAGTGTATATAATGATTTATACGTTCAATAATGCGATTTATTTGGTTACATATATGTTTATTGAATATTTTTTGTTTAGCTTTATAAATTCAAAACAATTTCATATTTGCAAAAAAATGTATGTTTTTAATGGAACTGCAAAAATTAATCAGTTGGTACAAAACTATTAAATAAAATGTAAAAATGGAATGGGCAAAAATAATTCTCTACAGTAGGGAAATGAATAAGGAAGATGATGTTCTATGTAGTAGTTGACTTTTGTCACATTTACAATTTCTACAAATAATATCATAGCCAAATTTCTGTATGATCATTTTTAAATTATAATTTTGCTATAGTTATTGCACCTAATTAAAAAATTTGGCTTAAGCCTGTCTAAGCATAGGCATGAATCTGCATTTACACTTATAGTTTTGGTTACAACTAAATATAAATTTATTGATGAAAGTGATGCAATGTATATTGAAGATAAATATGATTTAATTACATTTTAGTTATGTTATTTATATTGGTGGTTATTATTTTCCGTCAACAAGACTATACTAAATAAGTTTGGAAATTTATACTTATGTATGCTCCATCATTTGGTATGAAACTTGTGTTCACTTGTTTTTTTAATCAAACACCGATTTTTAATTTCATAATGCCGAAAACATTTATGTTAACAGATGTAAAGGTCATAAAGCCACAAGAAGGCCTCCATAGGCAGGTCTGTTAGAGTGTTGAATTTTGATATAGACGCCTTCAGATGAAGGAGGGGTTCTTAGGAAGAGATCCAGAAAAAGGTATTGGTTTAGAGAAGAGGAGACTGTCACGGTGTCAACGGCAGAGGGGATTTTGACATCCGAGGGGATTGATGTGTTATGTTTTTGATATAGTTTAACTATTGTTTTACAAGTGTTTTAAGAGTTTATCAATTTTTTTAAATCTTTTATTTGTTTTTATAGATTTTACGTTAGGTTGGATGAAAAGAACTTTGGAATGTAAAAATAGATTAAAGTGTATAAAGTTTAGCAGTCTTTGAAAAATAATGTTGGATCAAATTCAAAATTTGCACCAGAGAGATGAATAATTTTGCTTTTATTTTCAAGTGGTTTCAATTAATCTAACTATTCGATCAAAAATTATATTAGTTTTCATAAACTGGTCCAACTTCCTGAGTAGGAGAAGCATGCACAAAAACTTACTAGAGTTCAAAAGAATCAATCGATTTTCATTAAAATCGATTAATCCCCATTTTTAGAGTTTTTTTGGATCGGTCATTTGGGATCGATTGAGGTCTAGATTGACCATTCCAAACCTAAATCGATCGATCCAAGCTTCCCTCAACAAAAGTAAACTTTGTATTTTACATGTTCAGACTTAAAATCATACTTAAACGGTCTTAAGTATATAAATACCTATTTTTAACCATTTTTAGAAGTGACACTCTATTTCTCTCATTTATACTTTTAGTATTTGTTTTAAAGCTTTTGGAGAGACGAATCTCTGAATTTACAGATTTTGAGAAGATTTCTAAATCCTTGATACTTTATTATTATGCAATCATTTTTTATCATGCTTTTTCTCTATTACACATGCTTGAATAGTTTATAGTTAGGTTTTATGATATTTAAAAGGATTTTAAGAATTGATAAATCACGTTGTTAGAGTTAAAGTTACTCATTTGGATTTTCATATAACTTGTTCTCAATGTTTAATATGGCTTAATCATTTATATTGCTAATTTTAGGAATACTTTAATTTTTTAAAAGAAACTTAGATGCAAAAATTGTCATTAGCCAACAAAAGTTGATATTAAGGTATTTAGTGAACATATTTAGAATTATCTAATTAATGCGTATTTATAAACATAAACTCACACTAGAATTTAGAAAAATATATTATTACATATAATAGTTTAGTATAACGACATTTGACCAGATATATAATAGTGTTTTGAATTGTAGATGATATTTAAATAAAAAATTTCATTCGAATATATGATTTACAATTCTAATTCTTTGCAAAATTCATTAAAATTTCACGTTTTTATATTACTGATTTATATCAATTTTATTTACTGATATTTATTCTTATAGTAATTTAATAATCATATATTGTTTATTTTTGTTTAATTTAGTTCAAATCTTACAGATGTGTAAGATAACTTTGGATTTTGATTTTTTGGATTCGATCAACAAATATTATTGCATTTGGATATATATATATATATATATATATATATTTTCGTCGCCTGGCCTGAGGCCGACCGGCGGTTTCAGATGGCTAGATTTTAGGAGAAAGGATTAAACTTTTTCAATGCATTTAGCTTTATCTAAGTGATATCACCGTCTGAAAAAACAATATTTTATATGTTATTCGGTTGAATATATAATAATTCTATCAGGCAGTGAACTAAGTCTCACTGTTATATTATTCACTAATTTCAACATTGTTTCAATTGCTCTGACAACTTGTTCGAAGCCAGAACTTAAAAAAATAACAAGTAGTTGTTAAATTTTGTTGAGAACAAAATGCCAAAAAATATATTTCACTTAATCCCTTCACATTATATGTGTGGACATAAATAAAACTTATCTATCTATTTATCTATATATCTCTCGTGAGGAAAAGAATCTTGTCGTGTTGGTGCTTTTGTAATTCGTCTTGTTCTTTTGTATTTTTCTTAAGAAATGTCATATTCATTACGCACTACACATGATTCCTAAGTACTATAAGATAATGTACCAATGTGCAAATAATTCAATCGTCAATTTATCTTAATTTATTTGGTTTGGTCTACGTATATTAGAGTGGTTAAGTATCCATTTTAACTAAACAGTGTAATTAATTAAGTGAATGGAAACTCTATGTAAATACAAAATCAACTTCATTTTAAATAAAAAGTGTAATTAACTAATTGAATAGAAAAAAAAATTAATTTGCTATATTTTGGAGATTTGAAATTGTGTTTGATGTGGGAAAAATACGTAAACAATGTTACGTGTTTTAGCATTTTGTTTCCAAATCTTTTAATTCTATAATTTTTCTCGATTTACACCAATTGTACTTTTTATATATTCATCTCTCCGATTTCATCAAATTTATTGACCATTCTGCAAATTTTTACATATATTTAATTAAAGATTTTATACCGTTGTATATATATGTACTTGTCATCATCAATGGAATGTCCATATTCATTCTCAGCCTCACGATTTGGTTGACACAACGAAGCTCGACATGGACACTCTTGGATTCAAATTATGAAATATTCATATTTATAATTTTACATATATTTGACTTGTTTTTACATCATAATTGATAGCTGAAATTAAATTTCTTCATATAATACTAAAAAATTATAGTATAATAGTTTGCGTTAATATCATTATGTTAAATATGAATAATTAATGAACGTAGTTGATAAAAGAAATTTTTGGGTGTTCTAGAATGTACCATTTTATATATAATTACGATCAGAAAATCCTGATCCTTTACCATGAAAGTCCATAGAAATTGTGTACTTTTAGCTCCATACTTTTGTTTTTCCAACTTTTAGATCTTCTATTTTATTATTTTATTTTACTATATGCAATTGAATTTACTTTCCTAAAGATGATGTATAATGTGTTATGTTTAGACACATTCTATTTTTTTAGGTTTTTGAGTTTATCTCAATTTTTTTGAACTTTTATGACCTTTTATGTATTTTTAACTCATTTTAGATTAAAACAAGAAGTTATATCCTAAAATAAAACTATTTTAAATTTATATTCCAAATTTAACACATTAAAAATAATATTTCAAAAATAGCACAAATTATTATATAAAAATAATTATTTATCTTAAATTAACTACATATTAAATTAAAACATAATGTTTGGATTCACTTTTTTAATTTTAATTTTAATTTTTTTCATTAAAAAGAAGTTATTAATTCTTTTAATATTAAATTTATGCTATTTTTAGAAATTTAAATGAATATTGCTATATTTAAAATCAAAACTTAAAATATTACTATTTTAGTTAATTTTCTTTAAAACAATCAGTTTTAAAAAAAAAATAGAATGGAGAACTCTATTGAAATGTGTGAAATTTAACATTCGCTTATATATTTTTCGTTGATGGATCGAGCTGAAATGTAAATACAAAATAGATCTATGACTTAACTTCATTTTCAATTAGTTTGAAGTTAACCCAACATTACGATCGAAAATCATGCCAATATAAGCAAATATATGAGTTTTTATCATGACATTTGCGATTCGACCATGTACATATCGATCATTCCAAACCAAGATCGACCGATCCATAATCAGAAAAAAAAGTTTGGATATTTCCTATTTGATCTAGAATCATCTCAAAACATCTTTAAATTTTTAATGTAGAAGTGATGTTCTACTTTTCTCATTCGTAATTTTAGAGATTTGTTCGAGAGATTTTGGATAAGACAAATTCGATTATGAACTTTTGTTATTTGTATTTTGCAATTCTTTTCTTTCATCGTACTTTTGTTTATTATAATGTTCGAGTAGTTTTATAATTATTTTTTAGAGATTAATAAATCTAAAAAACGATCACATCTACCACAAACTAATGTACTAGGATTATATATATACATGTTTTAACATATTGTCGATAATTACATGAACAAAGTATTAATTTGAACTCATTACATGAACTACATAACTATATTCAAAATAAATATTTTTCTAATTGGGATGTCACGCATGCACGACTACTATGCTACGTGTTTAAACAATTTTTTTTTGAATTGAAAATTTCAGTGAAATTCAAAAATTCAGAAATATTCAAGAAATAAAATATTCTAAAATCCTAAATTTTATAAAATTAATTAAAAAGTAATGATTATAATCAATTTTTGGAAAACGATCAAACTCACCACGGAAGAAGCAATTGCATATGCTAGAATCATCATTTATAATTACTTAATTTGTATAATAAAATAGATTTAAAAGGATTAAAAATATGTAATATAAAAAATATAATTGGAAACCAAAATAAAATTTAAACCACTTTCTATAAACCGAGACTCGTAAAATTATCGTATTTTTCTCAACACATCGCTTTTTCTATATTTTTCTATTAATTTTGTATATCGTGTTAGAATATACAATATTATAATCGAGCTATTTTTTAATTCTTTTTATAATTTATAATCTTTTGAAATTTTATGATTTTTGAAATTTTATTATATTTCTGGAATTTTTGAATTTTTTAAAATTTTCAAAAAAACTATATAAATTATATATGCATGTGTCATCTTAATTATTTAACGTATAATCCTAAATATGTGAATTCGTAGTAAATTTGACCATTTTTTTGGTAAATCTGATTGTTAGAATTATTTATATTCATCTGATTGTTTTGAATCTGATTTAATCTTAATTATTTAACGTATAATCCTATTTAATCTGATTGTTTTGAATTATTTAAATTGTTCTCAATACCTAATCTATGTTTGATCTATGATTAAATAAACTCATAAAAGGTAGTTTGATTTCCTATTTACTAATGTTTTCGTTGTATCGTACCTAATATAAAACATCATATTTTTCTTTTTTCTTATCTAAATGAATGATTACTTTTCAAAAACATCACAAACTATTGTTTTAATCGAAATTCTATAAATTCAAATGCAAATGGCTAAACATGATTATGTGTTTAATTGAATTTGTGGAATTCTGATTAAAATAATAGTTTAAATAAAAATAGAGAGAGAAAAAGTTTTTAAAATATAAAGAAAAAAGAATGACATAAGTAGAAATAGAATAGCATCAACCCTTTTCTCTAAAACTTAATTTTCATTTATCATTTCTCTATACTCTAAAAACAGAAAAAACAAGTATTGCGAATTTTGTATATGGCTGCCAAAACTCGTAATCTATAATATTCTTTATGAGTAATATATTAAAATAACATATTTTTAATTTTTGTTCCAAATTTAGTAATTTAAATTTAAAATTCTAAAATAACACAAATTATTTTTTGAAAATAAATATTTATTATAAATAAATTATACATAAATTTAAAATATTATATCTGGATTGATTTTTTTCTAATTTAGGGTTTAGCTTTTTTCATTAACAATAAATTTTAATGTATTTTAATATTAAATTTATGATATTTTTGAAAATTTAAACTAATTAATGATGTTATATTTGGAACAAAAACTTAAAAATATTATTTTTGTCAATTGTATTTCTTTTATTCTATTTTACCAATAAAAGTTTATAAACTGCATTATAGAAACAATAAAATATAAATCTTTGACATATAATACAATTCAATGATATTCTAAATATTCTATTCAAAATATCAAAATAGGTAAAAATAAATCTCTTTTCTGCAAATAATATAATACATTTAAATTGATCATAATCTTTATAAACGCATAACTAAAAATTTCTCATGTATCAAGTACTTTGCATATATATATATAAAGAAAAAGAGACATCAATTTCTTTCCAATCCTACATTCTTCTCTCCTCAACCTCCACAATTCTCTAACAAAATGGACAATCCTCTTGTAAAAATCAAAAACAAAATTCATAACAATCACCACCATCATCCACCACCACCACCACCATCATCATCATCATCATCATCATTTCATCCTAAATATCCCACCAGCCTAATGACAATGAATGTCATGATTATCATTGTCATCTCCATCTTCATCATATTCACTATTCTTCTAATAATCTTTTTACTTCATCGAAAAAAATCCGCAAGAGACAAAACAAAGCACTTAGCTTGCAAAGAAACTTGCAGCATCAACAACAATGGTCGACCTTCCACCAGCTACACATCTAGCCCTGGTAAATCACCAACATCATATATATACATTAGTTTCCAATTCTAAATCAAAATCAATCGGTAATAAGTGAAAAAATGTTCGTATAACATGTTCTAATTTTGAATTTCTTCGTAGATGACATCAAGAGGGATTGTCTATACACAAGAAACCCAAAATCATTCAGACAATTACCCGCAGAGATAAAAACATATAAGAAAAGTCGAACGGAAAGAGTAGAAGTATACACATACAAGGAATTAGAGATCGCAACTAATAATTTCTGCGAAGAGAATAAAATCGGGAATGGAGGATATGGAGATGTATACAAAGGAGTATTGATTGATGGAACTGTTGCAGCCATTAGAAAGCTTCATATGTTTGATCATAATGGTAATAACCATAAACATGAAGACCATTTCTTCAGGCTTGAGGTTAGTAGTGCCCACTTCATTTATTTTCTTTTTTTCTTATCTAATCTTTTTTGTCTTATTTATTGTTTCCATGTGTTATCAACAAGAAGAATTAATAGAGAGTATATATTTTGGAATTTTTGTATAAATTACCGTTGTGATGAAGCAATTCATGTGAAACTTTGACAATGTGTCATTACTCTAAGTAGGTGACTCACGAGGCGCCTGAGTAGGTGACTTTGGTTTTCGAAATATTAATTTAGCTAAGCTTTAAAAGAGTTTAAAAAAAAATTATCCATATAATAATGGGTAATTGATAAAAATAATAATAATATCATAAAATAATACTTTTTAATTTTATCTTCCAAATTTATCAAATTAAAAATAAAATTTCTAAAATAACATAAATTATTATGTAAAAATAATTAATTAACTCAAATAAACTATATATAAAATTAAAATATAATATTTGGGTTTATTCTTTTTAATTTAAAGTTTAATTTTTTTTATTAGAATGATATTTTAATTATTAAAATATAATGTTTGGGTTTAAACTATTTATGCTATTTATGGAAATCTAAATGATTACTAATATATTTGGAATAAAAATTTGAAATAATGCTATTTTAAAATTTTTTCCTAAAATAACATTTTTTAAAATTTTTATTTCAAACCTATTAATTTATAATAATTGTACAGATTTTTTGCACAGAAGTAATAGTAATTGTACAACTTAAAAGACATAACGTGGTCCAAAGAAAATCCTCATCGTTGAATATACATTTTGGTTTGTGTATTTTTGACATATAAATGGATAATTTTTTAAAATAGTATTATTTTAAATTTTATTTCAAATTTAGAATTTTTAATTTATTTTATTTTTTTTAAATAACAAAAATTTTAGTATTAAAATATCGTTAACATATTTTAATAGAGAAAAATAAATGCTAAATTAGAAAAACAAACTCAAACATAATATTTTAGTTTTATTTGTAACTAATTTAAGATAAATAAATATTTTCACATTAAAATTTATATTATTTTTGAAATTTTAGTTTTATTATGTGAACTTTAGAATAAAAACTTTTAAAAATGCTATTTTAAAATATTATTCTTTGTTTATTAGTTATTTAATAATTAAAGGTGAAACTCAAGAGTATGGAGTCTTTTCACAAGAACGGTGCAATTTTCTGCACATCATTTGTTGTAATAACATTAAATACAAAAAAAATACATAAAGCGAACATAATCTCTAATTGTGCAGGTTGATCTTCTTAGTCGATTACAATGCCCATATTTGGTGGAATTACTTGGATATTGTGCAGATCAAAACCATAGGATACTTGTATTTGAGTACATGCCTAATGGTACACTCCAACATCATCTTCACGATCGTAAGAATCTAAAGGATCAGTCTCAACCATTGGATTGGGGAACTCGGCTTAGGATCGCCCTCGATTGTGCCCGAGCCTTAGAGTTTTTGCATGAGAATACGGTCCCTGCCGTGATTCATCGAGACTTCAAGTGTGCTAACATTTTATTGGATCAAAATAATCGAGCTAAAGTTTCGGATTTTGGATTAGCAAAAACTACATCGGATAAACTAAATGGTCAGATTTCAACAAGGGTTTTCGAGACCACAGGATACCTTGCTCCAGAGTAAATAACGTTTTTCCACATTGCCTTTTTTATTTGGTGAAAAAATTAAAAGAAAAAGCTTTAAAGAAAATCTAAAATACATTTGACAAAAATAGTATTTTTTTAATAAATTTTTAAATATAACACTATTAATCTAAATTTTCAAAAATACCACAAATTTAATATTAAAATATTTTAAAAATTATTAATAAAAAACAATTAAATACTAAATTGAAAAAAATATAAAATATTTTAGTCATATTTATAATTTTCTATGATAAATATATACTTTTAAAAAGTAATTTATACTATTTTTAGAATTTTAAGTTTATAGTATTAAATTTGGAATAAAAATTTAAAAATATCTTATTTTATGATATTGCTCATATCTAAAAGAGTTGGTTCATTAGATAACTAAAATAATATCTTATGGAATATGTAATGGTTGTTTTCTCATCATAATGTCAGTTATAAATTTTAGATTCATCATGGGGTTGTGTATAAGGGTTTTATATACAGATTATTTAATTTATTCTACTTCATATATTTCATTTTATAAAATATTTTAGCTAAAAACACACATTAAAGAATTTTCTTTCTTTACAAAAATATCATTTGATATTTTAGCTTAAAACAATACAACAATCATAAAATATATTACATAATATAAATATTTATAAAATGTTAAATACATTTAAAATTTGCATATAAAATTGCAAAACATCTAACAAAACAGAAAAAAATCATAAAATATCTTATAAAACGGAAAATTAAGAATTTTTATAAGCTTTGAAAACTAGTATGGATTTAAGTTCATAATATTTGGTCAACAAATTCGTTTTAAAAGAGATTATTACTCAGTTGCTCTTCAAAAATCATAACTATATACGGTTTGATTAATTTGAGATAGGTACACTTCTACCGGAAAGCTGACCACAAAATCAGATGTTTACAGTTATGGTATTGTGTTACTACAACTTTTAACCGGTCGTATACCGATTGATTCAACTCGTTCGAAGGGACAAGATGTTCTTGTTTCTTGGGTAAGTACAACTCTCAATCTATATCCCTAACATATTTGTAAATAAGTGTTAATTTAGGATTTATTTTCTTCTAAATAAGTGTCCTTTGAGTTTTTCTGTGAAATTTTGAAACAGATTCATTTTTATAACCTTATTAATCACAAAGATATGAAATAATTGGTTAATGTCCATAATAGAAAAAAACTTGCTGATACTTAAGATGAATATAAGTTTCTATTCATTGACTTTGCCTTGCAGACTTCCATGAAAACATGTGTAGGCAGGTCTAATAGTGTTTAGAAGTACTTATTTAGCTTTTGATTAATTAAAACAAATAATTTAAAATATCACAAAGTTTTTTCCAAAATATTACAATACATTTATTTTTTTTAAAGTATCATTAAAGTTTACTTTTTACAAAAAATCACAAGTGCTAAAAATAATTTTAAATTTTTTGGTTTCAGTATAATATTTCAAATTTAGGATTTAATTTTTAGAGTTTATAATATAGTTTTTAGAGTTTAGTTTTTGTGATTTAAAGTTTTATTTTAATTTTGTGGTAATTTAAAAAAATATTTAATAATATTTTTTTTAAAATAAAATTATTGATAATATTTTTGTAACCAAATTTTTTATGATATTTTTGAAAATTGACTTTTTGATTATTAATGAAAATGAGATATATATTTTCAGGCTCTTCCAAGGCTAACCAACAGAGAGAAAGTTTGTGAAATGGTGGATCCAAATATTCAAGGCCAATACTCACAGAAAGATCTTATTCAGGTCTGACTACATCACTTTTTTTTTCTTTTGTAAGTTCTAATTTTAAAAGCTTAAAGTCGTATTCAAATACTAATATCTCCAGAGACTTTCTTAATAATTTGCAACTCAGATTAACGTGATCAAACAAACTTTCCATTCGTTAAAAACTTCTCAATGAACGATTGAAATTACTGCAGGGTGATGAATTTTGGTTTCTTTCGTGTTTATTTGCTAACCTCTTATAGAAACAAAGAAAACTTAAATTTATTTATTAAAATCGATATCTTCTGACCATTATTGATTACTATACATCAATCTTTAGCATTGTTTTTAGGTTATTATCAACCCTTAATATTTTATAGGTTATTATGCATGATTTCACAAATCTAAATAAGCAAAAAGAAGTTGTGAAGTTGTGATGGATGTTATGTAAACAGGTTGCAGCCATAGCAGCAATGTGTGTGCAAGTGGAAGAAGATTATAGACCATTGATGACAGATGTGGTGCACTCACTTATTCCTCTTGTTAAATCCTTCAACCAAACTTCGGCTTCTTCTCGTGTTCATAGCCGTAGAGAAAGCCTGTCCTCTGATTGATTCATATTATTATATGACAACACTTTTTATTTATTTATTTATTTATTTGAACTCTATTATTATTTTTCTTCCTTCATTTGAGATTTTCGTTGGTATAGTCCACGTGTCTTGATAAAATGCTTTTCATTTATTCTCATAATAAACTAAATATTTGTTTTATGGCTAGATGAAATTATGGCTTTTATATATATATATATATAAAACAAAAATCTTATCAGAATGTGAAGATTTCACATTAGAAGTTAAAATATTTTTACACTATTATATAAAATTTATAATTCTTAATATAATTCGTATTGTCATAGTATGTTTAAGATGTTGATGCGTTGTATGTTCTATATTTCAAATTTTTTTATTAAAATGTAAAAATTGAACATTTATACATTAGTATATAAAATTTATGTATCACTTTAATTCCTATTTATTTCTATCATGAAATGGTTTTGGTAAAAACATGGTGGATTTTGTGGTGAGGTGTGACTATTTTGTATTTTTAAAAAAATATGTGGATGCAAAACATTTTGCAAAACCACAAAAAATAGGTTAATATATGAACTTGATCTCATAGAACTAGAATTGTCTTCACTCAGCAAACCAACCAATCAATATTGATGCTCTGAAACACATTTATGATTCTTTCAATCCCACTCTCTACATAATGTTTGGATTAATAGAATTGTTTTTGTCGTTAAACCAATACGGTTTAAGGAGAGTGAAACCGAATTTTGCTACAATGCTACAAAAGGTCTCAACATAGTGATAAATTATCTTCAAGGAACATACTATACTCATACGATACTAGACGACGCCTTAATCTCGGGTAACTATATTTAAACAATATGACAATGTCTAAACCACCAAATGGTCCAACAACAATCTTAGTCGTTCGAAAGCTATGTCCACTTTTGCTCTCTAACATGCTTTCACATCCATGCATATATATATTGAAAGTAAGAATGTATGAAAATCAAATGAGGTAAAGTAAAGATGTGATACCAAATCAGAAAAGAGTGTGGCTTGGCGATTCAGTTCTTTTCCAAACACTTTATTTTCACTTAACAAAATTTCTTTTAAAACCGATTTTCATTGGCATCTTCTTGTAAGCTTCTTGTCTTTTTTATATTCAAACATTATAAGAAAACATTAGATTTATGATAGAATTTCCAACATTACTATTTTCGTCGGAAATTACTACGAATTTCTGATACTTTTCTGATGAAAATATATATATATATATCGGTTATTTTCAAAAAAATACAGGTTATCAAACTTTATATATATATATATAACAATTAATATATTTGTTACGTTAGTTAGAAAGAAAACTCTTCAAAAATTAGTCGAAAATTTTTTCTTCAAAATCTGTCGAGAAAATATTTTTTTAAAATCTGTCAAAAATATTTTTTAAAAATCTGTCAAAAATATTTTTTTTAAAATCTGTCAAAAATATTTTTTAAAAATCTGTTCAAAATATTTTTTAAAAATCTGTCCAAAATATTTTTTAAAAATCTGTCCAAAATTGATAAAAAAAATTTCTGACGAATTTAGTTTTCCGGCAAGAAAGTCTCTACAACTGATTTTCATCAGAAATCTACCGGGAAAAAGTATTTACTAGAAATTTAGCTGTTATATTTTGTAGTTGAATGAAACTCAAGTAGTTGTGTCAACATGTAACACATGTCTCGTTTACTTCACACTTAGTCATTCGATGATGAAAACAATCCAGATTTCAACAAAGTGTTTCTCCATGATTTTGAGCTCAAATCTTCTTAAAAAGAGACCTATCCATGAAAGCAACTCGGAAAATGATACTAAATCTTTCTTCACCCTAATAATGTAAAACATCTTATCTTGATTCTCGAACATCTGTGTAATTCCTCAGTAACCTATAGATCAAACATTCCGGTCAGGATCATAAAACTTCAACATCAGACTGTAGTTCTAACATCAAACCTTAAAATTACTATTAAATAACTACAACTACTACGAGTACACAATTTGCTTCTGCAAGTTTTTCATTACAATTCCTTCAAGAATCCCATCGGTTCCAAAGCTACCAGAAAACTCATGCGGATGGACAGGACCCGGGAGGTGGAAAGAAACAGAAAAGTGACCGGGTGGGCATAGATTCTGTGTCTGCATCTCAAACACCTGAGAAAACCGATGAACTTGCTTCTCACCTGTTGTAGTAACTCCTCTAACTAGTACTTTCCCATTGTCTTCTACTTCACAGCTAAAATATCCTGCAATGTAATACACACTTTCAAGAGACTGTTTTAATGGGATAACACGAAAGAACACAGGTAAAAGAGGCAAAAATTCACTCACTTTCATCTCTTTTCACACCCGGGAGCAATACACGGAAGAGATAAGCATCCTCGCATTCACCAATATCCATCAGCCCCACCATTGGTCCAGCCAGAGCTCTAGCTATTACCTCACTTTCACCAAACACAGGTTTCGCAGCACCACCACTTTGTTCACCGGTACTAGCATTATAGTTACCAGCACATGTAATAGGAACTTTCAAACAAGTGTCCTCTTTCAAAATCTCATCAATCTCATCCAAAACCTCATTGGCTGCAAGACTGTCATTAGTTTCAGTTACGTCAATGGTCAACCTCAAAGTAAAGCTCTGCAATCCAGTAAGCCGCTTAAACCGCTGAATACATTCTTCTCTCATACAAGAAGTGTCCGGGTCATTGATGAACACAATGCTGTTTATAAGGTTATACCGATTCTCGACACGGGTTTTAGGGTGCAGTTTTGAGGGATACAGATCTGTGAAAAGAGGGAAATCCCCTTTTGTGCCTCTGCTTTTTCCAATAAAATAATTTCGTAAAGTTTTTGGCTTTAGGATTAGAGATGGATCTGCATTGTTGAGAATGTGATGATACACACGTTCTATCTCAGCTCGTTTCATCAGTGAGCCACTTAGCTCATCTGATGTAAAAGTTGCAGTGAGATTTGCTGCTTGTATCTGAAATGCTGATTGCTTCTGATGATGTTTTCTTAAATCAGGTCCAAAGTAAGTTCCAATGATGAAATGTAAGAGAAAAAACTTGTCGTCTTCAATGTCTAGTGAAATTAAGTCACTTTCTTTTTCAGAGTTATCATCTGCTAAAGCTGAAACGAATTCACGCATTGTACCACTCATATCTAAAACCCACAAAAGAAAAAACAAAGATTGATTTTGTGAGTTACACAAAAAAAAAAACGAAGCATGAATAGAAAATCAGAAATCATGGGCATGCAACAAGAAATTTACTAATTACTAAGCACTAATTGTAATTCTAAGATGAATAAAATGGAAAAATTGAATACATTCTGTATCATAATGGGTGATATGATGGAAAAATCGATACTTTTTGGGAGATTACTAAAAAAAATGAATCAACAGAAACCTAATCTGTAGATTAAAATCATGCATATAAGCGAAAATGGGATCAAAGATAACTAACCAGAAGTTTAATTCAGAGCTCTACCCAGTGAATTTGTTTATGGAGAAGACGAATTAGTTTTGTTGTTTTTTGTTCGCTCTCTCATCAAACGAACAGAAAAGCTACGGAAATGTTGCAATAAAAGGGTACATTGGGAATTGTGTCCACTTGATGCTCCGGTTTATTTCGTGTAAATCATCGGGTCGAAGTCAAACAACGGCATAGAATTCTGAATTTCCGTTTTATATACGAGAGAATGCATTCCAATCTGGTACAAGTTTTCCATTTTCTTTTGGAAATTAGGATTGAACAAAAAATTCGAAATTTTGATATACATTTTAAAAAAAGTAATATTCTTAAATGATATTTTTTAAATTTTTATTTCAAATTTAACATTTTAAATTTTAAATTCCAAAATTCCAAAATAGTGCAAATTATTTTCTAAAAATACATATTTATCATAAATAAACTATAAATATAATTAAAATATTATGTTTGGATTCTTTTTCTCAATTTATGATTTATTTTTTTTACTAAAAATAAGTTTTAAAGTATTTTAATCTTATATTTGTGTTATTTTTAGAAATTTTATACTAATAGTGTTATATTTAAAACAAAAGTAAAAAAGATTATTATTTTGTCAAATTTGAAATATGACCATTAGGATTTGTATATAGGTAAAAATTTATGTAGTAATATGGGTTTTGGTTGGATGATGATAGTTATGGTGATGATAATAATGTTGGTGGTGGTAGTAATTATAATCCGATGAACATCCAAGCAAAGATGATGTTGCTAATGTCCTTGGAAGATATATGCTTGATAAGTAGTAGATTTACTAGAGTTGTAGTTAGATTGTTGAATGATGAGCACAGTTATACTTCACAATAAAATTTATTTACTTACTAATGCAAGAATTGCTTATGCATTGTAATATATAAAGATCGATTATAGTTATGTTATAAGTCTTTCGAATCAAGTTAATGTAAGACAATAAATAAGAAAAAGTGTGTAATGCTTAAACTAATTTCAAACAATGACAACAAAATAAAATCGATATATAAAAATAATATGTTTCAAAGACAATTAGATTTACAAATCTGTTCGAATTAGTGATTTGATTGAAGTACCATTTACAATTCAAAACATTAATGGATAGCTATCTACTAAATTATGATAGCTAATATATAGTATATTCTTTTAAAATATTTTTTTTAATTCAAATTAATAAATATTATTAATCGATCAAGTATTACACATTTACAGAGCATCTTAACATCAATATTCATTGGCTAATGATGTTTTGTCCATCTATGTTTTTTAAAAAAAAATCAAACAACACTTTTGTTGAGTTCAATTAACCATTAATTAATAATTTAAGTAATTAATCTAGATTAAATATTGAAAATCATTTAGATGAAAATCGAAATAATTAATTCTAATTCTAAAAGATCTTATTTAACCATTTATAAAATTCTTTTGAAAACTATTGAAAACCATAAAATTTAACTATAAATCTACTCACAATGAAAAAATAAAAATAAATGTTATCCACTGAACCTTAGTAATTTCTTATATTACCATGTTTGAGCAATTTCATAGTTTCAAAATTTTTAAAGCCTTTAGATGTTTTAATAAAACTATTGAAAGTTTGCATACTAAAATATAGTGCCAAAAATAAATAAAAATAGATTTAGTTTTTCTATATTTATAATTTTTGTTAAAAAAAAAAAAGTAACACAATATATTAGTACTTTTGGATATTAATTTTAAAACTTACTTTAATCAGATTTAAAAAGTTAACCGTGAATAATTTGATGGAAAAGTTTGGATTTGATCAAGTTAGACATCTTTTTAATTAAAAATAAATAGAAATAGAATAATATCATAAAATAATATTTTTTTAAAGTTTTGTTTTAAATTTAACATTCTAAATTTAAAATTCTAAAAATAGTACCACTTATTTTCTAAGAATATATATTTATCATAAATAAATTACAAATATAATTAAAATATTATATTTATGTTTTTTCTAAGTTAGAATTTAGTTTTTCTTTATAAAATTTTTTAAAAATATTTTAATATTAAATTTATGTTATTTTGAAAATTTAATAATATTATATTTGAAATAAAAACTTTAAAAAAATATTATTTTTGTCAATTATTCATATAAAAAAATAAAAGTTAGTCTGTAACATTAATACAAATACTGATTTGTAAAAAAAATACAAAACAAACTAGTTTCACACAGTCAGCAAAATGAAAAAAGAAATTATCAGGATTCAAATTAAACAAAATTAAACTCGACCTTACTTTAATTATATTAAGTTTAAATAATTTGGGTGACGAATCCATACCCGATCCAAACTTCTTCTTAGGCGTGTGTAAGCCTTTTGTTTGGTTCTTTCGATCTCTTAGAAAAATAAACCCAGCAAGCTCCTCGGAGATTTCCAGCTAGCGACTTTTGAACAGCGTTTCCGATGAGGTAAGTTATTGCTTGCTATTTGTTTCTTCTCATGGTTTTCTATAAACCCTAATTTATGCATATTTCGGAGGGCATTTCGTTCCAGTGAAAAGGATATAATTTTCTCTAAGGGTTTTGTCCATCTGTCACTGATTGTAATCTGTTTTCTTCAATTTAATCTTATTCTTTCTTCCTTGAGTTGATTTGTCGCTAAAAGGCTTAAGCTTTGTGAAATACTTGTGTGCCATATAACATCAAATAGTTGGTCGTGAAAGCATAAAAAGGTTTCAACTTTAAGTTTCCGTTGGAAGTTCATCGGAAGTGGAGATAAGTATTTTGCCTTCATAGTGTTTTCCTCCAGACTTTGCATTGTGGATATTGAAATATTTGATGGAAGAAAGAATACAAATAGTTTGTGTATCATTTAGTATCCAAGATTTGGTAATCTTGTTGGATTTTGTTAACCATCCGAGATTGCGGTTATTGTTCATGACTTAGCTTGCCTATTGAATTTAACCATTGCCATCGTTTTCGATTCTTGCTAACCTTTTATTGATTCTTATTGAATATTCTGGGTTCACATTAGCCTTCAATGTTTCAAGATTCAGCCTTTTATTCAATAGAAGAATCGATGTTTGATTTCTGTTTTATAGTAAATCCTAGCATATGAGAAAAGTTATTAATATGCTTCAGGTCTTCAATCCCTCAAAACGGAATGAGAGAAAACAATAGTTTTCCCGAAAACGCAAGAAGCCAACAAGTTCTGGAAGTGGCTCCATTGAACAGTTTGCCTTACATTGGTCCATTAACTGGTCATACATCAATGTCGGTTAACAGGGCAAATGAGAATGCAGATAGAGGAGGAGGATCAGCAATGATATTTCTACCTTCTAAATCAACTGCAGAGTTTAATAACCTTATCAGTCAGACAAAAACTGGTGTTGCTCTCACGGGAAGTGCAGCCATGGGAAAGATTGGTCCAACGATTGGTTTAGTGGATGTTGCTGAATCCGATGACTCATACTATTTTCGTGTTTCACTGCCTGGTGTTTCTAGGGATGAAAGTAAGTCTCAAACCTTTCCATGTATTTGTCAAGTTTCCAATTTGCATGCCAAGTTATTGCTTCAAACCTTCTGAAGATATTTGCTCATTCAGAACAATGATTAATTGAAGAATACGTAGTTATGAGAAGTTTGAATTCTTTTTTATCATAAATATGATTACTCAGTTGTTTCCGTTGCACAAGAACTTATTTGCGTTCATGAGGTGCTTCTAACCTTGTATCTTGTGCTGTGACCCCTTTCTTGATGACATGTTGTTAAACATACAGAGGAGTTCAGCTGCGAGATAGAACCAGACGGTAAGATTCTGATTAAAGGAGCAACAACGACGGGAGAGAAGACAGTCTGCAAAAACAATCAGGTCTTCCATATGCTAACACAGAACTTATGCCCTCCTGGCCACTTCACCATATCTTTCCAGCTTCCGGGTCCTGTGAGCAATGAAGAATTCAATGGTAATTTTGGGGCAGATGGTGTTCTTGAAGGCATTGTGAAGAAGCTGTACTATGAAGACTGAAGAGAATGAGAAAAGGAAACTAACGGGAGATGGATGTGTTGAGTCTAAAAGTAAAGTAGAAACATTGCAGGTTATGTAGGATTTGTAAACTAAATGTCATTAGAAAGATTGTTGATTAGTTTATGTTTCTTCGTGAGAATATCCAATTATTTTCTACTTCAGTAAAGTTCAAGGAGCATGTGGTACGTGATTTTGTTTAAGGGAATACACGAAATGAACATAGATTTATACAAATATAACTAACGATATTGTTATGCTGAAACATGACATGCTGTTCTACGACCCACGATACATTTGTTACTATCTTCAATTTTTCTTGATTACGATGGTTATTTTGTTCAAAAACAAAACATACAAGATACAAAAGTCGTCGCAACAAAAAAAAACACAAAACATCATTAGCTCACAAGATGATTAAGCAACTAAACAAAAACCACATTAGACCTATCCCAACTCTCACCGACATGGCCTCACCAGTGGTAAAACTTCCATCAGGAGTGCTCGTAGTCAAGACAACCACCATCCACTCTTTCTCCGACCCAACACCAGCCCCAACGTACCTCGAATCATTAAGATACCGAGCATAACCGGTTTGTGTGTAGTTTGTTAGAGTCAAAGTAGGGACCCGATTAGGGATACAAACCGGTAAGATCAATCCATCACGGGTAGTGTTTGGGTCGATCTTACACTCAGAAAGAATGTCTTGGTAGTTCGTTAACCGTGGAGGGACTGACCCAGGAACAACTGTGTTGAGCCTGGTGTGGTTTGTGCATGGCTCATCCTCGAGCTTGTCAGCTATCTCATCAGCCACACAATCAGCCTTGTCGTTCTTTGCAAAAGGCGGAATTCTTTGAGCTGTTCGGTAGCTGTTTAGGCCTTGAAGAAGATTATCCTCCTCCTCTACAAATGAAAACAAAAGAATGCATAACTATGGAAGCTAATGATTTCAAATGCATATTCATTTCAGTTTATCTGCAAATGTAGAAAATAGTTCTTGAAACTACATGAATATTGATTTCAGTTTCGAGCTACTTATACTAATTAAGATTATATAACTAACTTAAACGAGATCAGAAAGGAAGAGAGCGTGTACGTACGATTGCATATAACATAAGTTGAAATCAAGGAGAAAACAAGAAGATGAATGATGTAAAAAGAAAGAGACATCTTAGGAATCAAGATCATTTTCTCTTCACAGAACTGATTTTCTTTTCCAAGGTAATAAAAGCAAAAGTATGAGATCAGGATACAACGAAGGTGAGGCAAAGAGAATATAAATTTATTTGAGCCTGTTTGTATGTAACATCTTCAGATTTAGAATTAGATAAGATTTGCTAAAATTTCCAAACACTTGGCACATAGTAAGTAAGCTTCGTTTTGCCGAAAGACGACGTCGATTATCGCACTTCGTCACGTGTAATGCATGCAGAACAACAACAAATATAATTACAGAAGAAAATAGAATGAAGATAGAAATTCTTTATCAAAATATTCGTGGTAAGTTGAATTAAATATTCTGTCTCTCTCAACGAAGAAATTTATGAAGCTCTTAACATTAAAACTAGAAATAATTGTGAAGAATACGAAAGAGAGAAACTGTCTTTGTCCATGTCATCAGACAGATCACCGTTTACCATAGATGGAGGGATCATTAACTAACACGTGTATCTTTATCAAGTAACGTAGATTCGCCACGTGTCAAACCTTATGTGAGGTTATGCTATATTGCGTAACGTGTAGATATGTTGTGCGCATGTACATGGTCATGAATTGTTGTCGAAAGATAAAAAAGAAAACACAACCTGGCAAAAACAACACGTCGTGTGCAATGTTTCTGACTAGTCCACAATTAGCTACGGAATGTTTTTAAAATTACGTAATTAAGTAAAACTGGACATTCGAATATCCGTGCAAAAAGGCAATCAATGAGGGCAAACAATGCAATAGCTTCAAGTTTTGGATCGATTCTTTCATTTTCAAGTAGTTTAGTATTAAAAATTTAAACCTCACTCGGTTTAGAAATTTGGTTCAAATTTAATTCTGTTTAATTTGAATTCAGAGACTTGAATATCCAAAATCTTTTTAAAAAATTAAAAAATAATTAATATGAAAATTTTAATAATTTTAACTAATATAATTAAAATTTTTGAATATTAATTACTTTGGATATGTTGTTCAACGTAATTGATATCTTCGATTTTATAATTACAATTTTAAGTAGTTAGATTATATCAATTCTAATTATAATTAATATTTTTGAATGGATAATTGACATAAATAACACTAAATTTTTAAAAAATAATACAAATTTAATATTAAAATATTTTAAAACTAAAAATTATATTATAAATTGAAAAAATTCAAATATAATATTTAAATTATATTTGTAATTTATTTATGGTATATATTTTCATAAAATAATTTGTGGTATTTTTAAAATTTTAAATTTTAAATACTAAATTTAAATTTAAAAATGTGTTATTTTTGAATATTATTATTTTTAAATAATATATTTTATTATGAATATTTCAAATACTTATTTTATTTTTGTTTGATTTAATTCTAATTTTTTAATATAAAAATGTAAAATCTATCTAAATATTTTATCAATTTTGATTCGATTTGATAACTACTTTTTAGATCCATTTCAGTTCGATTCTTTGATTTTTAAAAACGAGAACACAGTACCACCAAGAGTGGGAATACAAGTTAAACTCTCAAAAAGCATAAAATTCAGAACTAACACACAAGAAGATACGGAACAAAAATCAAACTCGGACTTTGCATCCTTACACGAAGTTAGCATTACAAAAACATATCTAACTTGAAGATTTAACGAAGTTAAAGGATAAGTTAATCTCAAGAGGTCCTAAACTAGAACACACGACCTTACCGGAACTTATCTGGGGACTTCGTCAAAGGAGACAAAGACCGAAGAGTCTCATCCCCTCCCCCATGCAACTCCGAAGAGAAGATCATATGCTCCTTCGAACGAGGGATCTAGAAAATTCCCGAGAGGAGGAAGCAGAGCTGTCTGTGACGAAGGAAAGCCTAGCTAACCATAGCGTTACAACAAGGCACCATACTTTCGGAGGCAAACAGGCTATGACCGAAGAAAGGCACATAGCTTACAACCCCTCAACCAATATCAAAGTTCCCGATCTCCTTCCTCACCGACACAAGTTGGCTAAAGTAGAAAGAAGGACAAACGAACAGCCTCTAACTCTGGCCCCAATGCTATAAAAACCATCGAACCGGAAAGGGAGAGCTTTTAGGGAGAACCCTATTTTTTTATATATAGTCTATGTGTGCATTTATTCCGTTATCAATTTATTTCATTATCATTTTAACTTCTTGTGTCTTAAATGGAGTGTAAATTCAAACCCGACATCAAGAATGCTCCTTAGTTATTTTCCGTGTTAGACATTTACACTACTATGTAAAATTAAATGACAACAATTAAGCTACTTCGAATACAATGCTGTAAATGTGTAGTTGTTTCAAAAGGCTTTAGATGTGAAACTTTACTATAGTTCACCCTAGTATGCCCTTTTATTTCTTATCTTATTCATTTCATCCTCTCTCTAATCATTCTAGAATCTTACTTCCTCATAATGTAACATATACTTCCATTAAAGGCACATCTTTTGTTTTCTTCTCCAAATGCAAAGTATGTGTATCTCGTCAATTTTTCTTTTTACTTAAATAGCTTTTGTTTTCTTTTCGAAATACAATTGTATCCTTATTGTTCAAAGTTTCATGCAATCTTTTGTTTATTCTCCTATGTATACTTAGTTTCATATTCTCTTGGGATACTTTTAAATAGCTTTTTTGTATTTCAATGTTTTGCAGACAAGAACTGTTTTCTTTTCTTAATTAGCTTTTTGTTTTCTTTTCCAAATGCAATGCCTCGGTATCTTGCCGGTCGAAACTTCACTTCAATCCAAAGTCATTTCAGAGAATCCTATATAAGAACTTTTAATTATGAATTTTATTTTAATTGGGCTATAAATGTCATGGACCATATAACCAGCCATCAATATAAATTTATGTCTAAAATAGAATAAAAATATTTTGGTCATCTAAAAACATTAGTAAAGAAAATTATAAAATTTAATAATTAATATTCGAATTTAGCAACTGTAATCTAAGAACAAATGTTCTCAACCACTATACCACAAAACTATTTTAGAAAAGAAAAAATATTTTGGTGTGTAAAGATTAAATAGTTGGAATTTAGATGAAGGTCTGGTCAAAAACCAACAATTGGACCGAACATAAATGGGACTCGTTGGATACGTTACATGCATTTGCTTTTCGTGTTTCCACCTAACGTATTTCTTTTTTTTGTGTTCACTAGTCGACTTTTAATTATGAGGGACAAAAAGATTTAAAAGACATGAAATACTCATTAATTAAGATACCAAATTTTGACAAGAAACGAAGATTGGAATGATACGAACATTGAGAGATGTAATACGTTGTAATAAGATGCATGTCTCAGTTACGAAACTCATAATATAAATTGTCAAATACAACAACGAATAAACGTGGTGTTTAAAAATAGCAATTATGTGATTTAAATAATTTTAAATAATTTTCATGTGTTTAGTTGTTATAAAAGTAAGAGTTTACTATTTCTTTAAAAGAGAAATTCTGGTCAACTAAAATTTAGGGTTGAAGTAGTTTTATTAGGATGAAATTGATTGTAAAACATTGACATAAAAATGATATGTTATAGAGAAAATGTGATGTGTCTTTGCTAGCAAAAGTTAAAAGTAAAATAAAAATTATGATTGTTTTTTTGTATTTCGCGAAATTATTTTATTAATATTATTTTAATTTAAACAATTGACCAACCCAATATAGTTCAACATTTTATATAAAAATTTATCATGTTTATAGTAGAAACAATGGAATTAAACTCTAGATGTATGTCTAGATGTAGTACTTGTTAATTACCTAATTCACACTAAACTTAAGCATTTTAAACAAACAATATTGTGACCAAATAAAATCTAACAATATTTTTCATACTCACACACATACATATAGTTTAATAACATAATAAGATACAACTTTTTGTGTTAGTCATTGATAACTTCACCTGGTCTTCACGTACGACCGGTTCCATAAATGCATGTTGTTGTTACTATTATAATGACGATATCGATGAATATGATGATGATAATCGTTCTCATCATCAATCCTACTTACAAAGATCTTATAACAATTTCTTCCACCATTGATCTTTGATAAATTCATCACTTGATGATCACTTGCAACATCATTCTCATTATTAAGACACCGATCTTGACACTTAGGTTTGTCTTCAAAGTCAACGGTTTCTTGGGAAACACAATACGCATCTACAAGATGTAATATCAGCCGTCCATCTTTTCTTGAAGTGTGGAAAATCTCTGGTCGATCGATCGTAACCTTTGTTAGTTCCAATCTACCTTCTTTCCTCACCGGCCTGAGATAAAAAGACCGTTGTCCTCGGCAGTTCAACGACGACAGCGGCGGAAGAAACTCTCTTTTTCTCTCTCGAGTCACCACATTCTCCTCCGTATTCCTCCTCTTTCTTTCAACCATTTGGGTTTCCTCCTCCGCGTGACACGTCATCTTATTCTCCAGTTCGTTTTCCGACATCCTCATGTCGTAACTCTCAAACCCTAGATACTCTGTGCACAACATTAAACCATCAGGATCCCTCGATGAAACAGACTCTATGATACCCGGTAGTTCACGGTGGTGGATCTCTTCACTATTAAACGGCATCGTTTTGACGTTGGTTTTGTCGAGGAAAGAGTTAAAGCTTCTATTTTAGAAGCTCATCTTCCTAAGAGAGAGAGTGTGACAAGAAACATATATATAGGCTCCTTATTTGTATTATTGTGATGATTGATGAATAACTATTACTAAGTTTTCTAAAATTCAACAAAAATAAAATAAAAAGAGATTATAAAAATGCTTTGCTTGGTGAATAAAGTGCCACGGAACAATGTGATCTGTTGAGATTAGAAGAGAACGTAAGATGGGGTCCCTACGTCAAAGATGGTTTCACACTTTTATCTCTTTCACTTCTTTTTATTGGTGTTACCATCTCATCTCTGTTGTTTTTCTTTAGAATCCAAATTGTCTAATTTAATAGAGGAATTTACATTTGAAAAGAGCGAAGTTTTGACCAATTGTTTTATGCATTAAACGTCTAAGAAGATTATACAAAACCAATATTATGTGTTTGGATATTTATAGTTGGACTCCTCGTGGTTATTATTTTAAATTTGGGTTTATCTACCGTACAACTGAATAATTTTAAATAAATCATATATAATGAATTGATAAAGACAAATGTCTAAAATAACACCTTTTTAAGTTTTTGCTCTAAAAATAGCATCATTAGTTTAAATTTCTAATAATAGCACAAATTTAAGACTAAAATGCATTAAAACTATATTTTAATAGGAAAAAATTAAACCCTAAATAGGAAATAATGAACTCAAATACAATACTTTAAGTTTATGTATAATTTATTTAGAATAAATAAGTATTTTCACATAAGTATTTGTGCTATTTTTGGGAATTTAATTTTATGATGTTAGATTTGGAAGAAAAACTTTACAAAGTGCTATTTTAGGATATTACTCAATTGATAATACATATAAAATATCCATAAAAATTTTGAAAAAAATAAATTTGTCAAGTTAAAACGTTTTTTCTTAATTCTGAAAATATCTCAGTTACATAACGTTTCAATCTCATGATACAACCATATATTTTTATAATTTACACTATCTAAAATTATAATAATTAAGCTTTGTTTATGTGTTATAATGTTATTAAAAAATAAACTATAAAGAATAAAAATCAAACGATAGTAAAAATATATTACAAAGTGTTTATATGTATATATATATATATATTATAGACCCATAAAACTTTTTAGTATCTACTTTTTATGACTAATGACCGATTAACTTAACATGCTAATAGAGAAAGAATTATAAATGGACCAAATCAATTCTTAAATTATTATGAAAATTATTATGATTATTTAATCAGATTTAATATTTATATAGTGATTAATTACACCAGTAAAAATTTTATGCATAATAAATTTTTGGACCAAAGTCCATCTATCCGAACCTATACTTAAACTCCAACTGAATCTGCTAATTGATCACTATATAAATCACCATGAATAAATTAAAAACTTCTGAAATATTTTGAAAAACATCAACAAAGTATCCAACAAATGAAATTAAAGACTTCTGAAATAATTTGAATATTATCAACAAGTATCCAACAGATGAAATTCTGTTAGACTTTTTACGAATTCTAACACCAAACAATCTGGATCGCATAAAAGAAATAAAGATTTTTTTTCAATCAACAAAATAATAAAATAAAAAATAAGATTGATTAAAAAATTTAGATTATAAGAAAGCCAAAAAAAATTCAGTTTAATCAAATCAGATAAATTGCATAAACACAATAAAACAATTTTCCTGGCTTTATGAAAACAGAAAATAATAGTAATATAGGCATAGAGAATAAAAAATGAGCAATTCAACTATAATATATTGCAATAAATTTTAAACACGACAATGTAAACTAATTAAATCACTGAAATAGATCCACAACAAAAGATTCAGAAAAAATCAAATATGATATTTGTTACAATATCAAAACAATTACGGTTTAGAATTTATTTTTCAAATTTAAATAAATCTGAAGAAAAAATTAATAAAAGATTTACTCGATTACTTAATCAAATAAAATAACAAAAGTGAAATCTATATTGACCTGAAATTAAACAGAAAATTGATAAAGATTCAAATTCATATTTTATAACATTAATATTTCACAAAATAATGAGTTTTGTTAGTGAAATAAACATAAATAAAAATTTCAGAATTAAGATTATACTAATATTATTTTCACAACATGGAAAACTAATAATTATAAATAAATTATATAAAATAATTGATAATATAATAAAACTATCAATACACATGAATTTTAAAAATAATGCTTTTTCATAAATGAAATCTTTTTCTATTGCTTCATAATGTTGTTGCATGACATACGATTTATATATTTTTCAGAGTATCATGATATACATGCATATATTTATGATTTATATTATCTAATATCGTATGATTTCAAATATTTTGTGTTACACTTTTATAGTACATTAAAAAATAAAGAAAAAGATCAAAATAATGAAAATATATGAGTGATTGTTCATATTTAAATGTGTAAATATAGGACACCCATAAGATATGTTGGTTTCCAATTTTTAGGAGTAATGATAAATTTAATTTAAGGTAATAATGAAAAAAGAATTATAAGATTGACCAAATTAAATCTCAAATAATAGAAAATGCTTTATCATTATTGGATCAAATATAATAATTATATAGTGATCAGTTACACAGATATAAATTTGATATAAAAAAAATATTTATTGAAACAAAGTTTATAAACCCGAAATCACATTCTAAATCCTAACGAACCAATTAATTTGAGATAATAATAGTTTAACATAGATTCACTTTTTTACATTATTCGTACAGTTTTTAAACTTTGATTGAACTATTAAGTATATATGAGTGTATTATCTCCAACTTTCAGTGCGTAACAAATTTTATCTTTTTATTTCATGTTAACTAAGAAATTTTTTTAACGTATTCATTTTTCATTTCAACAACAAAATTTTGACATATAAATAAATTATATTATATTGCTCTCTCTTACGATGAAACAAATGTGATTTGTTTTGCTTTTGCTTTGGTTTTTAGATATGTGTTAGTTTGCTTTTGATTTTATAGAACTACCTCTCACATCGCTTTAACCCTTAAAGATCTTGACCTTATGCCAATAGAATTCATTACTCTAATAAAGGATTACGTCATCCTAATTATACTTGATAGGATCCACGATTCCCTAACCATTTAAATAAATCATTTGTCATGTTCTCTTTATTATTTCTTTTATTCAAAATCATTTGCCATATTCTATATAATATGAATCGTATTTTATTGGGTAGGTCGAGACAGCCACCTACACGTTAACTACACGAAAATTCATTTTAGAATAATAGTAAATGCTTTTATCTGTCTCCCCCTCTCTTCTTTATGAATTCTTTATTTGGAAATGCTTTGATAAGTTTTTCTGTCAAGTTCATTAAATTCTGCATCTAATAAAAAATCTTATGGGGGAATTTAGGCATTTTCTTCCACGTTCTCATCATTCTCCATCTGCTAACAAACTTTTCTCCAATTAGTAGTGTAGCAACACTTAAACACAATCTCAAAGACTCAAACCAAATCGTTAGATCTAAAGATTGTAAACAGAAAATTCAAAGAAAGTAAACCGATTATCGAAATTGATAATAAACGTAAATAAGAGACATGATTTAACCAATTTATGTCTCAATATGAAAATCTTACGTATTGGGTTAACGGCACAAACAAATCACTATATCACAAATTCGGAAACAAGAGTTTACAAAGAGAATATCACAAACCGATTTTCCTTAGTAATTGATTCTCTTTGAACTCACATCCTTTTCGTATGCACTCGCTTCATCTTCTCCAGAAAAAAACGAAAGCCCAAAAACGAAGAAGAAAGAAAATGTCGACTGCACACACCCGTAAACCCTAAGCAACTTCCTTACTATTATAACCCGAGTAAGTCCGGTTCAATGTTTTAACCAAAATAGATTAATTGATTTAACTAACCAATCCCCATTTTAACTAACCATACCAACTTAAACTAAACCAGCTCCGATTTACCTAATCAGGAAGATGATTGGTTGTCAAAAAAAATAACAAATAGCAATCTTATTAACAAGGTTTTCTCTATTGCTCAAATAATTTTTCAAACTATTGCATTGGAATCTTTGCTGAAACCTCACCCAAAGGAAAATTCTCTAACAATCTATCCATTTTATAAAAGAAACTCTGATAAAAAAGGCTCAAACTATTATCCATTATATAGTTCGATGTTCCCTCGTACTGTTGATTCTCCCATCCGATTAGCTAAAGCTCAAAAACATGCTCGGAGTTTCAAGCTTGTTTGGTACAAGTTTTGTTACAAAAAATATATTAATATCCCTACGAATTGTAGCAAAAACATAAAATGTTCTTGAAAAATTAAGAATTGACTTTACAATTTAGATAAAGAGTGAGAATCCAGAAAGCTAAATGCAAAGAGATAATCCAAGATCCAACTCAGCTAACAGTCACGAGACTTCTTGCTTATCCTTTTATATCTATTGAACATATCTTGACATAAAGTAGAAATTTTTAATATCTTTATACAAATTAAAACAAACAAGAAATGTAATATACTTATTAAAACATTTTTTTGTTAAACGTGGGCGTTTCATAATGAAACTCGAACTAATCACATGAAATCGATTAAAATCCAGATTTTTTTTATCACTTAAAGAGTTTATTGGTGTTCATTTATAGTTGAAATCACTATAGAAAAAATTTCTTTGCCAAACCTAAATTTCATGCAAACTCAACTAAGTGATAATAGTTTCAAAGATCATATCAAGTTTAGACTCATGGAGCAACACAAATGAAATATTAGATGATGCATTCGTAACAAGTAACCACACTTAAGGCAACATGAAAAATATCTAGATCAACAAATGTTCTAGTAACAATCCTAGCTAGAAATCCATGTCAATCCTTTTTCTCTCTCTCTCTATATATATATATATGATGTCGAGAAAACAAAAGAGGTATAAGTTAGGGTGTACAAGACTCAACGACCACATGATTGATGTCAAGCTCCTGTCTGCCTCGAACAAATGCCACATCTGATCACCCCACGTAGTCCCAATTCAACCTCAACCTAATTGTCGGCACCGAATTCGAATTCAAGATCCGAATCCGTTAATAAGCCCATAACGAAGAATGAATCAAAAAAATGTACGAACCCAAATCACAGCGTCAACACAAGAATGAAGAACGAAATTCATTAACTAAAGAAAAAATAAATATTGTAATAACCGAGAATTAATAGGAATTAAATGACATATATATTATAAATAGGAAAAAACTTGTGTGTGAAAAGAGGATATAAGAAATAATCATAAAAAATAGTTTTGAAAATTTGTGTGAGAACTGAGTAATCTTTATATTCGGTTATAACACTAACCTCGACAAAGTGTATGGCCATCGATGGGGATTTCTTCGATTTATTCTATAAGTTTTCTAAGTACTTCTTTGATATAGGCTACCTTTGAATGCTTCATCCGCAATCTCTGTTTTTCATAACTTGGATTAGAAGACTGCTAAATCTCCACAGATGATGTTAAATTGTATGATTGTAAAAATATATTTGAGAAAAAAACTCTTTCTATTGGAAAAAAAATAAGAAGAATTGCAAGATGGATTAGAATACTCTAAGATAAATCTACATAAATAACAGAATTATTGAATATTGTGAAAAATGATGTCGGCTTCAACTGATAAATTTCACTATATCATTGTATTTGCCAAATATGTTCTTCACGGAATGATGGAAGTTATTCCTATATTATTTTGTATAAAAAGTAATAATAATATGGGATGACATATCGATATTATATAAACATTGATTAATACATTATATTGCCAAGATGGTGGTAGTTTTTAGTGTTCTAAACATTTGATATTAGTAATTTTTATTCTAAAGTTACAAATTATTTTGTAAATATATTTGTTTTCTATATAAATTGCAAATATTATATTTGAATTCTTATATTTTAATAAGATATCCATTAAAATAGTTTTAATTATTTTATGTTAATTTTTGGTATTTTGTGAAAAATGTTTAGTAATAGTATATTTGAAAAAGAAACTTAAAATATGATAATTTTAAAAGTTAATATTTTAACATTTGTAGTTTAAAGAGGCACTTATTTTTTTTAAAAAATAAGTATTAAAAAAAATCACAAATTTGTTGGAAGCTTAGCAAAATACTAATATTTTATTAAACACGTAAACACAAGACTTTTGTAATGTGGATAAAAAAACAGTTTTATCCTTGTGATAAGATCAATGATTCAGAAACGCTAGTCTATGATTCTCTTAATATTAATTGAAAAAAGTAATTAGTAAAAAATTATTTAGGTGTTATATATTTTATTTAAGTTTTGTGTGACAAGTTTTTTAAGTATAAAAAGAATCATTTTTATATATTATTTTCAACTAAATAATGATATATTATTTATTTATTTAGTTTTAAATTAATGAATATGTGACAATAACATTATGATTAATATTTTTATTTTCATGCTTTTAATATTATTTAGAAAAAGATAATTGACTAAAATATCCGTATTTTAAATTTTTATTCCAAATATAGTATTAATTATTTAAAATTTTCAAAATAATACAAATTTAATATTAAAATAATTAAAAATCTTTTCCAAATAAACAAAAATTTAAATCCTAGATTGGAAAAATTGAATCCAAAAATTATATTTTAATTTTATATATATTTTATTTGAGATAAATACTTATTTTTATATAATAATTTATGTTATTTTAGGAATTTTATTTTTAATATGCTAAATTTTAAAAATAAACTTAAAAATAGTATTTTATAGTATTAACCACTAAATATTGGTAATATGATATTTTTTTAATTAATATTGATTATGTTGATGTGTTAATTGCATATGTCAACATATAATTTAAAGATATATAAAACATAATATGTTATATATTATGGCTGTTTTATGTAATATATTCATTTATCAATTGATAAAATATGTATATTTTAAATTATGAACTAAAACAAATATATAATTTATAAAGTATTTCTTTTATGTATATTATATATTTGTCTAGATAAAACTTTATAAATTATAAAAAGATTTGAAATTCATTTTGTTCCTAGGGATAAATTAAATAATTAGTAATACATTTGAAGAAAAATAAATCGTGAAGGTTTGATCATATAATTATGAAAATACAAAAAAAAAAGAAAAACAGATATATGGGCAGATTGAAGCTCTATTTTCTTTACACAGTAACTCTCTTATTCATCTGAAAGTAACAAATTTCAGAAAAGCGTAATGAGAACTGGAAATAAATAACCTAGACAATTAAATCCAAAAGAAAGAAAAAAAGAAAAGAAAAGAAAAGAATAAAACCGTTTTTCTTCATCTTCTTCGTCTCGTCTTCTTCTTCATTCCGTGAAGAAGGTCAAAACTAAAAAACCAAACCAATCCAAATTCCGCCGCTATCTCAAAGAGTAAAAAAATGGTGATGCTCCACTCTTTCTCGAATTCAAAGATCTCCTCGTTATACTAGCTTTTCTCGTCGTTATCACCACGGCTTATGCTGTCTCCGATCGGTGTTTCACCTTTCCGGTTTGTTTCCGGTAGCCGGATATCTCTTACACGAAGATTTTATAATTACTATGAAGAGCAACGCTCAGTTCAACATCAAAAACAGAGATAAACAGACGAAGAATGGTACAAATGGCTTTTTGCCCAATTCGCTAAAATTCATCTCTACCTGTATCAGAACCGCTTCCTCCGGTGTTCGCTCAGCTAGCGCTTCCGTTGCTGCTTCTCTCTCCGCTGATTCTCAGGAGCTCAAGGATCAGGTTTATCTCAATTGATTTCTCCGATTCGCTTTTTTTCTTTCTGGAATTGGAATTTGGGTCTTTGATTTACAGTAAAATCAGATTCAAGTTTTTTGTTTGAAACGTCTTCCAATTGGCTTCACGCAATTTCGATCAGATTAAGAGTTTTAGCCGATAGGTTTGACTTGAACGAGAATGATCATGACAATGAAGAGTTCTCAACGTTTGAAATTCTTCAACTTTTATGAGTCATGATGGTTGTTACAATCTATAGAAGGTTTTAGTTGCTCCATGGTAAAAGAAACGAGAGATTTGAGATAGTTTCTCTGTATTGTCTTAAATGAAAGTCAATTCGTAGGATGTGTAAAATTTGGATTTTCTTGGATCCTTCAAGTTTATTTTAAGGTCAAACAGAAGGGGAGGTAGAGACTACAATTGCTGCTTTGTATTGTAACCTACGAGGATGTAATTTGTGATTGGTTATTTCAATGAACGAAAGGATTGATCCCAGCTTAGCTCATGGATCCAACAATGGTTGTGTGCTCAAATACTATTTCTGTCAGATGATCTTCACGAATACTGGTTTATATATTGATCAAGCTGTTTTTGTACTAATCTGCTTCTGAATTTGATTCTGTTTGGTTGGTGCAAGATTGTGATCACTGATGCTTAACATTTTTGTTTGGTCAAGCAGGTGTTGTGGTCTTCCTTTGACAGACTGCACACAAATGAATCTTCCTTCAAGAGCGTTCTCTTACTGGGTTATACCAACGGGTTTCAAGTCCTTGATATCGATGATGCAAGTAATGTCAGCGAAATTGTGTCCAGGCGGGATGATCCGGTTACATTTCTACAGATGCAACCATTACCTGCTAAATGTGAGGGAATTGAAGGATTTAGATCATCACATCCCATGCTTTTGGCAGTTGCTGATGAAGCCAAGGGTTCAGGTCCTATTGTCACTGGCAGAGATGGATCAATTAGAAATGGTTATGAAGAACATGTTGCCCTCTCTGCAACAGTTGTGCGATTCTATTCACTTAGATCTCACAACTATGTTCATGTATTGAGATTCCGATCTACTGTCTATATGGTTAGATGCAGTCCTCGGATTGTAGCTGTTGGCCTTGGTTCACAGGTCAGTTCTGGCCTGTTTTTATAAAGTACAACTCTTTTTTGGTAGCATGATAATCTGCTGGGCAGAGAGAACTTAATTCATTTGATTATGACATATTAAGAGAGAGGCAGCTATTAACGTTTTACTATTTTGATGCAGATATACTGTTTTGATGCTCTAACTCTTGAAAATAAATTTAGCGTCCTCGCACATCCAGTTCCTCAGACTGGAAGCCAAGGGATATCGGGGGTCAATATTGGATATGGTCCAATGGCTGTCGGGCCTAGATGGTTAGCTTATGCTTCCAATAGTCCTTTATCATCTAGTATAGGTCGTTTGAGCCCTCAGAATGTTACTCCTGGCGTCAGTCCATCTACCTCGCCAAGCAGTGGTAATTTAGTGGCAAGATATGCCATGGAATCTAGTAAGCATCTGGCGGCCGGGTTACTAAATTTAGGTGACAAGGGTTACAAGACTTTATCTAAATACTGTCAAGATATTAAGCATGATGGTCCGGGTTCTTCTCTTTCATCTAGTCCTGGCAAGAAAGTTGGCCGGACCACATCTCACTCAACAGACTCAGATGTTGCTGGAATGGTTAGTCTCCTAGAGAAAGCATCTTATCTTGATTATACGGAAAATTGGTTTTTTGTACGTTTACTTGAGAATGGGAAATATTGGGACGGTGTATAATAGTGCAGAAAATCTGTGGGTTGTGGAATGTTCAAGATAAGGCAGCTGGAAAGGTTTTGACTTGTTTATCAAACAGAAACCGATTATTATCGCCATAACCTATTTTTGGATAGTGAATATGTGATAACAATTTGTCTTTATTTTGTGTTATTTAGTTTAGACTTCAATAATTTTAAGACAACGAGTATGACCCTCTTATTATTTTGACCTGTGGCAGGTTATTGTCAAGGATTTTGAATCCCGAGCTATTATATCACAATTCAGGGCTCACACCAGTCCAATTTCTGCTCTCTGTTTCGACCCAAGTGGCACTCTACTAGTAACAGCTTCAATCCACGGAAACAATATTAACGTTTTCCGGATTATGCCGTCCCGTACAAAATATGGACAAGGTGCTCAAAGCTATGATTGGAGCTCCTCCCATGTCCCTCTTTACAAACTACATCGTGGCATGACATCGGCTGTATGTTTCTTATTCCATCTTCTCTTGTAAGTAGGATTCATTTCAAATGTTGTTACAGTGAACGTTGCTCTGCTATAATTTACAGGTAATACAAGATATTTGCTTTAGTAGCTACAGTCAGTGGATTGCAGTTGTTTCATCTAAGGGCACCTGTCATATTTATGTTTTATCCCCGTTTGGTGGAGAAAATGTTCTTGAAGTACGGAATTCTAATGTAGATGGACCAACGCTTACTCCAACATTGTCGCTGCCATGGTGGTCGAGTCCATCATTTATGACGACCCATTTTTCGTTTCCACCACCAGCATCTGTAACTCTTTCTGTGGTTAGCCGAATCAAATGCAACAATTTCTTCCATGCTGCAAGTTCCGTTGTAGGAAAACCATCCTTCCCTTCTGGCTGTCTTGCTGCTGTTTTCCATCAATCTGTGCCACATGAACTGCAGTCCTCAGCTCATGCCTTGGACTATCTACTGGTTTACACTCCATCGGGCCATGTAGTTCAATACAAACTCATTCCATCTCTTGGAGGAGACCAGGCTGAGAGCAATTTGCGAATTGGAGAAGCTTCTGTGCTGACCTCGGAAGAGGAATTGAGAGTGAAAGTAGAACCAGTTCAATGTTGGGATGTCTGCCGAAGAACAGATTGGCCAGAGAGAGAGGAGAACATATGTGGGCTTACTTTTGGTGGACGGAAATTTGCAGATTTAAGCATTGATACTTCTGATAGTGAAGATCTAGTGAAAACTCTAGAGAAACACCATGTTTATCTTGCCAACGCAGAGGTGCTTATAAACTCCGGAAGAAAACCAATCTGGCAATATTCAGAGGTTATATCTAATTCTCTGGCCATTTCTTCTTACTGTGTAGAAGATACAAATGGCTAACATTTCCTTAAATCATCTAAATTCCAGATATCTTTCTATCCAATGTTTCCACCAGCCGCTGACGACAAGAATCTGAACTTACATCAATGTGGCGGGGAGATAGAGATCGAGAAATTATCTGCAAATGAGGTTGATATTAGGCGGAAAGATCTGCTTCCGGTGTTTGATAATTTTCAGAGTGTGTATTCCAGTTTTCGAAATCGGTAAGTTACCCGAGTAACTGTGTAGCACATCTTTCAAATTGCAAGTCGAACTACTTAGCGCTAGGTCTATTGGTGAACTCTTTGTAGATGATTCGGATACGCATTATTTGAGATTTGTTACTTTTTCTATCAGGATTTTTATTTCTTGAGTTTCAAAGCTATCTAATATTTTCATTTCTCTATTACCTTTCACTATAGTATACTGCTTTGCTTTTATAAAAATATATGTGATCTTGTTTCTGTGACTAATCCAAAAACGAGAGATCTTTTGGAGGTTTCATGGGATTAGGCCTAGGGAGAGAATTTAGTTCTTTTGGTTTGTTCTTTTTAAATTTATTTTCTTGTGTTTGTGATTCTCTAAAATATCAAAGTTGGTTTCCCTCATTTTGCCTGCAGGGGATTTCATGGGGAAAGAGATTCAGATTTTTCTTCTGATCCCAGAAAAGTTAAAGAAAATCATCGATTTAAAGGTAATCAAAACTAACTTGCTAAGCGATGGATTACAACATTTCTAAAATCTTTGAAACTGAATTTAGCAGGTATCATTTACCCCAAGAATGAGGAAAGACAAGGAAGTAGTTCCGATTTTGCACCAATACCGAATCAAAATCCTCATAGCGGAATTGTAACATTCAAACAACCTGTGGTTTCCATCTCTTCCGCTGTGAAAGACACCAATTATATAGACGCTGCTCATATGTTGCCAAAGAACAACACGTCCCTGCCCGCAACTGAAAACAGCATCGGCACAAGTGGAGCAGTTTCAAATGTAAGTTCTAACCGTTCTGATATGAGCATGAATGCAGCGGACGAGGACGAGGGAACCATTGTTGGCTCTCCAAATTTCAAGCAGGTTTTCAGTGATGCTGAAGCAGAGAAGAAAGTTGATCCATCTGATCAAAGAAAGCTAGATGATAATGATGATGCTGCTGATGATGATGATAATGGTGACGATGATATGTTTGGTGGTGTTTTCGCTTTCTCCGAAGAAGGTAAGACGATATCCATCCTATGAGTGAACATTCTATTATTCGTTTCGTGTTTTTCGGATTTCATATTTGAGGTTTCAGGTTTTTTGAGTTCTAGAAAATAGTTCACATTTGAAATTATATCCTAATCTGGTTTTTTTCGGTTCTTGTTTTCCAAGTTTCAAATTTTTTGAGTTTTTAAAAGTAAATTCTCTTTGGGATTAAGAATTTTCAGTTAGTTGAACAAAATTAATCCAAGTTTTAATCAAAAAATTCGATTTAGGTTTGGGTTTTAAAATATTGCATATCCTTAATCTATAAGGCTGTAAGTTTTATACTGAAATGAATCTAATGAACATCTTTTTATGGGTATTGTAATTTGCAGGCTGAGTTTATGTAAAAATTATGACCAAGCTCCAATGGAGAAAGGGGTCACTTACTAATCCCTTTGCTACAACTTACTCAGATAATATTAAAAAATCAATTCCTCTTTTATTATTTGTTTTCTGTAAATACTTGTAAATGGATTATTCGTACTCAACAGTCTCTCGATTTCCATGCACTGTTTTTTTTTCTTTTGTAATTTCTTCACATGTAATTCATTCAACGGAAAAAGGAAAAAAAAAATAGAATAAAGAAATTTATTTCTTTGGTTTTTATTATTTCAGTAAGCATGAAATAATGTTTTTGTATTTCCTAGGTGATAAATCAAGTGAATGAATGTTCATTTTGGCTAAGATTTAGTGTCTTTTTTGGTTCAGATCATATTATAATGTTAATTAGTACATTAGGAAGAACAGAAAGTATTGTGTTCACATTTGATGTAAACAACATTACAAATTCGATGGCTTCAATACAAACACCAACAGATTTGGTTTCTGCAAGTGAAACTTTTGCTACAAATGATCAAATCATCTTTTCGAGTACATTAGCTTCAGAACAAAGTGCAAATGACAGTTAATGTTGATGTTTGGAGATTGCAGATTCAATTGCTTCAAAACAAGCACCAATAGGTTTGGCTTTAGCCATAGCTTCTGCAAGTGAAACTCTTGCTTTACTATAAGAATGCAATAATGAGACAGTGTTTGAAATTGCCCATTTGATATGAGCTTCCTTCTCAATTACTGTAAAACCTAGCCATTGCAGAACACTGTTTAACTGTAATAGAAAAAAAAAACATTAGAAGACTGTAAGTCTCACATTGCATCTAAGTAGAAGAGACTTTAGGGTAACAAAACCTTAACAACATCTGAGTAGAAACCTTCAGAGTATCCAAATAATATATGTTCTGTTACCATTCCTCCAAGTATTACACATGAAAAGTTGTTTAGTGTCTGCACACAATAAAAGCCAATCTATTAGAAACAGCTTAAGCTACAAATCATTCAGTTACATCTTTTATTTTGATGAAATCTTACCTTGGTTGAGATATTGCCGTGAGTACACTACATGGGAGAGAGAAAAAATAGTCATTCAAGAACATACACAATAGAGACACATATATACGTGAAGTATATAACATACCGATAAATTCGTAAGCTTGTGTGCAGCACCGACCTACAGTAATAGTTATATGAAGAGCAACTACAAAGTATTATTCAATTTTAGACACAATACGGTATACTCCTTACTGCATGATTGTACCAATACTGTAATTGCTAACTTTTACCAGTTGTTGTACATAATTCAAAGCTTGTTCTGTAGTAGTGTACATAATGAAAAGCTGACCATTTGCTTTTTGAAACCAAGAACCAAACCACTTACTTCTTTAAGGAACTCGAAGCCCACAAATTCTACTCTGCCGATCACACTCGACACATTCTGACGTAAATCTTCAACATTTGGAATTTCATAGTGTCTTGGAAGAACTCCAAGCAAGTAACCAACCAGAAAATGCCCAGATTCATGCTGAAAGTTTCAGCATTTTGCCCATAAGATAAATATATAACACAACAAATAGGTCATGTTTGATTGATACTATCTGATTGGCCTTAAACATAAACTGCAATCACATTACTTATTTTGTTAAAAGAAGAGAGCCAGAGAGGTAAGATAACAAATTACTGAAAGATTTCACCTGAACAACAGAGAACCAATCTTCTTCAGGTGAAGCTTTAGTGTCATCTTCTTTAAAGATTTTGACTGAATTCTGCAAAAAAACACAGTTTTGCTTGAATAAGTATATGAACTTACGTATTATTTTGGTGTAAAATATTGTTTTCAAACAAATGAACCCAGGATTGAAGATAAGCGAAAGTACCTCTTCTGCAGAAACAGATTCAATGCTTCTTGAGACAGAATCTATTAGCGACCAAAGATCGGTTTTTCTACTTATGTCTGATTTATCCAATGCGTGCACTTTCTTACGAATCTAAACACACAAATATTACGAACTCAGCATGAGAGAGAGAGCGAGAGAGAGAGAGAGAGCGAGACAGAGAGGATAAACCAGTTTGACAGAGCCGAAGGCAGA